>CM042158.1:50654370-50674370 GCA_023376005.1 Doryteuthis pealeii
CACTTTCCCTTTATCTAAAACACTTGTATGATGCTCTTAATAATCAATAAAAGCGATGATTTGATGCTGAGCTAAGCTTAGCGAAATCTATCTCATACGTTTGTCTGAGTTTTGTTTTGGTGTTTCCTCATATCTCTACCACATTCTGTCAGAATTTACTCACAAATCCTCCTCTCTTCATTCGGTCATATTATAAAGTCTGTTTTATTTAATGAAATTATATAGAGAGAGACAGAGGAGAAAGATAGATAGATAGATAGATTGATAGATAGAGAGAGAGGAGAGAGAAGAGAGAGAGAGAGAGAGAGTAGAGAAAGATGAGAGAGAGAGAATTATCAAACATAGTAATATATAAGATAGATATAATATATGAGATAGATAAATAGATAGATAGTAGATATTATCAAACATAGATAGATAGATTAGATAGATAGATAGATAATATTAATATATTGAGATGATAGATAGATAGATAGATATTATCAAACATAGATAGATAGATAGATATTTAATATATATATATATTATATATATATATATATATATATGTATATAATATATATTTTAGATATATCAAAACATAGATAGATAGATAGATAAGATATTATCAAACATAGATAGATAGATAGATAGCATAGATAATAATTATCAAAACATATATAGATTTTGTACATGCTAAATTAGATAGATAGATACAAACAACAAAAAACAAACAAAACGTATTTGACTATTTTATGTCTCCTAATAAAATTAGGCAGCAAAATTTGATTGGATGAAACATGTTGCATGTGTAAGGTTAGATTCATGGTTGGACGTGTATTTGATCCATACATAAACTCATGTATGTCTTTTGCTTTTCGGTTGAGCGTCTGGTTTATCGGCACCGGTTGAAATAACAAACATTAGTCATGAGCTACTATGTTACAATTACATATAAAGGCCTTTTTTTTACTAATCAATGCTTATTGTCGATGATACTTCTTGCTTCGAGATATTTGTTATTTCGTAAACCAATGCAGAAAGAAAAGGCTATGAAAAAGCGAAAAGATGTAAGAAGTTTTCGTTGAATAAAATAAAGTCTGCAGTTATAAGTTTAGATAAGTGGTCTAGAAGTATATTCGGGCATACATAAAGATGACATGTCTAACTAATCAGCCAAAACAAACAAAAAAACAAACAAATGTATTAATTAGATGGTTCAGTTTTTACACTGTTTTTTTTTTGTTGTTGTCCAATATTGTTTTTTTACTCATTCCACTGTTCATTTTTGAAACTATCATCTTAAATATACAATTTTTTGTTAAATTCTGTATTTGATTTTCTTTCTAATGGATGAATAAAAGGTTTGGTTTGAAATTCCACAAGGTTAGTGGTTAGTTGTGCTTTAGCTCACAGTACACTAACTCACTTCTATAAAACAAAACAAACCAAAAAACCAAAAACCACCCTTGGGGAATATGAACCCCCATATTCCCCCCAGCTACAGGTTAAATAGTACTAGTACTGTTTTCTACAAGGATGGCTTTTTGAGTCATGTGATGTTATGTTTATCATCAAAGGAAATAGACACAGCAACAGGAGTTCAAATCCTGAATAAGGAATTGGTGAATTCCCATAGCCCTAATACCTTGGGAAGGTATTGAATCAAACTATTCTTAATCCTGTTCAGTACTTAATCAGGTTGACACTTAAGCGGGGAACTGACTTTCTTAAGTAACCTGATAAATAAATCTATAATTAATGGAGATTCGCTTTCGATTTGTGTCTGTAACAAAAATTACGGTCACTGCTTACGTCACATACCCAAATTGTCATAACATTGAATAAAATTTATTCTACGATTTTTGGCCATTCAGATTTTGGCCTTATTTATCAATATATGTATTAAAATAAAACAAAACTATATATAGATATATAATACCAGTCATGTATTTATTTAAAAACTTGTTTTAAAAACAATCAGGACTGTCTAATGTTGCATGTTCAAATTTTGAGTGTATTTATTGAATAAATTACACTCAAAATCTGAACATGCCAAAAATCGTAGAATAAATTTTATTCAATGTTATGACAATTTTGGGTAATGTGACGTAAGCAGTGACGTAATTTTGTTACAGACACAAATCGAAGCGAATCTCCATTATTAATAGATTTATTTATCAGGTTACTTACAGTTCCCGCTTAATGTGGTCACCTGATAAGTATTGAACAGGATTAAGAATAGTTGGATTCATACCTATGTCCAAGGGTATTAGGGCACTGTGGAATTCAACCATCCTATTCAGGATTTGAACTCCTGTTTGCTGTTGTCTATTTTCTTTGATGATAAAACATAACATCACATGACTCAAAAGCCATCCTTGTAGAAGAACAGTACTAGTACTATTTAACCTGTAGCTGGGGGGAATATATGGGGTTTCATACCTTCCCCAAGGGTTTGGTTTTGTTTTGGTTTGTTTTGTTTATTAGAAGTGAGTGTGTACTGTTGAGCTAAGCACAACTTAACCACATAACTTGTGGAATTTCAAACAAACCTTTTATTCTATCCATTAGAAAAATCAATACAGAATTAAACAAAAAAATGTATATTAAGATGATTAGTTTCAAAGAATGAACAGTGGAATGAGTTAAAAACAATATTGGACAAACAACAAAAAAAAAACATGTTAAAAACTGAACCATCTAATTAATACATTTGTTGTTTGTTTGTTTGTTCTGGCTGATTTAGTTATGACATGTCATCTTTATGTATGCCCGAATATTACTTCTAACCACTTATCTAAACTTAAACTGCAGACTTTATTTATCAACGAAACCTTCTACATCTTTTCGCTTTTTCATAGCCTTTTCTTTCTGCATTGTTACGAATAACAAATATCTCGAAAGCAAGAAGTATCAATCGACAATAGCAATTGATATGTCAAAAAAAGGCTTTATATGTAATTGGTACATAGTACTCATGACTAATGTTTGTTATTTCACCGTGCCGATAAACAGACGCTCACCGAAAGCAAAGACATACATGAGTTTATGTATGATCAAATACACGTCCAACCATGAATCTAACCTTACACATGCAACATGTTTCATCCAACAATTTTGCTGCTATTTTATAGGAGACATAAAATAGTCAAATACGTTTGTTTGTTTTGTTGGTTTGTTATCTATCTATCATTTAGCATGTACAATCTATAATGTTTGATAATATCTATCTATTCATCTATCTATCTATCTATGTTTGATAATATCTATCTATCTATCTATCTATGTATAATATCTATATATATATATATACATATATATATATATATATATATATATATATATATATATTAATATCTATCTATCTATCTATTGTTTGATAATATCTACTACTATCTATCTATCTCAATATATTAATATTATCTATCTATCTATCTATCTATCTATCTATGTTTGATAATATCTATCTATCTATCTATTTATCTATCTCAATATATTAATATCTATCTATATATCTATCTATGTTTGATAATCTCTCTCTCTCTCTCTCTCTCTCTCCTCTCTCTCTCCTCTCTCTCTCTCTCTCTCTCTCTATCTATCTATCTATCTATCTATCTATCTTTCTCTCTGTCTCTCTCTTATATAATTCATTAAATAAAACAGACTTTATATATGACCGAATGAGAGAGAGGATTGGAGTAAATTCGACAGAATGTGGTAGAGATATGAGGAACACAAAAAACCAAAACTCAGACAAACGTATGAGATAGATTTCGCTAAGCCTTAAGCTCAGCATCATCAATCGCTTTATTGATTATTAAAGCATCATACAAGTGTTTTAGATAAAGGAAAGTGAACTGGAGAGCGGTGGATAGGGGAAGAGTCAACTTGACCTTATATGTAGACTTTATTTATCAACCAAAAACGCCTACATCCTTTCGCTTTTTTGTTCATAGCCTTTTTTCTCTTTTGCAATTGGTCAAGAAATAAATTATTTCTACACACTGAAAAACAGAGGTTGAACGAAAGAAAGCACAATATGTTTTTAAATGTGACGAATATACGTCCAACCATGTATCTAACTTACACGCGCAGACCTTATTTATCAACTAAAAACGCCTACCCGCCCTGTCGGCTGGGGCGTATAGAATGCACCGACTGCACCTCTGCAGAGGGGTAAGACTCCCCAATGGGGCCACCTGTTGGCCGTTGGTGGCGACCCGTGATGCTTAAGGATAGAGTCCAGGTGGATGAGCAGTTCATGACATGCAATACTCCACTTTGGCCCTATCTTGGGCTAGACGGCGGTCGGAGAGGCCCCTCCGATCAATCGGATGGTCACGTCAAGCCCTAGCACCTATATGATTTTCCCAACCCTATTGCCCTTATGGCAAACCCCACCCCTTTTTATCTATGGGTGCTAGAAGGCGGTGACTGCGGGCTCTACATGTCCTGGGAATGACGTTAAACTCTATCTGATGGTGAGGTTCCAGTTTTGGAGGTTGTTGAATGTGGAGCACCCCTTCATCACCATTGGTCCCTGGTCCACTCTGACCCGTAGTGATAGTACCTGTTAGGGTCCCATCTATGTTAAATGGAAAAATGTATTTATAAAAAAAATTGTATTATCCATTAGGAATTACTTATTCAAACTTTATCGCATTAAATGACCCACTGAGGTTGATATGCCGTAAAACAAAACTAACAAACAATAAAAACGCCTACATATTTTGGCTTTTTTTTTTTCATAAGCCTTTTTTTTCTGCATTGGTTACGAATAACAAATATAGAGAAAGCGAGAAGTATCAATTGAAAATAGCAATTTATATTGTCAATGATGATGATGATTTTACACCATTATTCTATTATTGTGATTGTCTAAATGAATGATTTTATTATTATAGTGACACCTCAGAGACAAGGACGTTTCTGTACCATTCCGTTCTTTACTCTCATGGAGCACAGGTAATATATTTATTCACTTTTTTTGTGTACAACAATAACGTATCGATATACCTTAGTGGAAAATTGCAATACAATGAAAGATACTGTAGCGTTAGTTTGTATTCGCCGGGTGGAGTTGTCTGCCCCTTTAGTTTGATGATGCCCGCTAGGCACCAGTATAAAAGCGCCGGTTTCAAACCTTCGCTCTCTCTTTATAGTTTCAGCAACTACGAGCCACATGGGTAGATTCTATCTAAAACCCTCTCGTGGGGCTCCGCCCCCCTTACATTACTGTAAGTTCTTTACAGCATGGACTATCGCTAGTCTCATGTCTGTACTCTTTTATGTTATACTCTGTATCTTTCATGAATGCGGTCTATCTTTATTTGTGTAACTCTGTTTACCTTATTATTGAACGTTGTATCTACTGTTTATCCTTGTGCTGTGTTATTAAATGTTTGTCTATTTAACCTTGTCGGAGTTATTTGTATTTAAAGCATGTTGAACTTCAAACCATCCTTACAATATATTTCTTTGAATTTTTGTAAATGGGGCTTGATAATTTTGATTATTTGGACTATTGTCCTTGATCTTTATTTGTTATCTACATTACGATTGCAACAAGAAAGATCCTGAGTCCAACAAAATACGTATTGAACGTATTTGGTTGAACGAAAGAAAGCACATACATGATTTTAAATGTGACCGAATATACGTCCAACCACGTATCTAGTCTTTCACGGCAGACTTTATTTATCAACTAAACGCCTACATATTTTGGCTTTTTTGTTCATAGCCTTTTTTTCTGCATTGGTTACGAATAACAAATATATAGAAGAAAGAAGTACCAATCGACAATCGCAATTTATATGTCAATGATGATGATGATTTTATACACATTATTCTATTATTGTGATTGTTCTAATTAATGATTTTATCATTTATAGGGGCACTTCAGGACAAGGACGTTTCTGTACCATAATTCCGTTCTTGATAAATTTTGATTATTTGGGCTATTGTCCTTATCTTTTTGTTATCTACGTTACGATTGCAACAAGGAAGATCCTGAGTCCAACAAGAAATAGGTATTGAACGTATTTGGTTGAACTAAGAAAGCACATGATTTTAAATGTGACCATGCATCTAGTCTTTCGCGGCAGACTTTATTTATCAACTAAAACGCCTACATATATTGGCTTTTTTGTTGTTCATAGCCTTTTTTTTCTGCATTGGTTACGGATAACAAATAGATAGAAAGAAAGAAAGTACCAATCGACAATCGCAATTTAAATGTCAATGTCCGTATATAACGGTACGATTGAACATTTTGATTTTCGTGAAGTACTCTGATCTAGCACAAGTGTTTCGTTATTCCGTTTTACATTCCGCTTCGAGGACCCTCATCCTATAAATGAATTAGTGTAAACTAATGGTTCTCTAGCTCCAAGCGCTTTGTCTATGGAACAGTCGATTTAACTCGTTGAAATGTCTTTTCAACTCTGAGTGCGACGTTACTTAAAAGAAGAATAATCAGCATTGGATTCGTAGAGGGAAAAATCACGCCGGAGGCTTTTTTCGTCGACGGTTGAAAAAGAAAATTTCAACTCTCCTTAAAGAGCAAGATAATATAAATTGTGTTTTTCTAGAAATTGACTGTGTTTTTGTTTAAACCAAAACTAGGTAAATTGCAGATGTCTGTATTGTATGTCACATACACATCTACACATATTTATCTACATAGAGGCAAACACGCAGATCATACTATCAAATACATACCGGCCTTTGAAATAAAGAGACGATATCTTGATATTTTGACTATGTACTTGACCGTATACATATCAGGATTTCCAGTATTGCCGCCAAAGATCTTTATTGTATTTATTTGTGTTGGTTTGTTAGATTTTACGGCATGTCAACCGTTATTGGGTATTTTATACCGAAGACGTTTATTCTATTCAATATTTTTAAATAATTTTTTTTTATTACACTCAATTTTTAACATATTTATTTACACTAACTTTTTAATTATTTATAACCTATAGATGAGACCCTAACAGGTACTACCACTATGGGTCAGAGATGACCTGCGAGTAATGGTAATGAAGGGGTACTCCACATTCCTCAGAGCTCCAGAATTCAACATCATATATAGTTTTAACGGCATGTTCAACACGTCTGGAATTATCTTATTTCAAGGTTATCGCATTCATTGTTATTGTACTGACATTTTTTGTCAAATTTCTTTTATAAAATCACAATCATATTGAAATCAAGTATTCTTATGTAGAATAAATTAATTTGCACCACAGTTGCATGGTTTTAAGAATTCCGTCTAATACTAATGATATATACTCAATTATATAGTTTCAAGTATTCCTATCCAATACAAATAATTTGCAAACAGTTGTATGTTTTAAGTATTATAGTTTAATAACCATGTCCACTCTGACCCGGAGTGGTACTAGACTTATTAGGGTCCCATATATGGGTTGAATATATCAAAGAATATAGTTTAGAGGCGCTTGGTGTAATAGTCATAGTCGTAGGAAATGGACTCGTCGACTCTGGTTCAAATCATGGACGAGGCTGTTTGCATTCCACATAGTTACAAAATGCCCTTGGGAAAGGTGGGCATCCATCTACTCTCTTTACAGCTAGGGATAAGTAGTAGGTCAGACTCGACTAGGTAAATTGTCCTTTTTAAATTCCGCTTAAGAAATTGACCTTGTGTCTCATCCTACTCGTGCGGAGGGATTGCGTATATATATATATATATATATTATATATATAATATATATATATATATATATATATTATTATATATGTATGTATGTGTGTGTGTGTGTGTGTGTGTGTTGTGTAAGTATTTAGGCAGCATTTCTTCTTGTAGGCATAGATTGTTAAATAATGCAGCCATTTTTGTCTGCAAGTTTTGTCCTTTGTTATATAATTATATATAACAAAAAGGTTAGGGGTTAGGGTTTAGGTATTTTTAATGGGAAAATAAATAAATAATTTGGTTCTGTTTGTTCTGGGTCACACTGTAAATATCATGTTACTCAACTAAAGGGTTTAGGGTTAGGGTTTGGGTTTGGGATTAGGGTTATGGTTTAGATTAGGATTAGGGTTAGGGTTGGGATATAGGGTTAGTTTAATGGGAAAATAAATAAATAATTCGGGTCTGTTTTTCTTGGTCACCCTGTTAATATTATGTTACTCAACTAAGGAGGTTAGAGTTAGGGTTGGGTCGGGGTTAGGGTTTAGGATTATTTTAATGGGAAATAAATAAATAATTTGGGTTCTTTTTTTCTGGGTCACCCTGTAATATCATGTTACTCAACTAAAGAAATAACCAAATTTGTTTTCTTACCTTGTTAATAAACAATTTAAACACTTGAATATTTCTAAAGTGGCAGAAAATATAAGAAAAAAGAAAATGTTCATATCAACGCGAAACGCTGGCACCTGATAAAAACTGATTTTTGTTTCGCTCAAGTGAAAATCAAGTCTAAAGCCGCAACAGTGTTTTATTTTTACTTTAATCAAAACCAATTATTTTTATATAGTTTTGTATCGATCTATCGAGATGGAAATCAGGTGTTTATTCAACAATTGACGATGGAGATCGCAATTCGGCGCCAGAAATGAGATGTAAGAAGGAGGAGAACACATTTGATGAAATGGAATGTGCCTGGTGTGATCGGTCCCGGATAAATAATGTCAGCGATTTAATTTGCTTATCAGGTGAGTAAAATTAAACACGTTCCGTCAAACTGCGAGTCGAGGGTGAGAAGAAATGAGGAGAACGAGCTGCTTTTTTGAGTTGGGGCGATTTTTAAACCACAGATATCAAGTAATAAACAATTTTCATTGTTTAATTACGTACAAACAAATAACACACAACACACAACATTTCATATAATATATAATAATATATTATATATATATATATATATATATAATATATTATATATATAATATATATATATTATAGTATGGTAGAAAGGTAGACAAACACGGGATATTATAGAAAATTGATGTTTTGTTGTAGGTTAGTGATGTCGACGTGCAACGTTTTGGTCTGTTAGACCTCTTCTTCAGGATTTGGATATAGTTCTTGCTTCAATGATGGACATTTTCAAATGGTGAAACAGGATGTCGTCAGTAAGGGAGGTGATTGGGAGATTTCCTTTTTCTCGGATCTGAAGACAATATGCGAGAAGAATGAAACAAAATACCAAGTAAAATTTGCAAATCAATAATGAGACCCACAAGAAGATGTTGGTTGCCGTAGAGTCAATAATGGCTATTCTACAAAGTATTAAATGAAGATGATGTATTCTATTTTTGTATTGTTATGAACACTTTTTTCTCTGAATGTTTGAGATGAGGCTTGATGATTTACATTATCTGCGTTATTCGGACTATTGTCCTCAGCTTCATTATTATCTGTACAACGTTTCGGTTGATATGCCCATCCGGCATCTTCTTCAGGTTATTTCTTGTCGGACTCGGGAAACCTTCGCCGTCTCGGGAACCTTCTTTCTTACTCGGGAACTTTCTTGTCGTAATCATGAACTTCTTGTCGTAATCGGGAGCCATCACGAAACTTTGAACCCAACCCTTTATTTAGTCCACGGGGGTATCCTGTTTTCATTCCGCTAACTATAGCTGGGGGTAGAGGTATTAAGCTGTGTTATTATATACTATGTTACTACTGCCTTTAATCAGGATTAACCTGCAATCTAGAGATAACTGTCACTTTAGAACTGTCTTAACCTAACTCTTCTTATCCATTAGGCCATGTGTCCATACCTGAAGAAGGTCAGAGGGTTATATTGACCAAAACGTTGTACAGATAACAATGAAGATGAGGACAATAGTTTGAATAAGGCATGATCACAGAACACTTTTCCATCCATTAAAATAGATACTTGTGATTTCTATCGAATCAGTTTTCCATATGATGATGCAATTAAACTGTTATACCCATAAATTTATTTTCAAAGCATAATTAAACAAATCTATGATCTATAAATATATAAAAGGCAGCTGTATCTATGTTTGACGTCAAAGTGTTTTCGAGTCACACACGGAGCAGTCTCCCATTGTCTATAACCTTTACTGATGAGACCTAATAGTCGAAATGTACATTCAGGGATTGACATTTTCTCGATTTGTGTTAGCCTTACATTTGAACATATATGCCTGCCTAAATTCGTTAATTATTAACTAATTAATTTCAAAAATTAGGTATGACTTCAATTAAGCACATATCCTCCAAAAATTTCGGCTTAAAGCTATTATAAAAATGAACACATTT
Organism: Doryteuthis pealeii; assembly: GCA_023376005.1. Taxonomy (NCBI): domain Eukaryota; kingdom Metazoa; phylum Mollusca; class Cephalopoda; order Myopsida; family Loliginidae; genus Doryteuthis; species Doryteuthis pealeii. The sequence continues at coordinate 50,664,620 of CM042158.1, forward strand.
GTTTGTTACTTAACCTTTTGTATGTATGTAATATTGTAAAAATTGAAAAAACAAGTTTAAAAGGATAAAGTTTATTTCGCTACGTTGCAGTGTTTCGCTCTGTTTTTGATTAAATCTTCATCAGGGCTTTCGTTAGTTTGAGAAAAAATAAATTACTACCGAAGATAAGAAGTCTGCGAGCCTCTGTTTTTTTTTTTGTTTTTTTGTTATTTTTGTATTTTTTTTTAATCTACGTTTCGTCAACAATTTTCAATAGATTTTTTCACTCTCAAATTTTCAAGATCGACTACAAAAAAACAGAGGCTCGCCGACTTCTTATCTTCAGTAATAATTTATTTTTCCTCAAACTAACGAAAGCCCTGCGTGAAGATCTACGAAACAGATCTAAACACTGCAGCGTAGTCGAAATAAACATATATCCTTTATAAACTTGTGTTTTTTTCATTTGTTTACAATATTACATACTTCGATCCACTTCCACTTTTTCTTCACATATGTATGTATGTCTCGGTATTGAAGACTACAAAAAATAAACATTAATGACAAAGTAAATATATAATACACATTAAACTTCACCACGTTCTTGATTTTGAGCTAAAAATTTTGAAGATTTGATTTATGTTCGAAGATATTTAAAAAATCTAAGTATAACATAGAAATAGCATTGAAATTCTACTTAAAGTAAATAACTTAATACGCCTGTTTTGTCTCCCTTCTACCCAGGCGATGCTAGGTAGGCCGCTTCTTGTCTAAATTAAAATCCTTAAAAAAGAAAATGAACGGACAGAATCTATCGAAATTGTTTTTTCTTTCCTGGTGGCTGAGCAGTCCATGCCATGCAAGACTCCACTTTGTTACTTACTTAGGATAGACGGGCAGTCAGAGAGGCCCCCTCAGATCAACCGATTTGGCACGTCAGGCCCTAGCACCTATGAGATTTTCCACAATCCTATTGCCTTATGCAAAGCTCTCACTCTGTTTTCATCATATATGTGGCGAGAAAGCGTGGCTGGGGATATTAGTGTCCTGGGTCGACGTTAAAATCTACCTGATGGTGAAGTTATAGTCCTGGAGTTCAGGAAATGTGGAGTACCCCTTCATCACTATTCCTCACAGGTCCAATCTGTTCCGGAATGGTAATACCTGTTAGAGTCTATCTATAGGTTAAATAAAAAGAATGAGTGAAAAATTAGTTTTTGAAAAAAATTTTTTTTTGAAAAAACATGTTGGACACCAAACAATTAACCCATCAAGGGTTGACATGCCGTAAAATACGCCAAAAATCACCCAACACAACCAACCAACTAAATTTATTTTTCGAAACATTAGGAAACAATCACTAATTTAAATTAAATCCTTAAAAGAAAAGAAGGAACACGATCTATTGAAATTGTTTTTTTGTCTTTTTCCTGGTCCGCCACAATTTTTTTTTTGTAAGGGCTTCTTCGTCATTAATCTGCCTGTATGCTTGATTGCTTTTCATATGAATGTGCAACCCCATTGGTCATTGTCAAAGATATTTTCGAAAAACAGAAAGGCGAAATTGAAATATTTGAGAGATGTAATTATAAATAATTGCACTATAAACATAATAAAGATACCATTAAACTCTATGGAATTTCAATTAATTCTAATTTAAATTTGTTTTTAACAATTCAATTGAAATAATTTTAGTTATTTGTCGCTTTTTGCTAAAGATAAAAATAAACCTTATTTTTATACTTTATAAAGAAGAAAAACCAAAAATATTTCAGCACAGATATATATATTATATATATATATATATATACTATTATATATATAATATATATATATATATTATATATGTGTGTGTGTGTGTGTGTGTGTGAAGAGAAAAATAGAAGTGGAATCCGACGGTATGTAAAATTGTGGGAAAAACTTTGAAAAAACTCAGGTTCAAATAAAATGAGTGATATTTGTTCAGCCAACGCTGCAGTGTTTCAATCTGTTTGGAGATCTTCTTTAGGGCTTTTGTTGATATAAGGAAAAGTAAACTTATCACAGAATAATAAGGAGACTGTGATAGGTTGTTGTTGATCGGTTTGTTACAATGTTTTTGAATGGAAAGTAGCGCTCTTAGAAATAGATTCGAAATTTATGAGACGCTAGAATATATAATATATATATATTATATATATATATATAATCATAGATTCAATCTTATGGAGTTAATATTCTGTAACACAGTTTCATGCATACTTGCAATCTTTAGACGGACAAAAATGTTAACAATTCTAAAATGTAAAATAATATCTTCTTATTTTAAAGCTGTTCTGCTATTTTAGCATTGAACAACATTCATATGCTAATATTTGTTCATATTCATTTTCCATATTATATATATATATATATATATATATATATATAATATTATTATTATTATATTATTATTAATTATTAATGATTGGAAGGCAATTACAATGCATATAAAATAAAACAAAAAGATGTTTTTAGTCTTATCGATTTCAAAGTAAACTTTATCTTCAGAGAGACGGTTTTCAGAAATGGACGCGTTTTTGTGTGTTATGTTTTGTTTACAATACCACTATTCATATAGTACTATATATATATAATATATATATATTAGGAGAGAGAGAGAGACGAGAGAGAGAGAGAGAGAGAGAGAGACGTGATGTGCTGAGGACTTTGATGATTTTCGCTTGGTTGTTTTTGTTACAATTCGGTGTGCCATTTTAGGGCTGTGTGAAAGCAATTTCTACAGCGGAGATCACTTATGGCATAACCTTTGATCCTTTCTTGAAGTAGAAAGAAGTGTATCAGTTTATGATCATTGTCCACTGCTCTGTGTTTAGTTGTATCAGGGTTTATCCTGTCTTGAAGTCTCCAGCGAGTAATTGTAGTATAAATTTATCAACACCTGTAAATAGTAAATTAAATACAGTTTGGGCGTTTTGATTGGCCGATTCAGCCAACGCTGTTTTGGACAGTTCATGAATTCAAGTTGTGATCTTCGAGCACACCTTATGTCACAAATACCGCCAACAAATATAATATTTATTACATTCCATTGCATATCGTGCAACGGAATAGAAAATTACGGTCAACAGACGAAAGAGAAAGATATAGAAATATATATATAATATTAAAAAGGAATGAGGGAGAACGGAAGAGAGGGTCTTTCCGGTCAAGAAGCGGGAGAAGATGAAGAAATATATTTTAAAAAGAAAGGAAAACGGAAGACTCTTCTTCCGGTGAGGAGGCGGAGAGAAAGATAAAGAAATTATATTTTTTAAAAAAGGAAGTCTGTCCGTTATCAGATCAAAAGATTAAAAATGCGTGGGCATATTATATTGTATATAAAGGGTTAGTGGATCTTGAAGGTCACTCATGCTCGGAGCGAGAAGCCTTGGGCATAACCTCCGCGCGCCTCCGTCGTCAACCTCCCTCCGGGCCATCTCATTGTGACACTCGTCGCCGCCCCCGATCACCATACACCGCTCTGGCATTTCATTAGAGAACCGGCTATGCAACCCCTTCATCAACCACAAACGCGAAGAAAAAAAGCGGGTCATATTTTATATACACTGTTCTGATCTTAGACAGTACAGGTTGTACAACCATTAACTTATATACTGCGCCAACTTTTTGATTACTAGTATTAGATTGCATAATGGGAGAGAGAGAGAGAACCAACAGTCTCTCTTCTGAAAAAAAAGAATCTTTGGAATTAATAGTATCGGCAAAAGAGAATGTTGACTAACATTTCAGAATTGGCAGAGGAACCGAAGATCACTGGTAGCTCAACGGGGGGAGGGGCAATGACCCGGCACTCGGAGAACCTCAAAACTTAGAAAAAGCTTTTTTAGTAAATTTCAACCTCGATAATGGTTTGCAAGAGAAGGTTGATAAATTCAGTGAGAACAGACGTTGTATTAGTCTAAGTGGTCTTTTCGATATTCGCTTACGTAACACCGATTTTTTTACACCACCCCACGGGAGGATTACTTCCTGCAGAGGCACTCGCTTTAAACTGACCTCGTGGTCACCTTAGGTGCAAAAAAAATGTTATTCGCACTTCCTGTCGTTGTATACAGTTTATTCATAAATGTATCGATTCTTGAACTGAACAAATTCGTCTTTAGTATCGTGGCGTAAAATAGATAAATACCGAGACCTTGCTAGAGAAACTGAATTAACTGTGGAAATATATATGAGGGTAAAATTTACCTAATTGCAAGATGTTGCACTTGGACCAATCCAAAAAATTTGTTGTTTTGAAACCAAGACTAGAGGGACTGTAATTCGGGGGAGAGATAAGAATTTGTTATAGGTCTATGATCGTACAACTTTCCGGTTGTTTTCTCTGTATAGACTCCAATTATATTTCAGCGTGTCAAACATAAATAAAATGTTATACGATTTAACAAAGTGGTAAAACAATGAGCCTGATCCGGTTTGTAATCTAATACACAGCTTCGTTTAGTTATATTATTTAATAACCTCTGATAAACAAATAAAATAGGATATCTTCCCAAACTGTTAGTGATATCAGTACTACCGTATTGGCTACACCACTTAGATTTTAACTAAATCTCGAGTGAAAAAGCTAGATGGAAACTACAACAGGACGTTTGCATGCTCTTTGGATAAATCCTGAAACATATACTACAAAACAGCAGCTGGTACAGCCACTTACCTCCAATCTCCTACTAACCATTTAAGTAAGACCAGAAAAGACCAATCTCATAGGCGACGTTCTATGAATTCCTACACATGGACACACCGAGTGTTGGTTGCCCAGAAAAAACTTACTCTTCATCAGCTCTTTGGATCTTGAAAGTCATCTAGAGGATAGTCAAAAAAAATTACCGATAGGGATTGGTGGCTGGAGAATTCAAGGGGATCTACGCTGTTGGCACTCCATGATGATAGTACCTTTTAAACATTGCTACCATAATTTGACTTGTTATGTACTAAGGTTTTGCTTAGTCTGGCAATGAGCCATTGAACCTTCGTTACATCCTACTCCTGGTCACTCATCCAGAACTGAACCAGGACATATCTGTTCTATCTGCTGTTCCTAGATGTGTTGGATTTTATGTGATATAGGCAATCAGTTTTAAATGGTCACTCCTACTCTTATAGACTCGACTATAAACACGTGACCTGAGAAGGATTTATTTATGTCCAATCACTGGCACTGCTGCTGCTGCTTCTGCTGCATTAATAGAGACCCCAATCTGAGATTATTTCATGACATTGATTCCTTGAACGACGGACTCTACAGGAATACCGTTAACACCACAAATTCTTATTGGCTTGGTTACTTATTCATTACTCTGATACGAAAGAGATGGCTGCAAGATACTTAACAAGAGATGAAGTTATTTCTTCAATGATGTGCAATAATGGATATGACATTTATAAGGAATCGAGATTGATTGATTTTACTGACATCTCAATCTGTTCAATAATTCGTAATGAGTAGGCCTATTAATTGTGTAACTAGTGTAGTTACAAGTTGAATTGGGTTCGTTTGAAAATTCAAAATTGTGCGGTGGGTTGAGTTTGAATGGAAAGTTTACTGTCGACCGTTATGATTGGCAGATGATGACCACTACTTGACCCTTCCGAAACCCGCCAATAGAAGCACTGAAAGGAATGGACTTTATTTAACATTTGTCGGGCAGTCAGTCACCGCCGGTAGAGAGACGTTTATAGTCGCTCCTTCAAGATGCTCGACTTCAATGCGTGTGCGGTTCGAGAATCCTTTGGGCTAGCGTCGTTTTAATAAAGGCTATAAAAATCTATAGATTATACGTCATTTAATTAATCTACTAAAAACAATGAACAGGCACCTTAGGCCCAACAACAGCCCAACAGAAGAACCAAAAGGGAAGATGGCAGCAGATGAAGTAGACAAGCAGAAAAGTGAAGAACCAATCCATCATCCCTTATCTTGTCTGTCTATTCTGTCTGTTTGTCTGTTCTGTCTGTCTTCTGTCTTCTGTCTCTGCTCTGTCTCTCTCCTGTCTCTCTCTCTCTCTTCTCTCTCTCTGTGCTGCCTCTCTCTTTCCTTTTAATTTTTCACACCGAAATATAAAAGTTGGCCAGACAACTTGAAAATATCAGAAAATAAAATTGTTTTAAACAGATGTGATCTTTGTTTATTCAAATGAATATATACTAATATATAATATATATATATATATATATATTAGTATATACTTAGTATATATAGCTATATATTATATAATATTACTGAACGAACGTGAGTTCCCTATAGTTCGTCGAAGCGACTGGCGTTAGGTAGAATAGAAAGGAATCAATGAAAAAGTTAGCTTACGCAGATCTCATTATAGATTTGAACCTCTAGATTGGATCATCGCAGCATGCCCATTTAATCACCTACACAAAGAACGTTGAGTCAAGAAAATACATGCCAAAAACAAGTCCATAATTCTATCAGATATATCATTTAAATTTTATTTTTCTATTTCTTATCCCGAACATTATTAAATACAAAAGTGTCCTTTATTTTTTGCCTCATATCAAACCCAAGCCCTGTGATATTTAATGTATATATATATTTACTTATGTTCGTTTAATTGTTTATTTCGAAGTTTCTCCGGACATTACAGATTACAATCGTGTTCCGTTTTTTATATATTGTATAGATGAAGTTTCCTTGTGACATACATATATACCACACAACTTCCCATTTATATATGTATATATCACGGACGCGATCTAAACCCAGCTCACTTTCTCTCTGTCAATGGTGTGAACCAATCCAACTGCTTTGGCGAATTGCTGCTCCGCAATGGTAGGAAGAGCCATACATCGTAAGGGATCAAAAGCGACGGTCGCTACGAACGCGTTGGCGCCACAAGCCAGTTATCCCTGTGGTAACTTTTTGACACCTCTCGGTTCGGAAGAGAGCTCGTCTCTATCGGAAAGGATCGATGAGGCCACGCTTTCGCGCGGTCTCCGTATTCGTACTGAAGAATCGAGATCGAGCGAGCTTTTGCCTTTTGTCTCCACGCGATGGTTTCCGTCCTCGCTGTAGCTCGCCTTGGGACACCTGCGTTATCGTATGACAAGTACTCGCCCCAGAAATGACTCCCGCTCGGTACGGTCCCGGCTAAGGTTATTTTTATACAGAATTGTCAAGAATAATAAAGCCAACCAACAACAACCAACCAACCAGTCAAACCAACCACCAGATACGTAAGAATCGTAAAAGTTTTCCCAACAGGCAATCGGCCCCTTTCTGTTGTGCAGCGATAAAATGTCACTACCAAGAAAAATTATGCCACCACTCCATATTTCAAGAGCCTGGTAATCCAGGATGAGCTATTCGAAGCGTCTTTCATGTACGTCGATTGACAGCCTGACGAAATTCACATGCGCTTTCCTCACCATGTAAACTCATTACACGGCATGTCGGTCCCCATAAAGCTTCGACATGAGGTGATAAATGTCACACAAGTGTATCCTTCTTCCATTATTATAATCATACGACCATCATTCATTATCATAGACACGTGTTAGCAAGATATCCATGACAATCTCTCTCTAATCCGTCCTACCAATCATCATCTCGGGAGGTCCTCAATGCAGCATCATGTATCCACACAGAGACTTGTGCAAATGCTATCGTCTTTTTGCTGCGTCGGCCCCACACGGCGTCGCCCAATAGTGGCTCCGCTTCCACAGGAGGAGTCCCACATTAATGATATTGCGTCCTTGCTTTCTCCACGCAGATTGTCCTATGCATCTTACTCTCGGAACACGGTTTAGGTTGTATGTGCACTGGTGCTACGTACAGCACTGTTTTTTACGAATAAGGGTGTTTTGTTCCAATGTCTTGTCATGATCACATCGCAGCATATCTTGTGCCTGAGTTCCCATCTAGGTTACTCTCATCTAGTCACTTCGTTAGGGTCCAAGGTGGTAGCATCCGAGTACAGCAGTCCTTACAATCACGACACACATCACACATCGACGACACACAACACCACACCACATTATTATACCTATATATATATTATATTATATTCACACCTTTTGTGCAAATAGAAACAATGAAATAATCCCAAGTTACTATATACACTGCGATCTCTCTGTAAAGCTGCCAGTGTTCATTGCAGCCATTAACAAATTCGTTGTCTTCGTTGAAAGCAACGTCACATTCGCAGATAATTTCATTAGGCACAAACAATAAACAGTCCGAGATAAAAACGTTGGGCAAAATAAGCGTAAATAAACTAATATGAGCTGACGATTGTTTCAGATGCATCCTGCAACAAGGATCCTTGATTTCAGAGACGTCTGATTTACCATATATCTACGTATCCTTCTTGTTTGCGCTCGAAAAATGTTTAATAATTAAAAAAACAAAAAAAAAATTCACCCTCTCTCTCTTTCTCTTTCTCTCGCTCTCTGTTTCTGTCTTCCCGCCTCTCCCTCTCCCCCCTCTCTCTCTCTCTAACACACACACACACACACACACACCACTCTCACTCTCTGTCTCTCTGTCTCTCTGCTCTCTCTCTCTCACTCTATCACTATCTGTCATTGTGAGTCTTGATTTCTTCTTATCTTTCCCCTTGCTATCTCTCTCGATTCCTTTTTTCCTTTTCTATCTCTCATTATATTTCTCTCTCTCACTCTCTCTCTCTTGCTATTTCTGTCTTTCTCTCTTCCCCCTCTCTCTGAGTTTTCCTTCTCTCTCGATTTCTTCACCGTTCTCTCTCTCTCTCTCTCTTTCTCTCTCTCTCTCTCGATTTCTGTATCTCTCTCTTTCTCTGTCTCTTTCTCTCTGTCTATCTCTCGATATATTCATCTCCCTATATCACTCTCTCTTTATTTCTTAATCTCTCTCCCTCCTTTTCTCTCGATTTCTTCATCTCTCTCTAACTCTAGATTTCTTCATTTTTTGTCTCTCTCTCTCTATTTCTTCATATATATATATATATATATATATATATATTATATATATGAGTCGTTCATCTTTTTCTTAGTTTTATTCGCATATATATGTCCTCTCACGATTTCTCTCACTCTCTCAATCTGTCCCTCCCTTCTCTCCCCCTTTCTCTCTAACACACTCTCTCTCTTGCTCTCTCAACAAAAGAAAGAAAGAAAGAAAGAAAAATTATTTGTATCATGAAATGCGAACAGTGAAAAGAACATTGTCTCGCTAGCGACTAAACTAATCATTTGTCGTATTTCCTGTCTCAGGTTCACGTGTGTAATAAAGACTCGGAGAGGGAGGGGCGGTACAGGATAGAAACATGATTGCTCTGACTCCGTATTGGGTCATCAATGAAATATGACAGTGCACTCGCTTATTTACCAAATAATTTCGATACAGCGGCGAACGCCATCTTTATCTTTGTTTCTGCACATGCGCATGTCTGTACCGTGTCAACTCGCCTATCTTTCCTGTTCTCGATTTGTTTTTCCTGGAGATTTTAACCATTTATCAAATTTATCAATAAGTTAATTTGTCTGTTTTGGCGCCAATCGATTTCCCGCGTAAATGCAGGGAATTTAAATTACAAGAAACGAAATGTCAGTAGATTTCTTTTTTTTATTTGGATACCAGTTCAACAGTTTATCTTTATTTATCTTTATCCCCCTATTTCTCTCTCTCTCCCCTCTGTCTCTCTCAATCACTCCTCCCTCTGTCTGTCTGTCTGTCTGTCTCTGTCTCTGTCTCTGTCTCTGTCTCTCTCTCTCTCTATATATATATATATATATA
>CM042158.1:50679370-50684370 GCA_023376005.1 Doryteuthis pealeii
TGTCACGCAAGCAGCACGGATATCCATGACAATCTCTCGCCAACCCTCCCTATCATTCATTGTGCCAGGGAGGTCCTCTGCGCAGCATCCAGCATCCTCGCATAGTTGGTCAATGTAGGTCCTTGGTGGCCTGCCCACACTAGCATGTCAGTGTGCTGGCTTCCATAAGAGAACGTCGCTTATGAGCTCGTCCTTGGTTCTCCAGCAGTGTCCAGCATACCTTGTCTGTCTCACTTGGATGGTTTGTGAGATGGGAGGCAGGTGGTCATACAGCTTCTTCCTTGTGGGGTGCTGTTTCCACGACTTGTTCAGGACTGCACGCAGCATTCTTGTGCAGGTCCCGTCTAGCTTATTCTCAAGGTGCTTCGTTAGGGCCCAGGTGGTGCAGCCATACAGCAGTACTGATATAACAACAGCCTGGAAGAATTGTCGCTTTAACTTGTCAGTGAGATCGGATTTCCATATGACTGATAATTTGTGTGTGGCCGCCCATGCCTTTCCTATTTGTGTATTAACTACATACCCTTTAAAAGGTAAGAATTACCTCATGCCCAGCAAGGATGGGTTTGGCATTAAATACCCCATGGTGGTTGATATTATATTGACAGAAAAACCGCATCCGACATCAAAACTTCCGTACACCAAAGAAACAGAAAAGAAAATATATACTCAAAATTCCACTAATATTTATGAACCTTCCCAACATCAACAGCATGTATTTCCGGTAATAATTAGCCAATTAGAAACGATATAGAATGCATTTAAGATTGTTGATATTTGTATTGAAATCAATTTCAAATAGGACTTTCTGAAATCAAAACATACAGTGGGGGATTTCACGGAATACGACAGACCTTCAACCACATCAAGTATCTACTGGAACTATATTCTTCTCTACCAAGGATTTCAAGGGATATTAAAACCCTTCTTCCAAAATGAGTATCTAGAGAAACTACACTCTTTTCTACCAAGGATTTCAAAGTATACTACAGACCTTCTACTACAAGGAGTATCTACTAAGACTATATTCTTTTCTACCAAGGATTTCAAGGAATACAACAGACTTCCTAAGACAAGGAGTATCTACTGAAACTACACTATTTTCTACCTTAACTTTCAAGGGATACAACATAATTTTTTTACTACCAGTATACATTGAAACTACAACCGTTTCTAATTAGGATATAAATGAATATTTTTCGTGGATTCTGATGCGTTGAATTTACTGATAGAGAAAAAAGTACTCAATTCGGAGTTTTATGTGAGATTTGAGGCCTGATCCCTGCCCCCGCCCCCCGAGAGTGGGTGAAAATGGCCAATTTCATGCTAGATTAAAGTGTCAATCTAATATCATTTTCTGATGGAGTTCGATGAGGAGTATCACATAGTAAAAGATGGTTGAATTCTGTTGAGAATTGGGGGAGATATGGGGCTTCAAAGATGCCCCTCAGATGCCATTTTTCAGCCATTATAAGTCTACGTATTTTGATTAAAATTTAAGATATCGATTTTATTGTTTATTCTCGTGGATTCTGATGCGTTGAATTTACTGATGAAGAAAAAAGTACTCAATTCAGAGTTTTATGTGAGATTTGAGGCCTGATAATCCCCCTGAGAGTGGGTGAAAATGAATACTCCTGGTTCTAATTCTAATTAGGATATAAATGAATACTTCTGATTCTCTGTCACAAGAAATTGGAATAGAAATTTATAAACGGGGAAACTAAACACCTAGAATGGTGATAAGAATCGTAACACATACTATGAACCTTAGAACCAAACCAGAATTAGTTTTAAAGGAAAACCAGCACCCACTATCAAACATGCTATAAACCAAAGAAACAAACCAGAACGTTTTTTTTTAAGTCAGCACTCGATATAAAACATAGCATCTTCCCAGGAAACATATCAGAACCTGTTTTTGTTTAAATCAACACTAGTTATAAAAGATGTCATAAACGAAAGAGAGAAACCAGAATCCGTTTTAAAAGAAAATCCCCGTCCGCTTTCATATATGTCATAGACCCTTGAAACAAACCAGAACCTGTGTTTAAAAAAAAAATCAGAACTCGCTATCAAATATGCTGTAAACCAAAGAAACACACCAGAACCTGTTTTAAAAGAAAATCTCCACCCGCTTTCAAACATGCCATAAAACCAAGAAACATACCAGAACCGTTTTTTTTAATCATCACTCGCTTTAAAACATAGCATACGCCCAAGAAACAAACCCGAACATGTTTTAAAAAATCAACACTCGCTATAAAACATAGCATAAACCAAAGAAACAAACTCGAATCTGTTGTTTTTAAATCAGCACCCGCTATCAAACGTGCAATAAACCAAAGAAACAAACCAGAACCTGTTTTAAAAGAAAATTTCCACCCGCTTTCAAACATGTCATAAAACCAAGAAACAAAGCAGAACCTTTTTTATAAATCAGCATTCGCTTTAAAACATAGCATTCGCCCAAGAAACAAACCCGAACATGTTTTTCAAAAATCAATATTCGCTATAAAACATAGTATAAACCAAAGAAACAAACCAGAACCTGTTTTTTTTTAAAACCAGCACTCGCTATAAAACATAGTATAAACCAAAGAAACAAACCAGAACCTGTTTTAAAAGAAAATCTCCACCCGCTTTCAAACATGTCATAAAACCAAGAAACAAACCGAAACCTTTTTTAAAAATCAGTATTCGCTTTAAAACATAGCATAAGCCAAAGAAACAAACCTGAACATTATTTTTAAAAAAGCAACACTTCCTATAAACACGCAATAAACCAAAGAAACAAACCAAAACCTATTTTAAAAGAAAATCTCCACCCGCTTTCAAACATGTCATAAAACCAAGAAACAAACCGAAACCTTTTTTAAAAATCAGTATTCGCTTTAAAACATAGCATAAGCCAAAGAAACAAACCTGAACATTATTTTTAAAAAAGCAACACTTCCTATAAAACACGCAATAAACCAAAGAAACAAACCAGAACCTATTTTAAAAGAAAATCTCCACCCGCTTTCAAACATGCCATAAACCCAGAAACAAACCAAAACTCTTTTTTAATCAGCACTCGCTTTAAAACATAGCATACGCCCAAGAAACAAACCCGAACATGTTTTTTCTAAAATCAATATTCGCTATCAAACATAGCATAAACGCAAGAAACAAACCAAAAGCTGTTTGAAAAGAGAATCCCCACTCACTATGAAAGATGCAGTAAGCGATATAAATCAGAAGCACATACTTGAGTATTGGTCAACATAAAATCGAAACAATGCCTCGACCACAATCCTGTTTTTAGTTCCAAGGAAGAGGCATCTAAGGGCGTGTAAACTAAAAATCGATTTTCTAGTTTCTTCATTTCTATCTACAGCTTTTTCCTCTTGCACTCTCCAAGGTACAAGCACTTCAACAAGACCCTTCTTGGGCCTTTGACGCAAATCTTTTTGGCGCCGAGGAATGTTTACAACCACCCACTTTTCAGTGTTTGACCAGGCCCTTGATATCTGCTCACTGCGGCGCACTAAGTGGTCGGCCCAAAACGCGTCGACGGCCTCGTCGCGCGCGCGCGGTGGTGACCGCGGTGGTGGTGGTGGTGGTGGTGGTGGCTGTTGGTGGCGGTCACCAGTTTTGTTCCTTCAGATTGTTGAATCAATTTGCGAAGCGCCAAGCATATTACAAATGGCGAAGATGTCTGATCTTTGTACTTGCTGAAGTGGTTGACGGATCCAGGAAAAAAAAGAAAGAAAGAGAAAAAGAAAGTGAAAGTAGAAAGAAAAAGAAGATGAAAGAAAGAAAGAAAGAAAGAAAGAAAGAAAGAAAGAAGAACGAAAGAAAGGAGAAAAGAAAAAGAAAAAAGTCAATGGGAAAACAGTCGGGTAAATAAAAGAATTTTCAAAGTGATGGTGGACTTAACACACACACACACACACACACACACACATATATATATATATATATATATATATATATATATATATATAAAGAGAAAGACCGAAACACAGAAGGAGCATATCTTATTGAGGACTTAAGTGGTTAAATGTGATTGTGCAATATTTATATATATGCATCTTTGTATATCTATATAGATTATCTATATACATCATTGTATATATATATATATATATATATATATATATATATATATATATATACCACCATTATTTGTCTACTTAAATCCCCAATAAGAAACGCTCCTTTTTTACTGCGATCTTCATATATATATATATATATCTTATTATAATGGAGATTGTGTATTTGTTTGTCTGTAACTGAAACTATATTACTATCCAAGTCACAATTCGGTTATTTATTTATATCATAGTCTCTACGATTATTATTTTTATTTAAAGCTCAATTGCTAATAAAATTGTTTTACATTATTAATGCTGTTGACCATCATAATAACATGCTAATTTGCATATTGATATCAAAAATTTGATTTTGATAAATATGTGCTTAGTATTATTGATTTTTAATTCTTTGGTTTTATCTTAATGAATATGAGTAAAAATTCCGGGGATAAATCTTAAAAGAAATCCATTAACCAGAAGGAATAACTGTAAATTTCATTCTTTACTACCTATTTTAACTAAATAGTTAAATTAGGAAAATTTAGCAATGAAAGACGGGTGTGATGGAATAGTAACTTTCAGTTGTTGCATTTTTCCATTATACCCCTGTTTCAAATTTTTTTATATGCATTCTTATTTAATCTCTATTAGCCTTTCTAATTTAATATATTTTATTACATTAAATCTTAAAAACTTGCACCCGGAGGGTGCATATATTTGCTAGTATATATATATATATATATAATATATATATATATATATATATATATATGCAGAAGAAGATAGAAGTACAAATGTATAGTTTCTTATTGGGGACTTAAGTGTGTGTGTGTGTGTGTGTGTGTGTGTGTGTGTGTGTGTGTACAGAGACCCTGATCAAGGTAGAAAAGGAACGTTTCTTATTTGGGACTTCAGTTTTGA
>CM042158.1:50689370-50709370 GCA_023376005.1 Doryteuthis pealeii
ACATCTACGCTCCTTGTAAGCCAGGCCGCATTTGCTAAACTAAACTATCTCCACGCATCCAATCGCGCGCTTTCCAAGAGGTCAAGGGTTATAACCGTCACCGGTTATTTTTAATCTAACAGACCTAATTAAATGAAGGGGTACTTTAAACGCCCCAGATCTCCAGAACTAGAACCTCACCACCAGATGCAGTTTAACGTCCTATCCAGGACACTCCGACCACCCCTCTAGCCCAGGTAAAATCCAAAGTGCAGTATTGCATTCATGGACTGCTCAAACATCAAAATTCCCTACGTAAGCATCCATTTGTAGTGCAGTCGGTGTATTCTATAGCCTCAGCTGATGGAGCTTTTTCCAAGCGCGGTAAGACGTCGTTTATTCATCGTTGGTAAAATCCCTCCATTGCGATAATCACTATAGAGGTACTATCATTCTGGGTTATATTATACCTGGGAGTTGTGGGGATTATTAAAAGTAAATTAAATAAAATAAAATAAATAAAATAAAATAAATAAAAAGTTCTTGGCGTCTGAACTCTGGCGTCCAGAGTAACGGTCTTGTCAATTAAATCAAATAAATAAAATTAAATAAAATATATTAAAATAAAATAAATAAATAAAAGGTTCTTGGCGTCTGGACTCTGGCGTCCAGAGTAACGGTCTTGTCAATTAAGTCTCCATCTATACTTCTAAACAGTTGTGTCTTTTTATCTCTTCATTTCATACCGTAAGACTTATTCCCCACAGAGTAATCTTGATTAAAACATTTGAACTACGAACCTACAATGGATGCGACATCATAAAATCTCGCCATAAAATAACCCTAGACAGATTTGTTATATACCCGTTCACATCGGGTATATAAATGGCGCGTTTGCGAGCGAGCGAGAGACAGACAAACAGAGAGACAGAGAGACAGACAGACAGACAGGATGAGGGGATGATGTATTGTTTCTTCTAGTTTTCTGCTTGTCTACTTCATCTGCTGCCATCTTCTTTTTGGTTCTTCTGTTGGGCTGTTCTGGTTGGTGCCTGTTAATTTTTTGTAGATTAATTAATACGTATAATCTATAGATTTTTTTATAGCCTTTATTAAAAACGACCCCAGCCCAAAGGCTTCCCGAACCGCACGGATGAAGGTCGGTATCTTGACAGCGACCATAACGTATTCTCTCGGTAACTGACTGCCAACAAATGTTAAATAAAGTTCATTTCTCTCACACGCTTCTATTGGCGGGTTTCGGAAGGGTCAAGTAGTGGTCATCATCTGCCAATCATAACGGTCGACAGTAACTTTCCATTCAACCGATTTTGAATTTTCAACGAACCCAATTCAAATTGTAACTACACTAGTTACACAATTAATAGGCTACCCATGAATTATGTAACAGATTGACATGTCAGTAAAATCAATCAATCGATTCCTTATAAATGCATATCCATTATTGCACATGCATATGAAGAAATAACTTCATCTTGTTAAGTATCTGGCAGCCATCCTTCGTTCCAGATGTAATGAATAAGTAAGCAAGCCAATAAGAATCTGGTGTTAACGTATTCCTTGTAAGTCCGTCGTTCAAGGGAATCCAAATGTCAATGAAATAATCTCAGATTGTGGTCTCTATTAATACAGCAGAAGCAGCAGCAGCAGTGCCAGTGATTGGACAATAAGAATCCTTCTCAGGTCACGTGTTTATAGTCGAGTCTATAAGTAGGAGTGACCATTTACCTGATGCCTTATATCAATAAAAATCCAACACATCTAGGAACAGCAGATAGACAGATATGACCTGTTCAGTTCTGAGATGACTGACCAGGAGTAGGATGTAACGCAAGGTCAAATGGCTCATGTGCCAGACTAAGCAAACCTTAGTACATAACAAGTCAAATTATGGTAGCAATGTTCAAAAGGTACTATCATCATGGAGTGCCAACAGCGTAGATCCCCTTGATTCTCCAGCCACCAATCCCTATCGGTAATTGTTTTTGACTATCCGCTAGATGACTTTAAGATCCGAAGAGCTGATGAAGGTAAGTTTTTTCTGGGCAACCAACACTGGTGTGTCCATGTGTAGGAATTCATAGAACGTCGCCTATGAGTTCGTTCTTTCTTGTCTTACTTAAATGGTTAGTGAGATGGGAGGTAAGTGGCTGTACAGCTGCTGTTTTGTAGGTACTGCTTTCAGGATTTATCCAAAGAGCATGCAACGTCCTTGTGTAGTTTCCATCTAGCTTTTTCACTCGAGATTTAGTTAAAATCTAAGTGGTGTAGCCATACGGTAGTACTGATATCACTACAGTTTGGAAGATATCCTATTTTATTTTTATCAGAGGTTATTAAATAATATAACTAAACGAAGCTGTGTATTAGATCTACAAACCGGATCAGGCTCATTGTTTTACACTTTGTTAAATCGTATAACATTTTATTTATGTTTGAACACGCTGAAATATATATTGGAGTCTATACAGAGAAACAACCGGAAAGTGTACGATCATAGACCTATAACAATATTCTTCCCCCGAATTACAGTCCCTTTAGTCTGTTTTCAAAACAAAAAAAATTGGATCGGTCCAAGTGCAACATCTGCAATTGTTATAACTTAACCCTCATATTCCACAGTTTTTTCAGTTCTCTAGCAAGGTCTCGGTATTTATCTATTTTACGCCACGATACTAAAGACGAATTTGTTCAGTTCAGAATCGATACATTTATGAATAAACTGTATACAACGACAGGGAAGTGCGAATAACATTTTTTTGGCACCTAAGGTGACACGAGGTCAGTTTAAAGCGAGTGCCCTGCAGGAAGTAATCCTCCCGTGGGGTGGTGTAAAAAATGGTGTTACGTAAGCGAATATCGAAAAGACCACTTAGACTAATACAACGTCTGTTCTCACTGAATTTATCAACCTTCTCTTGCAAACCATTATCGAGGTTGAAATATACTAAAAGCTTTTTTCTAAGTTTTGAGGTTCTCCGAGTGCCGGGTCATATGCCCCTCCCCCCCGTTGGACTACCAGGACTCTTCGGTTCCTCTGCCATTCTGAAATGTTAGTCAACATTCTCTTTTGCCGATATCACTATTTCCAAAGATTCTTTTTTTCAGAAAGAGAGACTGTATGGTTCTCTCTCTCTCTCCCATTATGCAATCTAATACATTGTATCAAAAGTATGGCGCAGGTATGTAAGGTTTAATGTGTTGTACAACCTGCTACTGGACTTCAATGAAAACACAGACACGTGTATATAAAAATATGACCCGTCTTTATTTTCTTCGGTTTGTGGTTGATGAGGGGTGCATAGCGTTCCTAATGAAAATGCCAGAGCGGTTTGGTGATGGGCGGCGACGAGTGTTCACAATGGAGATGTCCGAGGGAGGTTGCGACAGGAGGCGCCGAGGTTATGCCCACGGCTTCTCGCTCCGGACTGAGTGACCTTCAAGATCCACTAACCTTTATATACAATAAATATGCCCACGCATTTTTTTAATCTTTTGATTTGATAACGGACAGACTTCCTTTTTTTATATATATTTCTTTATCTTTCTCTCCGCCTCCTCACCGGAAGAAAAGTCTTCCGTTTTATTTTTTAAAAATATATTTCTTCATCTTCTCCTTACTTCTTCTTGACCGGAAGACCTCTCTTCCGTTCTCCTTTTTTAATGTATATATATATATTTCTTTATCTTTCTCTTTCGTCTGTTGACCGGAAGATTTCTCTTCCGTTGCACGATATGCAATGAATGTAATAAAATATTATATTTGTTGGCGTATTTGTGACATAAGGTGTGCCGAAGATCACAACTTGAATTCATAAACTGTCCCAAAACAGCGTTGGCTGAATCGGCCAATCAAAACGCCCAAACATGTATTTAATTTACTATTTACAGGTGTTGATAAATTATACTACAATTACTCGCTGGAGACTTCAAGACAGGATAAACCCTGATACAACTAAACACAGAGCAGGGGACAAGGATCATAACTGATACTACATCTTTCTACTTCAAGAAATGATCGAAGTTTATGCCATAAGTTATCTACGCTGTAAAACTGCTTTCACCCACAGCCCTAAAATGGCCACACGAATCGTAACAAAAACAACCAAGCGAAATCATCAAAGTCCTCAGCGTCCAGCCTCTCTCTCTCCCTCTCTCTCTCTCTCTCTCTCTCTATATATATATATATATATATATATATATATATATATATATATATATATATATATATATTTTACGTTTAAAGTTTACTTTGAAATCGATAAGACTAAAAACATATTTTGTTTTTATTTTATATGCATTGTAATTGCCTTCAAAATCATAATAATAATAATAATAATAATAATAATATATATATATATATATATATATATATATATATATATATATATATATATGATGGAGAATGAATATGAACAAATATTAGCATATGAAGGTGTTCAATGCTAAAATAGCAGAACAGGTTTAAAATAAGAGATTATATATTTTACATTTTAGAATTGTAACATTTTTGTCCGTCTAAAGATTGCAAGTATGCATGAAACAGCAGTTACGGAATATTAACTCGATAACATCTGATTATACATATATATCCTAGCGTCTCATAAATTTCCAATCTATTCTAAGAGCGCTAACTTTACATTCAAAACATTGTAAACAAACCGATCAACAACAACTATCACAGTCTCCTTATTATTCTGTGATAAAGTTTACTTTTCCTTATATCAACAAAAGCCACGAAGAAGATCTATTAAACAGATTGAAACACTGCAGCGTTGGCTGAATAAATATCACTCATTTTATTTGAACCTGAGTTTTTCAAAGTTTTTTCCCTATTTTACATACCGTCCGATTCACTTCTATTTTTCTCTTCACACACACACACACACACACACACACACACACATATATAATATATATATATATAATATATATATATATATATATATATATATATATATATCTGTGTTGAAATTTGTGTTTCTTTTCTTTATAAAGTATAAAAATAAGTTTTATTTTTATCTTTAGTAAAAAGCGACAAATAACTAAAATTATTTCATTGAATTGTTAAAAACAAATTTTAATTAGAATTAATTGAAATTCCATAGAGTTTAATGGTATCTTTATTATGTTTTATAGTGCAAATTATTTATAATTATACCTCTCAAATATTTCAATTTCGCTTTTCTGTTTTTCGAAAATATCTTTGACAATGACCGATGGGGTTGCACATTCATATGAAAGCAATCAATCAACAGGAGATTAATGAACGAAGATGCCCTTACAAAAAAAATTGTGGCGGACCAGGAAAAAGACAAAAAAACAATTTCAATAGATCGTGTTCCTTCTTTTCTTTTTAAGGATTTAATTTAAATTATGACTTGTTTCCTAATGTTTCGAAAATAAATTTAGTTGGTTGGTTGTTTGGGTGTTTTTTTGTCGGATTTTATGGCATGCCATGTTTATGGGTTATTGTTTGGTGTCCAACATGTTTAAAAAAAAAAATTTTCAAACTTATTTTTAACTCATTTTTTTATTTAACCTATAGATAAGACCCTAACAGGTATTACCATTGATACTCCACATTTCCCTGAACTCCAGGACAATAACTTCACCATCAGACAGATTTTAACGTCGACCCAGGACATTAAATATCCTCGGCCACGGCTTTCTGCCACATATATGATAAACAGAGTGGGGGCTTGCCATAAAGGCAATAGGGTTGTGGAAATCTCATAGGTGTTGGGACCTGACGTGACAAACCGGTTGATCTGAGGGGGCCTCTCTGACTGCCCGTCTATCCTAAGTAAGGAACAAAGTGGAGTCTTGCATGGCATGGACTGCTCAGCCACCAGAAAGAAAAAAAAACAATTTCGATAGATTCTGTCGTTCATTTTCTTTTTTAAGGATTTAATTTAGACTAGAAGCGTCTACCTAGCATCGCCTGGGTAGAGGGGAGAAACAAACTAGCGTATTAAGTTGTTTACTTTTAAGATTTACAAATGCTGAAAATTTTAAAGTAGAATTTCAATGCTATTTCTATGTATACTTTCATTTTTAAATATTTTCGAACATAAATCAAATCTTCATAATTTTAGCACAAAATCAAGAACTGGTGATATTAATGTGTATATATATTTACTTTGTCATTAATTGTTTATTTTTGTAGTTTCATCCCGACATACATACATATGTGAAGAAAAAGTGGAAGTGGATCCGACAGTATGTAATATTGTAAAAAAATGAAAAAAACGCAAGTTTATAAACGAATAATGTTTATTTTGCTTACGCTGCAGTGTTTCGATTTGTTTCGATCGATCTTCACCGGGGCTTTCGTTAGTTTGAGGAAAAATAAATTATTACTGAAGATAAGAAGTCGGCGAGCCTCTGTTTTTTTTGTAGTCGATCTTGAAATGTAAGAGAGAAAAAATCTATTTAAAATTGTTGACGAACGTAGCGTTCCTAGATTAAAAAAAAGACTTCTTATCTTCAGTGGTAATTTATTTTTTTCTCAAACTAACGAAAGCCCTGATGAAGATCTATCAAAACAGAGCGAAACACTGCAGCGTAGGCGAAATAAACTTTATTCCTTTATAAACTTGTGTTTTTTCAATTTTTTGCAATATTACATTCATACATATATACATAGATACAGCTACCTTTTATATATGTATAGATCATGATTTGTTTAAAAATGGTTTGAAAATGAATTTGGGAATAAACAGTTTAATTGCATCTTCATATGGAAAACTGATTTGATAGAAATCACATGTATCTATTCTAATGGATGGAAAAAAGTGTTCTATTATCTGCATTATTCGAACTATTGTCCTCATCTTCATTGTTATCTGTACAACGTTTCGGTCAGTATGCCCTCCTACCTTCTTCAGGTATGAACACATGGCCTAGTGGATAAAGGAGTTAGGGTAAGTCAGTTCTAAGTGACAGTTATCTCTAGATTGCATGTTCAATCCTGATCAAGGGCAGTAGTAACATAGTGTAATAATTAACACAGCTTAATACTTCTACCCCAGATATGGTTAGCGGAATGAGAACAGGATACCTACGTGGACTGAATAAAGGGTTAGATTTAAAGTTCCGTGATGGCTCCCGATTACGACAAGAAGGTTCCCGATTACGACAAGAAGGTTACCGAGTCGGTGAAAGTTCCCGAGTCCGAAAAGAAATACCTGAAGAAGGCCGGAGGGAATATCGGCCGAAACGTTGTACAGATAATAATGAAGATGAGGACAATAGTCCGAATAACGCAGATAATACTAATCATCAAGCCTCATCTCTAACATTCAGAGAAAAAAGTGTTCATACAATACAAAAATAGAATACATCATCTTCATTTAATACTTTGTAGAATAGCCATTATTGACTTCTACGGCAACCAACATCTTCTTGTGGTTCTCAATTATTGATTTGCAAATTTTACTTGGTATTTTGTTTCATTCTTCTTCGCATATTGTCTTCAGATCCGAGAAAAGGAAAATCTCCAACCACCCCTCCCCTTACTGACGACATCCTGTTTCGCCATTTTGAAAATGCCCATCATTGAAGCAAGAACTATATCCAAATCCTGAAGAAGGTCTAACAGACCAAAACGTTGCATCGTCGACATCACTACCTACAACAAACATCCATTTTCTATAATATCCCGTGTTTGTCTACCTTTCTCCATATATATATATATATATATATATATATATATACATATATATGTGTGTGTGTGTGTGTGTGTGTGTGTGTGTGTTATTTGTTTGTACGTAATTACAAATGAAAATTGTTTATTACGTGATATCTGTGGTTTAAAAATCGCCCCCAACTCAAAAAGCAGCTCGTTCTCCTCATTCTTCTCACCCTCGACTCGCAGTTTGACGGAACGTGTTTAATTTTACTCACCTGATAAGCAAATTAAATCGCTGACATTATTTATCCGGGACCGATCACACCAGGCACATTCCATTTCATCAAATGTGTTCTCCTCCTTCTTACATCTCACTTTCTGGCGCCGAATTGCGATCTCCATCGTCAATTGTTGAATAAACACCTGATTTCCATCTCGATAGATCGATACAAAACTATATAACAAATAATTGGTTTTGATTAAAGTAAAAATAAAACACTGTTGCGGCTTTAGACTTGATTTTCACTTGAGCGAAACAAAAATCAGTTTTATCAGGTGCCAGCGTTTCGCGTTGATATGAACATTTTCTTTTTCTTATATTTTCTGCCACTTTAGAATATTCAAGTGTTTAAATTGTTTATTAACAAGGTAAGAAAACAAAGTTGGTTATTTCCTAGTTGAGTAACATGATATTACAGGGTGACCCAGAAAAAATAGAACCCAAATTATTTATTTATTTCCATTAAAATAATCCTAAACCTAACCCCAACCCTAACCTAACTCTAACCCCCCTAGTTGAGTAACATAATATTACAGGGTGACCCAGAAAAACAGAACCCGAATTATTTATTTATTTCCCCATTAAACTAACCATAACCCAACCCTAACCCTAACCTAATCCTAAACCCTAACCCTAATCCCAAACCCCAACCCTAATCCTAACCCCTTAGTTGAGTAACATGATATTACAGGGTGACCCAGAACAAACAGAACCCAAATTATTTATTTTCCCATTAAACTAACCCTAAACCCCAACCCTAACACTAACCCTAACCCCAAACCCAAACCCTAACCCTAACCCTAACCCACTCCTAGTTGAGTAACATGATATTACAGGGTGACCCAGAACAAACAGAACCAAAATTATTCATTTATTTTCCCATTAAACTAACCCTAAACCCAACCATAACCCTAACCCTAAACCCTAACCTTAAACCCTAACCCTAACTCCCTTAGTTAAGTAACAAAATATTACAGCGTGACTCAGAAAAAACAGAACCCAAATTATTTATCTATCTTCCCATTAAACTAACCCTAAGCCCCAACCCTAACTCTAACCCTAACCCTAAACCCTAACCATACCCCCCCTAGTTGAGTAACATAATATTACAGGGTGACCCATAAAAACAGAACCCACAAATTTTGTAATAAAACTATTTTATTTTTTTAAAGTTTAAGTCCAACAAGGGTTAAGGTTGGGGTTGGAGTTGGGGTTTAGGGCTAGATTAATGGGAAAATAAATAAATAATTTGGATTCTGTTTTTTCTGGGTCACTCTGTAATATCATCTTACTCAACTAGGAAATAACCACAAAGTTATACCTTGTACATATGAATTAATAATTAGCTGTACATACACTGGCTGAATATAAGAGTATAACGGAAAATATTCCGGATTAAAGTTGGTTATTCGTGGTTTAGTTGGATTTTACAGAATAACAACCCGTATTGGGTTACTTTATGCCAGTGGTTCTCAAACTTTATACAGTCTAGGTGCACTTCCAATACTACAGATACTTGATAGCGCACTGTATACAAAATAGGACTAATATGTTATAAGTTAACTGTTAAATATATTTTAAAAAATTTAACAAAAGCAACTTAACACGCTTCTATGAAGTTTTTTCATTCCTGTGTTAATGCAAAACATGAGCTTGTTGAGATCTTTCGATTTCTTCAATGTTTGGTCTTATATTTGAGAGACAAACTCTCATTTCCTCATCAATGCATTGAAGAGTTCCTCTCTTTTTACACTTAATTGTTGCGAGGGTTGAAAATCCCAGTTCACATAAATATGAGGTAGAAAATTGCAATAAAATAATTTTTCTCAATAAAATTGTTTAAAACCTGTGTTTTTATTTAGTTGCAAGAAAAGTAACTTATAACTATCATAATAATGTCGCAACGAAACAAGGAGAATGTTCGTAAAGAAATGGTATAATATAGCAACTTAGTATACATTTGCTTTTCATACCTGGATAGATTTTTCAGGAATACTACGGAGCGCACATGAAAAGGATCTGGGTGCACCAGTGCACCCGGGCGCACTGTTTGAGAACCACTGCTTTATGCTGAGGACGTTTTGGTTTATTCATTCTTGCCCGGCCTTAATTCTTTTTCAGACTCAATTTTTAAACAATTCTTTTAAATTCATGGACGTTAATTTCACCAACAGCCCTAATATGACTACACAAATCGTAACAATAACAAACAACCAAACGAAACCAAGTTCTCAGCATCCAGTGTCTGTATATATATATATATATATATATATATATATATATATATATAGAATGAATAGCGAATAAATGAGAAAAGTATTGGCATGAAAAGGTGCTCATTGTTAATGAAGCAGAGCAGATTTACAATCAATAGTAATGATATTATGGATGATTTAAACTAATAACTTTAAGTTTCCTGCTTACGCAATCTTCAGATTTTTGACTCATCTGAAGATTGCGTAAGCAGGAAACTTAAAGTTATGAGTTTTAATCATCCATGATATCATTACTATTGATTATATATATATATATATATATATATATCAACCCCTCCGCACGAGTAGGATGTGGCATAAGGTCAATTTCTTAAGCGGAATTTAACAAGTTTGAATTCAGAGTTTTCCTTCTTCTTGCCAATTTACCTAGCCGAGTCTGACCTACTACTTATCCCTAGCTGGAAAGAGAGTAGATGGATGCACACCTTTCCCAATGGCATTTGCACTATGTGAAATGCAAACAGCCTCGTCCATGATTTGAACCAGAGTCGACGAGTCCATTTCCTATGACTATAACTATTACACCAATCGCCTCTAACTATATTCTTGATATATTCAACCCATATATGGGACCCTAATAGCTAGTACCACTCCGGGTCAGATTGGACATGGTATTAAACTGTAATACTTAAAACCATACAACTGTTTGCAAATTATTTGTATTGGATAGGAATACTTGAAACTATATAATTGAGTATATATCATTAGTATTAGACGGGAATTCTTAAAACCATGCAACTGTGTGCAAATTATTTGATCTACATAAGAATACTTGATTTCATATGATTGTGATTTATAAAAGAAATTTGACAAAAAATGTCAGTACAATCATACAATGAATGCGATTCCCTTGAAATAAGATAAATCCAGACGTGTTGACATGCCGTTAAAACTATATATGATGTTGAATTCTGGAGCTCTGAGGAATGTGGAGTACCCCTTCATTACCATTACTCCCAGGTTCACTCTGACCCATAGTGGTAGTACCTGTTAGGGTCTCATCTATAGGTTATAAATAATTAAAAAGTTAGTGTAAATAAATATGTTAAAAATTGAGTGTAATAAAAAAAATTATTTAAAATATTGAATAGAATAAAACGTCTTCGGTATAAAATAACCCAATAACGGTTGACATGCCGTAAAATCTAACAAACCAAACCAAATAAATACAATAAAGATCTTTGGCGGCAATACTGGAAATTCTGATATGTATACGGTCAAGTACATAGTCAAAATATCAAAGATATCGTCTCTTTATTTCAAAGGCCGGTATGCATTTGATAGTATGATCTGCGTGTTTGCCTCTATGTAGATAAATATGTGTAGATGTGTATGTGACATACAATACAGACATCTGCAATTTACCTAGTTTTGGTTTAAAACAAAACACCGTCAATTTCTAGAAAAACACAATTTTATATTATCTTGCTCTTTAAGGAGAGTTGAAATTTTCTTTTTCACCGTCGACGAAAAAAGCCTCCGGCCGTGATTTTTCCCTCTACAAATCCAATGCTGATTATTCTTCTTTTAAGTAACGTCGCACTCAGAGTTGAAAAGACATTTCAACGAGTTAAATCGACTGTTCCATAGACAAAGCGCTTGGAGCTAGAGAACCATTAGTTACACTAATTCATTTATAGGATGAGGGTCCTCGAAGCGGAATGTAAACAGGAATAACGAAACACTTGTGTAACATCAGAGTACTTCACGAAAATCAAAATGTTCAATCGTACCGTTTATATACGGACATTGACATTTAAATTGCGATTGTCGATTGGTACTTCTTTCTTTCTATATATTTGTTATCCGTAACCAATGCAGAAAAAAATGGCTATGAACAACAAAAAAGCCAAAATATGTAGGCGTTTTAGTTGATAAATAAAGTCTGCCGCGAAAGACTAGATACATGGTCACATTTAAAATCATGTGCTTTCTTTAGTTCAACCAAATACGTTCAATACGTATTTCTTGTTGGACTCAGGATCTTTCTTGTTGCAATCGTAATGTAGATAACAATAAAGATAAGGACAATAGCCCAAATAATCAAAATTATCAAGAACGGAATATGGTACAGAAACGTCCTTGTCCTGAAGTGTCCCTATAAATGATCAAATCATTAATTTAGACAATCACAATAATAGAATAATGTGTATAAAATCATCATCATCATTGACATATAAATTGCGATTGTCGATTGGTACTTCTTTCTTTCTATATATTTGTTATTCGTAATCAATGCAGAAAAAAAGGCTATGAACAACAAAAAAGCCAAAATATGTAGGCGTTTTAGTTGATAAATAAAGTCTGCCGCGAAAGACTAGATACATGGTCACATTTAAAATCATGTGCTTTCTTTCGTTCAACCAAATACGTTCAATACGTATTTCTTGTTGGACTCAGGATCTTTCTTGTTGCAATCGTAACGTAGATAACAATAAAGATAAGGACAATAGCCCAAATAATCAAAATTATCAAGAACGGAATATGGTACAGAAACGTCCTTGTCCTGAAGTGTCCCTATAAATGATAAAATCATTAATTTAGACAATCACAATAATAGAATAATGTGTATAAAATCATCATCATCATTGACATTTAAATTGCGATTGTCGATTGGTACTTCTTTCTTTCTATCTATTTGTTATTCGTAACCAATGCAGAAAAAAAAAGGCTATGAACAAAAAAGCCAAAAATATGTAGGCGTTTTAGTTGATAAATAAAGTCTGCCGTGAAAGACTAGATACATGGTTGGACGTATATTCGGTCACATTTAAAATCACTAGCAAATATAT
Organism: Doryteuthis pealeii; assembly: GCA_023376005.1. Taxonomy (NCBI): domain Eukaryota; kingdom Metazoa; phylum Mollusca; class Cephalopoda; order Myopsida; family Loliginidae; genus Doryteuthis; species Doryteuthis pealeii. Next base: position 50,702,352 of record CM042158.1, read on the forward strand.
GCACCCTCCGGGTGCTAGTATTTAAGTTTTAATATAATGAAATATCATATTAACTTAGAAAGACTAATGAAACTAAATAAGAATGCAGATAAAAAGATTTGGAACAGAGGGAGTATGATTGAAAAATAGAACAACTTTGAAACTAACTCTTCCATCATTTTTCATTACTCCCGTCTTTCATTGGTAAATTTTCCTAATTTAACTATTTAGTTAAAATAGGAAGTAAAGAATAATATTACAGTTATTTCTTCTTGTTAATAGATTTATTTTAAGATTCATCCCCGAGATTTTTGCTCATATTCAATAAGATAAAACCAAACAATTAGAAATCAATAATACTAAGCAAGTATTTATTAAAATCACATTTTAAATATCAATATGCAAATTAGCCTTCCCGTTCACACTGTAAACCGTTATTTTGTTGTATATATAAATATAATTGCATGTTATTAATATGTGGATAGGGTCAACAGCATTGATAATGTAAAACAATTTTATTAATACTTGATATTTAAATAAAAATAAAATCATTGAGATTGTGATGTCAATAACAAAGGGAATTGTGACTTGAGTAGTAATATTGTTTCTGTTACAGACAGACAAATACAAAATCTCCATTATAATAAGAGATGTATGCGCTTTCTTTCGTTCAACCAAATACGTTCAATACGTATTTCTTGTTGGACTCAGGATCTTTCTTGTTGCAATCGTAATGTAGATAACAATAAAGATCAGGAAAATAGTCCAAATAATCCAAATTATCAAGCCCCATTACAAAAATTCAAAGAAATAGTATCTTTCATTGTATTGCAATTTTCCACTAAGGTATATCGAGTACAGTTATGTTGTACACAAAAAAAATGGATACATATATTTACCTGTGCTCCACGAGAGTAAGAACGGAATATGGTACAGAAACGTCCTTGTCCTGAGGTGTCCCTATAAATAATAAAATCATTCATTTAGACAATCACAATAATAGAATAATGTGTATAAAATCATCATCATCATTGACATATAAATTGCTATTTTCAATTGATACTTCTCGCTTTCTCTATATTTGTTATTCGTAACCAATGCAGAAAAAAAGGCTATGAACAAAAAAAAAGCCAAAATATGTAGGCGTTTTATTGTTTGTTTGTTTTGTTTTACGGCATATCAACCTCAGTGGGTCATTTAATGCCGATACAGTTTGGAAATAAATCAATTCTTAATGGATAATACAATTTTTTTATAAATATATTTTTCTATTTAACCCATAGATGGGACCCTAACAGGTACTACCACTCCGGGTCAGAGTGGACCAGGGAGCAATGGTGATGAAGGGGTGCTCCACATTCACCAAACCTCCAAAACTGGAACCTCACCATCAGATAGAGTTTAACGTCATTTCCAGGACATGTAGACCCGCAGCCACCGCCTTCTAGCACCCATATGATAAAAAGGGGTTGGGGCTTGCCATAAGGGCAATATGGTTTGGAAAATCATATAGGTGCTAGTGCTTGACGTGACCAGCTGATTGATCGGAGGGGGCCTCTCCGACCGCCCGTCTAGCCCAAGATAGGGCCAAAGTGGAGTATTGCATGTCATGAACTGCTCATCCACCTGGCTCTATTCTTAAGCATCACGGGTCGCCACCTAAGGCCAACAGGTGGCCCATTGGGGGAGTCTTACCCTCTGCAGAGGTGCAGTCGGTGCATTCTAACGCCCCACCGACAGGGCGGGTAGGCGTTTTAGTTGATAAATAAAGTCTGCCGTGTAAGGTTAGATACATTCGTTGGACGTATATTCGGTCACATTTAAAAACATATATGTGCGTTCTTTCGTTCAACCTCTGTTTTTCAGTGTGTAGAAATAATTTATTTCTTGACCAATGCAAAGAGAAAAAAAGGCTATGAACAAAAAAGCGAAAAGATGTAGGCGTTTTAGTTGATAAATAAAGTCTACCATATAAGGTCAAGTTGACTCTTTCCCCTATCCACCGCTCTCCAGTTCACTTTCCCTTTATCTAAAACACTTGTATGATGCCTTAATAATCAATAAAGCGATTGATGATGCTGAGCTTAAGGCTTAGCGAAATATATCTCCTACATACGTTTGTCTGAGTTTTGTTCTTGTGTTTCTCATATCTCTACCACATTCTGTCGAATTTACTCCAATCCTCCTCCCTCATTCGGTCATATATAAAGTCTGTTTTATTTAATGAAATTATAGAGAGAGAGACAGAGAGAAAAGATAGATAGATAGATAGATAGATAGATAGAGAGAGAGAGAGAGAGAGAGAGAGAGAGAGAGAGAGAGAGATTATCAAACATAGATAGATATATAGATAGATATTAATATATTGAGATAGATAGATAGATAGATATTATCAAACATAGATAGATAGATAGATAGATAGATAGATATTAATATATTGAGATAGATAGATAGATAGATATTATATATTGATATATATATATATATATATATATATATATATATATATATATAGATAGATAGATAGATGGATAGATAGATATTATCAAACATAGATAGATAGATAGATAGATAGATAGATATTATCAAACATAGATAGATAGATAGATAGATATTAATATATATATATATATATATATATATATATATATATATATATATATAGATAGATAGATAGATAGATAGATAGATAGATAGATAGATAGATATTATCAAACATAGATAGATAGATAGATAGATAGATAGATAGATATTATCAAACATAGATAGATAGATAGATAGATAGATATTATCAAACATAGATAGATTTGTACATGCTAAATTAGATAGATAGATAACAAACCAACAAAACAAACAAACGTATTTGACTATTTTATTTCTCCTATAAAATAGCTGCAAAATTGTTGGATGAAACATGTTGCATATGTAAGGTTAGATTCAAGGTTGGACGTGTATTAGATCATACATAAACTCATGTATGTCTTTGCTTTCGGTGAGCGTCTGTTTATCGGCACGGTGAAATAACAAACATTAGTCATGAGTACTATGTACCAATTACATATAAAGCCTGTTTTTTGACATATCAATTGCTATTGTCGATTGATACTTCTTGCTTTCCAGATATTTGTTATTCGTAAACAATGCAGAAAGAAAAGTCTATGAAAAACGCGAAAAGATGTAGAAGGTTTCGTTGATAAATAAAGTCTGCAGTTTAAGTTTAGATAAGTGGTTAGAAGTATATTCGGGCATACATAAAGATGACATGTCATTAACTAAATTAGCCAAACAAACAAACAAACAAACAAATGTATTTGTGTTTTTTATGTCAGTGCTACTGTATGTTGAGATTTTTCTGTATATAAGGTGTGTGCTAGACGCCCACTCTTATTTATAGACTGGACGATAGTCAGGTGACCATATTCTTGGCCAATCACTGGCAGTACTCTGCTGCTGATAGTGTTATTTATATCGGCTGTTCTGATCTTAGACACTCAATTGCCTTCAACCTCCATAAACGACGGAACATAGGATTATATTACTAGACCTTTTGACACTACGTAGGATTTCATTACTCAGGACTTGTTCACTTACCAAAGGATTCCATAGTTCAGGACTTACTTACTTTAAGTCCTTTCCAACTGGCCAAGGATGGCGGTCAGAAACTTAACACTGTATAACACTGCATAACTTGGACTAATGAAAAAAAAAAAAGAATAAAGTGAGATGGGAATCTCACTTTATTCTTTTTTTTTTCACAAGGATGTCTTGAACAAATCTTGAAAGCAGCACCCCAAAAAGAAAGCAACAATATAGTCACTTGCCTCCAATTACACAAGCCATCCAATTCTGTGGACACCTACACATGGACACACCAGTGTAGGCTGACCTGCAAAAACCTACATTAATCAGCTCTATACAGATACTGTATCTTGTGCAGTGGACCTGTCAGAGGCAAATATTAATTGGGGCATTTGGTGAGAGAGAGTCATGGGTATCATTTTTATGTCTCCTATAAAATAGGAGACTTAAAAATGTCGGATAAAACATGTATACAGTTAGATATATGTTGGCCGTTTACTCAGTCATTTATAGTTATTTACTAAGCTTAGCTTAGATATGTCACAAGGCCAGAAGTATAGGGCACCCAGTGAGAATTGAACTCACTAACAATGGTCTGCAAATCTACCCTGTTAACCATTACACCACGGGAAATGCCCAAACTCAGTCATATATAAAGTTTATATGTAATTTCAAAAAAAGCAACCAAACAAACGTCTTTGAGATTTTTATGTATCTTATATATATTTACCAACCCCTCCGCTCGAGCAGGATGTGACACAAGGCCAATTTCTTAAGCGGAGTTCAACAGGTTTGAATTCAGAGTTTTCCTTCTCCTAGCCCGGTTGCCTAACCCAGGCTAAAGATCCCAGTCTGGCCTACTATTTATTTATAGCTGGAGGAAGAGTAGGGTTCATACCTTTCACAAGGGTATTAGCGCTAAGTGAAATGCAGTTACCACATCCAGGATTTGAACTCGGGGCGACGAGTCCATTTCCCATGACTTTAACCATTACACCACGCACTTCCACATTTTATGTATCTTATAAAATAGCGGCAAAAATTATCAGATTAAACATGTTGTATGTGTAAGTTTAGATACATGTTGGACGGATATCCGGTCATACATAATCATGTAGGTGTTTGCTTTCGATCACTATCTGTTTTTCGGCACATCTATTAATAATAGTGTTTCGGTCTCTTTTTGTCTGTAACGAAAACTACGTCACTACTTGCTTGTAGAAATAATTTATTTCTTGACCAATGCAAAGAGAAAAAAGGCTGTCAACAAAAAAGCGAAAAGATGTAGGCGTTTTAGTTGATAAATAAAGTCTACCATATAAGGTCAAGTTGACTCTTTCCCCTATCCACCCCTCTCCCGTTCACTTTCCCTTTATCTAAAACACTTGTATGATGCCTTAATAATCGATTGATCATGCTGAGCTTAAGTCTTAGCGAAATATATCTCCTACATACGTTTGTCTGAGTTTTGTTCTTGTGTTCCTCATATCTCTACCACATTCTGTCGAATTTACTCCAATCCTCCTCCCTCATTCGGTCATATATAAAGTCTGTTTTATTTAATGAAATTATATAGAGAGAATTATTTTTATTTAATGAAATTATATAGAGAGAATTATTTTATTTAATGAAATTATATAGAGAGAATTATTTGAGGAATTAAGTAAGTTTATCAACAATTATTCATTTATATTCAGTATCATTACTACATAAAAACATTGAAATTCTAGGAAAAAACAATTAATTGTCAAATTTTCATGAAAATTTCGATACTTATTCCCTTTTTGATGAATTTATGTTTGAAATATTTTTTCTTAAATCATATTTGGTAATATATATATATATATATATATATATAATATATATATATATATATATATAAAATATACCAAGCGTGTTGGTAAATCATTGAGGTGAGAAAAAACCCAGCAAATAGTTTGATTGTAAAAATATACTACCAAACATCAACCCGGGAGAAAAAAATGTTTGAATAAAAGAAATGACCAAGATAGTCGTACCAACAAAAATAATCTATTGGTACAGTATTTGGCCAAAAGAAAAAACAATTTATATGTATATATGTATTTAAGATATATATATATATATATTCATATAACCGCTAGGAGAATAGCTAATAAGTAAAAAGTGCTCAATACCTAAGTAGAGCAAATAATAAAGATAAATCTAATGAGCCAGACGAACCTACTATTAGTTTCGCTTAATGCTCTTCAGGGCTAAGATCTGACTCTAAGAGTCAGATATTGGCCCTGAAGAGCATTAAGCGAAACTAATAGTAGGTTCGTCTGACTCATTAGATTTATCTTTATTTATATATATATATATATATATATATGAAACGTTTTGGAGGTCCCCACTGTCGTAAAACAAAGCAAATACCAGTGGAGTACAGTGGATATGATGCTTTTTAAGTAAGTAATTAAAAAAAATATTTAATATTTAATTTTCCCACCCAACCCACAGGCAATATCTTTCAAAAGTTTACTTTTACACTGCCCGGATGTGACTTTTTTCTAGTAGAAATAATAAACGTTAGTCATGAGTACTATGTATCAATTGTATATAAAGCATTTTTTTTCATATTTTATTTGCTATTGCCGATTGTACTTTTTTTACTTTCTAGATATTTGTTATTCGCGACCAACGTAGAAAAAAGGCTATGAATAAAAAGAAAAGAAAGAGAAACAGGAGATAGGAAGTTTGATTGATAAATAAAGTCTACCGAGTAAAGTTATTTCGGTATGGTTCGTTGGACTTTAATGACATTTAAACCCTTGAAGGGTTATTTTATTCTGAGACGTTTTCTTCTATTCATGCTTAATGTTTATTCACATTTTTCAAACATCTATTTTGGTAATTTTCACCTTCAGTTGTTAAAATTCCTAGCATAAAATTGTGCGTGCGCATTATCTGAAATGAACTAATTGTTTTTAAGAACACAGTTTATGTTATTTTTATGTTAAAGCATGCAGTTGTATTGTTTTCGAAACGATTCTAAGATTTGTATATTTCGCACAGACACATTCAAAATGGCTACCGTCTTGTTTCAAAGTGAAAGTCAGTTGGCTAAATTCCTAGCATAAAATTATCTGAAATGAACTTAATTGTTATTAAGAACACGTTTTATGATATTTTTTATTAAGCATGCAGTTGTATTGTTTTCGAAAATTTTTTAAGATTTGTTTATTTCGTACGGAGACTTTCAAAATAGCTACCGACTTAGTTCAAAGTGAAAATCAAGGGAGGTTACTCTAATCTGCTAGGAATTTTGACAACTAAAGATGAAAATTAATATACTTTTTTTCTTATTTAACCCATAAATCTGACCGTAACAGGTAAAAAAACACAGATTGGAGTGGACCTGAGAGTAATATATCGCCTATAGTCCTAAGAATTATTTTTATAAAAAGCTAATTTAATCAATTTCATCTGACAAATGTATC
>CM042158.1:50714370-50716870 GCA_023376005.1 Doryteuthis pealeii
GATCTGTCTATCTATTTATCTATATCAGTTCGTGCCTCTCTATCTATCTATCTATCTATCTTGGTCGGTTTAATCTAACTGATCTATTTATTACATTGAGTTCCTATCTATGTTTGTATGTATGTATCTATCTATCTCATCTGGTTCTGTCTATCTCTCTCTCTATTCTATTCTGTTTAGATCTGTCTATCTATTTACCTATCTCAGTTCGTGCCTCTCTATCTATCTATCTATCTATCTTGGTCGGTTTAATCTAACTGATCTATTTATTACATTGAGTTCCTATCTATGTATTATGTATTTATCTATCTATCTCATGCTGGTTCTGTCTATCTCTCTATCTATTCTATTCTGTTTAGATCTGTCTATCTATTTACCTATCTCAGTTCGTGCCTCTCTATCTATCTATCTATCTATCTATCTATCTATCTATTTATCTATCTATCTATCTATCTATCTATCGGTCGTTTTAATCTAACTGATCTATTTATCACATTGAGTTCCTATGTATGTATATATGTATGTATGCATCTATCTATCTATCTATCTATCTATCTCATGTTCTGTATCTATACTATTCTCTGTCTATCTATATCTATCTCAGTTCGTGCATCTCTATCTATCTATATATCTATCTCAGTAAATGTCTATCTATCTATCGATCTGTCTTATTCTGTTTTTATCTATCTATCTATCTATCTATCTATCTATCTATTTATCTCTATCTAATGTATTTTATCTATCTCAATAACCAGTAACAATCAACGAATATTGTATTCCTCTCTCTCTCTCTCTCTCTCTCTCTCTCTCTCTCTCTCTCTCTCTCTCTCTCTCTCTCTCATAACGGTTAGGATTATGGATATGGTTCGGGGTAAAATTTTAATTAGTGTTAGTATGAGAAGAAATAACCCGAACCCTATCCATAGCTGTCAAAAATGAAGAAGAAGAAGAAGAAGAAGAAGAAGAAGAAGAAGAAGAAGAAGAAGAAGAAAAGGAAATTTCTTTTGTTTGTCGTATTTTTTTTTTCATTTATTGTTCACGGCTATGGATATGGTTAGGATTATGGTTATGGTTCGGGGTAAAATTTTCATTAGTATTAGTATCAGAAGAAATAAACCTAACCCTATCCATAGCCGTCAAAAATGAACCCTTTCTTCATTTGCAGCTAGGGTTTAGCATTAGAAGAAGAAGAAGAAAAGAAGAAGAAGAAGAAGAAGAAGAAGAAGAAGAAGAAGAAGAAGAAGAAGATTTTATTATAATTACAAAAAATAAATAAATAAACAATAAACAAAAAAGAGAAAAAGAACACACTATTCAAAAGTATCAAAAAATGGAAATGGGTTAAAATCATATGTCTCGCTGTCAGAGGGAAATCATTGTGTGATACATACCTATATATGTAGAAATTTGAAAAACGAAGTATTCCAAAAAATATGAATTAATTTATCGACGCTTAAACGTTTCGGTTTATTTAAACATTCATCGGGATTGATTATGGGGTGAAGAAATTGATGGATGTTTTATAAATGACAGGAGTTAAAAAAATATTCATGAAAAGTGTGTAATTGTATTTGTTCAGCGTTAAATTTTTTGAAAGACGAGCCGCAATCTGCACACGCGAAGGTATCATTACGCGTGACGTAACTCGAAGAAATGCATTCAACAAAAGACGAGAAAAAGTATTAATGGACTGATACCAGGCTTTATTTAATTATTTAGTTATCTTTCCCCACTTTGTTCCCATTGTTCTCATAAAATCAGTCCGCGGCGTTTAAGCGTCGATAAATAAATTCATCTTATTTTTGGAACACTTTGTTTTTCAAATTTCTTCATATTGTCGGATTTATTTCCATATTTACTCTCATACCTATATATATATATATATATATATATATATATATATATATATATATTGAGTCTTTATTTATTTCTCGCACCCAACCTTTCCTGTGCGTCCAAAAGCAGTCTCACCAGTTGCTTCTATTCGGCACCTCAAGCCTAAACTTATCCAACAGAGGGACTCGCAATTTTCGAACCACCCCTCATGGTTTGTAATTTTCTTATTTTTACGAATTCTTCGTTTTATTGAGAAAAAAAATCCTGCTCTCGTTTTTCTCTCTAACCATTCCATCGTTTACAACAATAAAAAAACAAAACCAACAAAAACACCACTTAACAATGTACTTTTCTGTGATGAGCATTGACGAAAAAAAGATCATTTTATTTTAGATTTTAGATCTAATAAGGGTACCCTCACTTTTCTTTTTAAGAAAATATTCCTTTTATCAACATGCATATGCTTTTACGCGTCCTATTTAAATTTAGTACTGTCAATAAACTTTATATATATATATATATATATATATATATATATATATAATATATATCAGGTATGTCAGAAAAGTTCCAGGACTGGTATCACAAAAAATATTTCAAATCCAAACTCCAAATTACAAGTTACTCCCTTCAAAGAAATCCCCTGGAGGCTAATGCACTTTAC
>CM042158.1:50721870-50729370 GCA_023376005.1 Doryteuthis pealeii
TTAGTCACACAAACTAAATTTCTGGATGGAGTATGGGAGATGATGAGGATGAGGAGCTCTTAATTGTTTTCTCTGTTTACGTTGTCGGTCGCCGAGTTCATCAGAGCTGATTATGTGGGTTGTTTCTCCGGGTTGATTCTACTTCTTGTTGGGCAGGTCATCTCTTGTTTTAATAAATTAACAACATTTTTTAGTTTTTCTTTGTATTTATTAATCAGCGCCCCCAGCCCAGGACCCGCGACGATTGAAAAACAACATCTCGGTGAGACAGATTTGGCGTCCGCTTACTCTGAATTTGTGGTTGCAACTAGACTAAAAACTCTCTCACGCTTCTAATGGCGCGTTTATGGAGAGGTTTAAGTCAAGGTCATCACCAATCAATCTTAACCCTAACGGTTGGTAATTTTCCACTCAATCTCCGATATTTTGAATCTAACAAACTCTGATTCAAAATTTATCTAACTACAGTAATTACATAATTCATTGGATATTCAATGAATTACGTGAGTACTGTAGTTAGATAGATTTTTAATTATTAACTAAACTAAACTAAAAACTCTCTCACGCTTCTAATGGCGCGTTTATGGAGAGGTTTAAGTCAAGGTCATCACCAATCAATCTTAACCCTAACGGTTGGTAATTTTCCACTCAATCTCCGATATTTTGAATCTAACAAACTCTGATTCAACATTTATCTAACTACAGTAATTACATAATTCATTGGATATTCAATGAATTACGTGAGTACTGTAGTTAGATACATTTTTAATTATTAACTAAACTAAACTAAACGAAAAACACTCTCACGCTTCTAATGGTGCGTTTTCGGAGGGGTTTAAGTTAAGTTCATCACCAATCAATCATAACCCTAACGGTTGGTAATTTTCCACTCAAAACCCATTATTTTGAATATAACAAACTCTGATTCAAAATTCATCTAACTACAGTAATTACATAATTCATTGGATATCCATGAATTATGTAATACAGCTAGATCTTATTTTCTAGATACAATTAATCAAATTTCTGTGTCAATGCTGGTTTGCATTTCAAAAAACACTAAAAAACTCTAAATGATATTTTCCATTCATCTATTGTATTTTTCAAAACAAATACATTAAAACGGTTTAAGTGGCGGTCTCAGTCGCGACTAGAATCTTTGATGTTAAACGTTCCATGTCTCGGTCAGCAAAACAGATCACAGACCCCACATATGCTCATACAAGCACACACACACACATACGCACACAGCTTCACACACATAAATACAAAAACACATACCAACATACAGAGAGACCCACTTACATAGGCACACACTCATATACACAAACACATACCTACATACACAGACGCAGAGACTCACATGCGTATACACACATACAAATATACGCACATATATGCATACACACGGATGCGCGTGGTGTAATGGTTAAAGTCATGGGAAATAGATTCGTCGCCCCGAGTTCAAATCCTGGATGTGGTAATTGCATTTCACTTAGCGCTAATACCCTTGGGAAAAGTATGAATCCTACTCTCCCTCTAGCTATGGATACATAGTAAGGCAGACTGGGCTCTTTAATCTTGGTTAGGCAACCGGTCTAGGAGAAGGAAAACCCTGAATTCAAAACAGCTGAACAGCGCTTAAGAAATTGACCTTGTGTCACATCCTGCTTGTGCGGAGTTGTTGGTAAATATATATGCATACACACCGACACAAACCCACATACGCACACACATAAACTTATACGCACATGCACTCAGACACACATACACTCACATACAGAGCCACATAGATAAACACACACGCAGAGGCGCGTGTGCGCACACACACACACACACACACACACACACACACAAGCACGCATAATATTTCAGGGTCGTTGTCATATTAAATTTGTCTCGAATAATATAAACAAACAAAATATTATTTAGGGCATACAACAAAAGCACCGGTTGAATGGGCCCAAATGTTTCCTCCTCTTTTATTTATTCATTTTCTTTTCTTCTCTCTCTTTGGTAGCTGATCATGTTGTTTAGATAAAATGTAATTCCTCAACTGAAATTCCTATATCATATTGTGAGGTTTCAATTATGGAGCTCTGGGAAGTGTAGAGTACATATTTACCAACCACTCCGAACGAGCAGGATATAACACAATGTCAATTTTTACGCGGAGTTTAATATGTTTCAATTTGGATTTTTCTTTTTCCCAAACTGGTTGCCTAACCAAGATTAAAGAGCCCAGTCTGACCTGTTACTTACTAATAGCTGGAGCGAGAGTAGTTTGATGCATACCGTTACCAAGTGTATTAGTGCTATGTGAAATGTAGACAGCCTCGTCAAGGATTTGAATTTTCATTTTCATTTTCTACGACTCTAGCCATTACACCACGCGCTTCTCATTGGCATTACTTCCAGGTCCACTCTGACCTGAAGTGATAGCACCTATAGGTTAAATAGATGAAAAATGACTTAAACATATGTTATCTTTTAAATTGGAAACAGCACCCCACAAGGATGCAGCTGTACGTCCACCTGCCCCCCCCATCTCACAAACCATCCGACTGAGACGGACTAGGCATGCCGGACACTGCTGGAGAAGCAAGGACGAGCTCATAAGTGATGTTCTACTGTGGAAGCCAACACCTACATATGCTAACGTGGGGCGCCCACCAAGGACCTACATTGACCAAGTATGCGAGGGTGCTGCTTGCTGTGCAGGAGACCTCCCAGGGACAATGAATGATAGGGAAGGTTGGTGAGAGATTGTCATGGATATCCCTGCGACATGCGCAACATGATGATAAGTTTTTAAAATTGAATACCCAACAAGAGTTAATAGAATGAACACGTCTTCGGCATAAAATAACACAAGGTTTGAGATTTTCCGTAAAAAGCCAACCAACCAACCAACCTGCCTGATGTTAATTTTTCAACCTCTTCTTCTGTCTACTCCTCCCCCCTTGTCTTGCAGGATTTTTCTTACAGGTCTGACGATGTCGTCATATGTCACGTATTACCTCATTTTTCTTTTCTTCAGACTATCATGTCACTTCAAGCTGTAGATATTCATTTTCTGAACTTGTCATTTGTGATGTGCTATCTGTATGAAAAGTTTAAACATATTATTTCAATGTCTTCAACACGTCTCAAGAGGTCATCAGTAAAGCTCCACGATATTCACAAGTATATATATATATATATATATATATATATATATATATATATATATATATATATATATATATATGTGTGTGTGTGTGTGGGTGTGTGGGTGTGTGTGTGTGTGTGTATATAAGATTTTTGGATGTTTGTTTTTAAAGCATTGTTGAATAAAGTATATATTATTATTCATATTTTTGCTTGAAGGCAATTACAATGCGTATATCGTATATAATATTCGATAATTATAGAAAATAATCATGACAAGTGAATTTGGCAAACGATTATGCGATGCTAGAACATCGTACAGTCTGTTTCAACTTTATTAAGTCTCATCAGCGATGTATACTAACGATTTCCCTCCGACAGAAATCGAAACCGGTAGTCCAATATATATATATATATATATATATATATATATATATACTTGTGAATATCGTGGAGCCTCTTGAGACGTGTTGAAGACCTTGAGATAATATATATAAAACTTTTCAAGAGTCAGCTCTTAGCCCTGAAGAGCACTAAGCGAAACTTTTAGTAGGTATATCTGACTCATTAGGTTTATCTTTATTATCTGCTCTACTTAGGTATTGAGCACTCTTTACTTATTAGCTTTAATATATACTAGCGGTTTTTGTATGAATATATAGTTTTCTTATATATAAATTGTTTTTTCTTTTGGCAAACTATTAAAATATCAACTGATTATTTTTAGTTGGAATGACTATCTTGGTCTTTTCTTTTTTTTGCAAAAAGTGATGTTTGGGAGTATATTTTTACAATCACACTATTTGCCAGGTTTTTTCTTACCGCAAGGGTTTACCAACAAGTTTGGTATATTAAATTATATATATATATATATATATATATATATATATATATATATATATATATATACATAGTTAAGCCGTATGTTTCCGTTGAATTGAACAGATGTATGAATTATTCCAATGTATTTTAAGTTTTAATTAATCAAAGGTTTTGCTAAAATTAAATTTATCAGTTACCCAAACTGAACTTTGAATCAAAAAATAGTTTGATTGTACTTTGAACTCACGGGCCACCGTATCCTTGTCTAGGCTTCCACCTTCCACTTCTCTACTCGCTCTTTTTATCCAATACTTCCAACCCCTATATAGGGCATTCAGCCAGGTGGAACTCACTATTCAGTAGTAATGGAACTGCGAGACTAGCTTGTAATTATTTCATAAAGATGGGACACCCGCATAATTTGATACAAGGACGCAAACATGAATTAGGCGGTTGACTGGTGTAGAATAAACATCATACTCACTATAGAAGCAATATTCTAATTACTGTTGAATTGGCAGACAAGGCAACAAACAAGCCGTGACTCAACACGGATCTTGCATTGTTGCAAACCTACTGCAGAATGCGAGGTTATTTATCAAGCAACATAACAACACAGAAACCAAGCAGCCAATCAGGACTCAAGGAATTCCTGGAAACATGATCTTGGAGAAAATAAAAGACGTTGAAATTAAACTGAGTCTTTGTGTTCCTTAATAAGAATAAGAAGTGAGCACAGCGATCCAGCAATCCCAGTAACACCAAGGACAACCAAAATGAACTAAAGAAGAGAGAAGACCAGAGGAATCTAACCAGCATAGAAGATAATCCAAATCGCTATTCAGTAGTAATGGATCTGAGAGACTGGCTAGCTAACCATACACAATGATGAGACACCCGTAGGATTTCACACTAGTTCGTAGGTATGGTGCCTCTAGCGGGGATCGAACTTGCTGTACAGTAGTGAGTATTTACTGACATTCCACCATGGAAGTCAAACCCAAGTATCATTTAAGTGGGGAACCACGCATAAACCGAAGCCCATGCGGAGCTAATATTTAAAAATTGCGTTCCTTCCGTCGGCATTCCTCTTTTGAGGCACCTCAGGCACTGGTCTATAAACCCAGTCCTGTCCATTTTAGACACGGGAGCTGGTGTTGCCTGAGATATGGTCTCCTGGATCACACTTATTATTAGATATCTTACCGGTTCTATAGCTAAAGCCACTAGATACAAGGGACAGGGCCCGAAAGCACAATGTCACTATGCAGTAGTAATGGATCTGAGAGATTGGCTTGCTAACCATTTGCCCAGGGATGGGACGCCCTAATGCTAAAGCATTTATGAGTTAATGATGTCGTCAAGTCGAGTCCTGTTTCTAAGTCACTTAAAGATTCATATAAATATATTTTCACTCAAAGGTCGATATATTTCATTATACTATTTTCTTGCTATTTTCTTATGTGTGGTTTACGTATGTAACCTACTTAGTCTTAAGATGCGTCAAAAAAAGAAAAAATCAAAGAAAAAACAGAGAAAGAAGTAAAGACAGGAGATGAACAATTTGGAAAGACAGCCTTTCCTGGGAAAAGCTATCGGGATTTTCAGTAAAGTAAGTAAAAATCAGCAGTTGAATAAAAATAAAAATAAAGAACAAAACGTCTCAAAAATATAAAAAAAGCGCAATGGTATCTCCGAAGTGAGAGATAAAGAAAATGGTTGAAATTAAATAAAGAGAAACCAAACAAACAAAGAGACAAACAAAATAAAATAAAAAATAGGGAAACATGTTTTTAAAAGAAAGAGAAAAATACTAAACTGACTAAAACAATGAAAAAAGTAAATAAATAAACATAATACAAGTAAAATTTAAAAAGATGTGAGAGAATAAATATACGAGGATAGATAAGAACCGACACACACGCACACGCACACACACACACACACACACACACACACACATTTACACACACACACACACACAGACACAAATATATATATATACGTGTGTGTGTGTGTGTGTGTGTAGATAAAAAGGACATGAAAACACACAATGTTGTTAAAATGAATATATTTTTATATCATTTTCATAGCTAATATTGATTTATAACAAAATCACCATCAGAGCCTAATGATAATTAAGTCCGTTTTTAGATGTAAGTGTTTTTAATCCGGACTCATCTCGGGAGAGAAGCAGAAAATAATTTAAATTCAAATCTGAAACATTGTTTTTCCAATATATATATATATATATGTGGAAGCCAGCACATGGACAAGCCAAAACGTACATTGATCAGCTCTGTGCGGATGCGGGATGCTGCATAGAGGACCTCCGAGAATGATGAGCAATAGGACGGATGGAGAGAGATTGTCATGGATATCCGTGCTGAAAGCGCGACATGATGATGATGATGATAATATATATATATATATATATATATATATATATATATATATATATATATATATATATATATGTGTGTGTGTGTGTGTGTGTGTGTGTGATGGCAGCAAACTCGTGTTCGAGTATTGCTATTGCTTGAGAAAGCAACAAAACATAAGAAAAAAAAGAAAAGAAAGTTCAACGGTGACCTGCGCGAATGTTGCTTCTTAGTCCAGCTAAAATATATGAGAGACAAAGAGAGAGAGAGAGAGAGGGAACAGTGTGGTGTGTGTGTGTGAGAGAGAGAAGAGAGAGAAGAGAGGGGGGGGGAGGGTACAGAGAAAAGCAGGTACTTTAATGTGTGGTTGTGATATATGCATTAAAGACTATCTTTTTTTTGGGTGTGTGTGCTGTAATTAGGTGACCATATAAGCAACAGCAGGTACAGCAAGCAACCTGGCTAAAGTCTTGCACATCTTACCACATTCACAATAAGTTATTCCAGGCAGTTGTTTATTGTTCCATTACGCCGATGCACAGTTTGGTGACGTATCAGGCCTGCTCTACTGAGACACGGCCTTACGCACTGTTCACACATCAGACCAAATTGATGCCCTTGCTCGTCTACTGCTTCATGAACGTTCCCCTTGCGAACATCTCGTTCTAACCGTTCGAGTTGCATACGATTGGTCTCAAATTTCTTTGTGCCTTCCTGAAAAAGATTTTCTTCACCGCCCACGATCCAAAGCTTTAAGCCCAGGTGGATGAGCAGTTCATGACATGCAATACTCCACTTTGGCCCTATCTTGGGCTAGACGGGCGGTCGGAGAGGCCCCCTCCGATCAATCGGCTGGTTACGTCAAGCCCTAGCACCTATATGATTTTCCCAACCCTATTGCCCTCATGGCAAGCCCCAACCCCTTTTTATCATATGGGTGCTAGAAGGTGGTGGCTGCGGGTCTACATGTCCTGGGAATGACGTTAAACTCTATCTGATGGTGAGGTTCCAGTTTTGGAGGTTTGGGGAATGTGGAGCACCCCTTCATCACCATTGCTCCCTGGTCCACTCTGACCCGGAGTGGTAGTACCTGTTAGGGTCCCATCTATGGGTTAAATAGAAACATGTATTTATAAAAAAAATTGTA
>CM042158.1:50734370-50741385 GCA_023376005.1 Doryteuthis pealeii
TTGATTTTAACGGCATATCAACTCGTCTGGAGTTATGTCATGCCTAACGGTTAGGAAGTGATACATATCGTGTATCCAATTGTATGACCAATGCGTAATCGAGACCTTTCCTTCTACTCTTCTAAAATATTCAGACAATTAATATTTTTCTCATAATTTGATCTATTGTATCCCTAGGAAATACGTCCCATATTCGAAATATCCCCGCCTGTACGAATCATGTGACAATTTTTAATACGGATCGTTGGTGAAACGGTTATGAGCCTTTCTCTCTATACACTTTCTCATCTCCCGTTATTTTGAAAACATTTATCCCTGGTCAGACAAGACATATGTATCACTCTAATGTTCTGACGAAGGTTTAATAAAATCCGAAACGTTTTAACAGTAACTTTAACATCAAGAAAAAATTCATCTTTTTTCCAGTAATTTGTTTTTCTAAATTCTACATACTGTCGGATTTATTACCAAAATTTCCCCCATATATATATATATATATATATATATATATATATATATATATATATATACTTCCAAACTCGGTAGGGCTCTCTAGGGTTGACTTAAAATACTTTCACTGCCAGCACATATATATAAAGCAATGATCGTCTGTATATGTCGCCGATTTATTACCAAATTTTTACACCCTCCCACCACACGTATATATAATGTGCTGCGTGTGTATGATAACCTGCTCCTCTATCTTACCGAATCTTTGCGCATAACCAACCTAGGACTTAGTACTCAACGAAGGTATTGATTCTATCCGGACCGACGTCAGCCATGAACCAGGGCTTTTTCCAATCTCTTGCTACGATCGGCCACCTCGAAATCTACTCTCCTTCTGCTCATTCCATCTACTACCTTTCTGATCACTGGTTTCCCCACTACGAACTCATCCGCCAGATGGGATAACTAGGACGCATGGCCGTGTACCCTGAGCTGGGCGCTACCCTGTACTCTAATCCCAGCGTGTTGTTAACAGTGCTCTCCAGTCACTACTCTTCTCAGTCCGTACTCATGTTGTTGCAGCGCTCACCTGCTATTTCATACATGGCTCGATCCACGGCTGAAGTCATCTTTGGTCACTGAGCATCCATCGACTGAACTGCGCAATATTCCCAATTGTCTGGACACCCAGTCACTCATCTTTCCCAATTATGCCCGGCCCGTCTTTTGTCTTAATCGTCACTGATAAGGATGTATTTTCTGCGCCGCACTACCAACGGCCTCATAGTCGGCTACTCGCCATGCTGCTTCTAAGCAGCCTGACTAAGATGTATTCCCGAGGCCCAGATTCAGGCTTTTTTAGATGGACCAAACTATCGACCCTCCTGAACCCACCCCGAGTCAGGGGAATTATCGACAAGATCAAGTCCCTATAAACCCGAGATTCCAAGTTAGCTCTTCGATAACAAGTCCATACCTAACCGTAAGATCCTTATTACTTATATATATATATACGTATACTTATATATACTAGTATATATATATATGCTGTGGACTGTTAATTACTTTTTTAATAACTGGAATATATCAATGAACAATTTTCGCATACTCATTATACACTTTATATATAACTTTACATCAACTCTTTTGAGTTTTATTTAACTATAATGCCATTCTTGTTTTTTTCTTAAAAATAACATTTATTATAATTTTAACACAGCAGAAAAAACATGGGCATATTTTAAACAAATTCCAGCATCTTTGAAATGATAGCAGGTTTTGTTTGTTACCCTTTTACTTCTAACGTTATTTATCCCGTCTTTCTCTCAAAATGTTGCTCTTGATGATTGACGATCTATTGCCCCAGCGGTTCGAAACAGATTTTCCTTCAGCCAATTTTATTAAACCATCATTTGTTTTCAAACATGTTTAAATTTCACAGCATAATATAGTATAACATTACTATATATATATATATATATTATATATATATACTTCCCCAAACTCGTAGCGACTCTCCAGGGGTGCACTTGAATTAACTTTCACTGCCAGCACTTATATAAAGCCCAATGCATTCGCTCTGCCTATACAGACTGGAATCTCTCTTGCCGTGATCGTAAAATATATAAAGAAATGCAATGTATTTAATAGGTTAAATACACCGCCCCTTTTTACGGCAGCTGTCAAAAGAGAGAGGTTAAGTATTCGCCGCCGCGACAAAAAGTCAGTTGAATTTCGCTTCTAGTTCATTCGGTAGTTGTTGTGAGCAACCCACGGAAGAGAACGTGAAACGCCGAAACACCCGGGGCCTGTGCGGATAACATTCCACACACACACACCACACACACACACACACACACGCATGATATACTATAATACTACGCTATAGTACACTTAATATATAATTATAATTTTAAATAGTATAAAGGATGCTCTTCGTCTATTTCGGTATGTGTGTGTCTCAGAAACACAGTGATGCTCATTGAGTACTAAAAGTCCCGCATACAGTGCTTCAATATGTTTATAGCTTTAAGCGAAAAATACTCTTTGTGTTATAATGCTAGCTAGGCAGTTGGGTTGGACAACGCATTAATTAGAGGGCGGCCCTCTGCAACGCGCCGTCTAGCTCCAAGTATGCGCACCAAAGTGGAGTGTATGCCCAATGTCAGCATCCAACCAGGTTCGAGCCTACCCCACAGGCTACTTGGAGTTGTGGGCCGTCTTAAACCCTCTGCCCAGAGGGTACAGTCATATGCCGTATAACAACATGGTTCCTCCAAAATATGTTTCATTCTTACATGAGCATGCATTTGTAAATTATAGCCATAGCAACAGCATGCATAGCAGCCTGTTTACGCCACTAAAATGTTTAACTTTACTTTGCTATTCTCGCAATATACAGATGATCAACAATTTGGCTAATTACTATATACTTTAATTTCAATTCTATTATGCTAATTAATTTGTATTTCCCTCCTTTCTCAAATTGGGATTATGAGCTTGCGTATGATTTATATGATTTAACTGGAATTATCACGGCGCACATACACACACAACAACACCTAAAACTTACGGTCATGAAAGAGAACAGAGAATCATAAGACTCACCACAGTTTTACCCAGACTGCGCGCATTACTTAACAGATTCTTTACCAATATACACGTCTCGCCGTCCTCTCTCTCCTCTCTCTCTCGCACCGTGCGTCTCTCGTCCTCCACCTCCCCGCGCCGTTTACCCACGCACTCGCCCGTGCCTAGATGAAACTGGCCCAACTTAGACTCTATCCAGTTCGATCAACGCTTATGTCGTCCACCATCGGCCAATAGATCACATGCACCAACTGTGCCAAATGTCACCCACCACACAGAGGAGGCAGTTAAAGAATTAATGTGCTCAGTATCTGGCTCTGGTTTCGGTCGTCTCGAGTTTGTTCTGTTTTTACCGTATCACACTCGGTGGCGTCATTTCCATACATGTACGACAAAGTTGTGAAATAATTCATTTTAATGCATAATACAATTTAGTTTATGAACTCATGTTTTCTATTCGACCCATAGATGGGACCTTAACAGGTACTCCACTCCGGGTCAGAGTGGACCAGGGTAGCAGCATGGGTCATGAAGAGGTGCTCCATTATTCCAAAAACTCCAGTAAACTGGCAACCTCACAGTAGAGCAATATAATAGCTATTTAGATTACACGATCGAGACCCATTATACTATAGAACATGTAATACTGAAAGAAAAGAGAACTCACAGAATAGGCTAAATGCATTCATAAGAGTGTTCAAACAATGATAGGCAACGGTAACTGATGTAGTATTCTCTAGTTTGGTTTAGTCTGCACAAGTTACCTACAGAGTGTCCAAAAATAATTGAAGTCATCATAAATAACTTAGGGCAAGAATGGCGGTCGCGAGGAGCCCTTCTCCGTATCACCACTAGATCTTCATGCCCTAAGCTCCAGCACCTATATGATTGCTCGTCAACCTGTATGGGTAGAGGCTGTAAAATGATGAAGATGGAAAGACCCAAAATTTTGTTATATGTTAGATAATAGTGGAAAAGTTACTCAGAATATTTGGGATACGTGTGAAGCGCTGACTGTTGGTTTTTTCATTACGTCAGCACAAGGACGATGAAAAAAAGAGTTGGTGTTTGAGAGTTTTGGCACTATTTTTTTTTTTTCTTGATTTGGTTTGTTTTACGGCATATTCAAAAACTCTAGGGGTCATTTAATGGCCGCTATAAAGTTTTGAATGAAAGTCATTCTTGATGGTAATACAATTTTGTTATAAATACATTTCTATTAACCCATAGATGGACCCTAACAGGTACTACCACTCCGGGTCCAGAGTAACCAGGGAGCAATGTAGATGAAGGGTTCTCCACATTCCCCAACCTCCAGAAACTGGAACCTCACCACAGTTAGAGTTTAACGTCATTCACAGACATTGTAACCCTCAGCCACCACCTCTAGCAACACATTGATAAAAAGGGTTGTTTTTTTTTGGTTTGTTTTGTTCTTACAGCATATCAACTCAGTGGGTCATTTAATGCCAATTAAAGTTTTGAAAAATAAATCAATTCTTAATGGATATACAATTTTGTTTATAAATACATTTTCTATTAACCCATTAGATTGGACCCTAACAGATACTACCACTCCCGGTCAGAGTGGACCAGGGAGCAATGGTGAATGGAAGGGGTGCTCCCATTCCCCAAACCTCCAGAACTGGACCTCACCATCAGTTAGAGTTTAACGTCATTCTACAGGACATGTAGACCTCAGCCACCAACCTTCTAGCAAACAATGATTTAAAAAGGGTTGGGGTTTTTTTGTTTGTTTTGTTTTTACAGCATATCAACCTCGTGGGTTATTAAGCCGATAAAGTTTTGAAATAAATCTTTCTTAATGGATAATACAATTTTTTTATAAAGTACATTTTTCTATTCTTCCCATAGATGGACCCTAACAGATAACTACCACTTCCGTTCAGAGTGGACCAGGAGCAATGGTGATTTGAGGCGTGCTCCACCATTCCCCAAACTCCAGAACCGGAACCCTCACCATCAGTTAGAGTTTTTTAACGTCATCACAGGCACATGATAGACCCTCAAGCCACCACCTTCTAGCAACCACATGATAAAAAGGGTTGGTTTGGCTTTGGTTTTACAGCATATCAACCTCAGTGGGTTATTTTAATGCCGATAAAGTTTTGAGAATAAATCAGATTCTTATGGATAATTACAATTTTTTTTATAAATACATTTTTATTTAACCCATAGATGGACTCCTAACAGCATACTACCACTCAAAACGGTCAGAGTGGACCAGGGATGCAATGGTGAGAAGGGTGTTACTCCACATTCCCAAACTCCAGGAACTGGAACCTCACCCATCAGTAGGCTTTAACGCCTATTCACAGCATGTAGACCCTTCACCACCACCTTCTAGCAACCACCCATGATAAAAAGGGTTTTGTTTTTTTTTGGTTGTTTTGTTTTAAGAATCAAACTCAGTTGTTATATTAATGCCGATAAAGTTTGAAATAAATCATATTCTATATGGATAAATAACAATTTATTATTCAAATACATTTTCTATTTAACCATAGATGACCCTAACAGGTACTACCACTCCGGGTTCAGAGTGGACCCTGGAGTAATGTGATGAAGGGGAGCTAATTAGAGCATTTTCAGTGCGCAAAAGGGCATGTCTCTTAATTAGTTATAACGCTCTTCTAAGGAATGGAGCACTCTGGTACGGCTTTACACACAAATGCGATGTGTATATTAAAACAGTCTAAATCCCCTTCCCATACTGTAGAAGTGAGACAGCCTAATGGTTAAGGTGCCGGTGACTGACACCACACCGATCGGATTTCCAATCCGTGCTTTAGGTAGCTTACAAATGTTCTTAGCCACACTGAAAGACCTGATAAGTCGAAACACGTGTCTGTGGATGAACATAATATATATACGGTGTGTAAAAAAGTGTCGATATTTTCATGCACTTTTGACACAACCTGAATTCTGAAAAAATCAATGTTCCATTCATGTTCATTTCTACCTTGTAATACAGCTTCCAAACTCGGCACTTTTTTATGACAACACTGAATTCTGCAAAAATAAAATACGTATCTATTATTGTATGAATTTTTTGTACAATAAGCTTAACTCGACACCTTTTAATGACACACTTAGTATATTGAAAAGAATTACTTAGTGTGCAAAATGATGTCGTATATTAGAAAAATATTACATTAATTATATTTCACCAACATTAATACAGCATCTATCAAATAGGTAATACACCCGAAGAACATGACCCTCGTACTGAGCAATTACCAAAAGTAACATCTCTATTATATTATCAATTAGGGAGGAGGGTTTGGTGTCCTTATTGTTGAATGGGGGTTAGTTTCTTTGGATGAGGCGGAGGTTATGATTATTGGAATTGAGGTGTGGCTTCCAGCTAAGCGGCGTTCCTTGGGGAAATAGTGTAAAGTGTATATTACAAAATGAGCAGAAAGTTAAAAGGCTAAAATAAAAAATACATAAGAAAGCAAAAGAAGAAGATCCAAAAATTAAAGATAAACAAAATAAGTTTATAAAATTAAATAAAGAAAAGTAGATAAGAAATATTATTATCGTCGATATATTAACAAAATAGTGAAAATAAAAACATATTAGAAATACACATATATAGTTCATGAGAAAATTAAATAAAAATTACAGATTAGGACTGTGAAAAAATCCGTTCAAGGTAAAATAGATAAAACTTTAGATAATCGATAGATTTAAAGAATTTTAATAGTAATTGAATAATGAGTCAACCATATGAATAAAAGTTTTTAAAGTAAAATCCTAAATCTAAAGAAAAGGATTTAGGACTAGAAATTAAAACAGTTTATTGAATAATAAAAGAACCTAATATAAATAAGTTAATAACAGAACAAAATGTATTAATATCTGGATATATAAGGCAATTAAGACTCGTCATATATAAAAATGTGAAAGAAAGAAAATAGAATAAGGGTAAACCAGTCAATTTTTTAAAAAT
>CM042158.1:50741485-50753985 GCA_023376005.1 Doryteuthis pealeii
GGAGAGATGCATATTAATTCATGTAATGTTGTCCGGCCGTTCTACAGTGAGAACATGACCGGTTCTCACTATAAATAGTGAGACACGCCGGAGTGGAAAGGAGCACTGTTCCCGTTAACGACAAGGCTAGTCGTACAATGTACCATTAATTGTAAATACACTTGTCTTATTTTACCCCATCTCGACTTGACTTCTTTTTACTGTTGGACTAACATCACAACAGTAATCGCTTGAAGATGACTAATTTTCAGATAAATCGAATAATAAAAAAAACCTCATAAAACAGAGCCCGAGGTTATTCTGTGCCCAACAGATTATTTTATCACCGACTTGGTAGAATTAGTCACACAAAGTAAATTTCTGGATGGAGTATGGGAGATGGTGTGGATGAGGAGCTCTTAATTGTTTTCTCTGTTTACGTTGTCGGTCGCTGAGTTTATCAGAGCTGATTATGTGGGTTGTTTCTCCGGGTTGATTCTACTTCTTGTTGGGCAGGTCATCTCTGGTTTCAACAAATTAACAAAATTTTGTAGTTTTTCTTTGTCTTTATTCAACAGCGCCCCCAGCCCAGGACCCACGCGGATTGAAAAACAACATCTCGGTGAGACAGATTTGGCGTCCGCTTACTCTGAATTTGTGGTTGCAACTAAACTAAAAACTCTCTCACGCTTCTAATGGCGCGTTTATGGAGAGGTTTAAGTCAAGGTCATCACCAATCAATCTTAACCCTAACGGTTGGTAATTTTCCACTCAATCTCCGATATTTTGAATCTAACAAACTCTGATTCAAAATTTATCTAACTACAGTAATTACATAATTCATTGGATATTCAATGAATTACGTGAGTACGGTAGTTAGATAGATTTTTAATTATTAACTAAACTAAACTAAACTAAAAACTCTCTCACGCTTCTAATGGCACGTTTTCGGAGGGGTTTAAGTCAAGTTCATCACCAATCAATCATAACCCTAACGGTTGGTAATTTTCCACTCAAAACCCATTATTTTGAATATAACAAACTCTGATTCAAAATTCATCTAACTACAGTAATTACATAATTCATTGGATATCCATGAATTTATGTAATACAGCTAGATCGTATTTTCTAGATACAATTAATTCAAATTTCTGTGTCAATGCTGGTTTGCATTTAAAAAAAACACTAAAAACTCTAAATGATATTTTCCATTTCATCTATTGTATTTTTCAAAACAAATACATTAAACGGTTTTAAGTGGCGGTCTCAGTCGCGACTAGAATCTTTGATGTTTAAACGTTCCATGTCTCGTCAGCACAAACAGATCACAGACCCACATATGCTCATACAAGCACGCAGACACATACGCACACAGCTACACACACATAAATACAAAAACAATACCACATACAGAGAGACCCACATACACAGGCACACACTCATATACACAAACACATACCAACATACAGCAGACGCAGAGACTACACACATACAAATATACACACATATCTGCATACACACGGATGCGCGTGGTGTAATGGTTAAAGTCATGGGAAATGGAGTTGTCGCCCCGAGTTCAAATCCTGGATGTGGTAATTGCATTTCACTTAGCGCTAATACCCTTGGGAAAGGTATGAATCTTACTCTCCCTCCAGCTATGGATAAATAGTAGGGAAGACTGGGCTCTTTAATCTTGGTTAGGCCACCGGTCTAGGAGAAGGAAAACTCTGAATTCAAACCTGTTGAACTCCGCTTAAGAAATTGATCTTGTGTCACATCCTGCTCGTGCGGAGGGGTTGGTAAATATATATGCATACACACGGACACAAACCCACTTACGCACACAGAGGCCCACATACACTTATACGCACATGCACTCAGACACACATACACTCACATACAGAGCCACATAGATAAACACACACGCAGTGGCGCGCACACACACACACACACACACAAGCACGCATAATATTTCAGGGTCTTGTCATATTAAATTTTTCTCGAATAATATAAATAAACAAAATATTATTTAGGGTATGCAACAAAAGCACCGGTTGAATGGGCTCAAATTTTTCCTCCTTTTTTATTTATTCATTTTCGTTTCTTCTCTCTCTTTGGTAGCTGATCATGTGAGGTGATTCTAGGCAGGTCCTATTCTCTACCAGTAGTTTGTTGTAGAGTTCAGGTTTCGTTTGAGAGCTCAATGCTTAATTTCTATAAACAAAGCAAATTATTTGTGAATAAAAAGGCCTTAAATACCAGGGGTATCATGATTAATGAACGGCGTCGATCCCAGGGGGCCATCCCCACCAGGCAACACCTGCCCCCTCGATTTAAAGTGACAGGGCTGGGTTTATTGCCCAGCGCTTGAGGCGCCCCCTTGAGGGGGAATGCCGACGGGATCGACGCAATTTTCACCCGCCACCCATGAGCTTCGTTTTGTGGGTGGTCCCACGTTAATAGGGCCTTGTGCCTAACCCATACAAGTGGGGTACGAGGTAAATACCATGTTGTAAAGTATAATCCCTTTACTGAAATTCCAATTTCATATTGTGCGGCTTCAATTCTGGAGCGCTGGGAAGTGTAGAGTACATATTTACCAACCACTCCGAACGAGCAGGATGTAACACAAGGTCAATTTTTACGCGGAGTTTAACAGGTTTCAATTCGGATTTTTCCTTTTCCCAGACTGGTTGCTTAACCAAGATTAAAGAGCCCAGTCTGCTTTGGTATTTACTGATAGCTAGAGCGAGAGTAGTTTGATGCATACCGTTACCAAGGGTATTAGCGCTATGTGAAATGTACACAGCCTCGTCAAGGATTTGCATTTGAATTTGAATTTTCATTTTCATTTTCTACGACTCTAGCCATTACACCATGCGCCTCTCATTGGCATTACTCCCAGTTCCACTCTGACCTGAAGTGATAGCACCTATGTGAAATGTAGACAGCCTCGTCAAGGATTTGAACCCGAGTCGACGAGCCCATTTTCATTTTCTACGACTCTAGCCATTACACCACGCGCCTCTCATTGGCATTACTTCCAGGTCCACTCTGACCTGAAGTGATAGCACCTATAGGTTAAATAGATGAAAAATGACTTAAACATATGTTATCTTTTAAATTGGAAACAGCACCCCACAAGGATGCAGCTGTACGTCCACCTGCCCCCCCCCCCATCTCACAAACCATCCGACTGAGACGGACTAGGCATGCCGGTCACTGCTGGAGAAGCAAGGACGAGCTCATAAGTGACGTTCTACTGTGGAAGCCAACACCTGAACATGCTAACCGTGGGCACCCACCAAGGACCTACATTGACCAAGTATGCGAGGGTGCTGCTTGCTGTGCAGGAGACTCCCAGGGACAATGAATGAAAGGGAAGGTTGGCGAGAGATTGTCATGGAATATCCCTGCGACATGCGCAACATGATGATAAGTTTTTTAAAATTGAATACCCAACAAGTGTTAATAGAATAAACACGTTTCGGCATAAAATAACACAAGGTTTGAGATTTTCCGTAAAAAGCCAACCAACCAACCAACCTGCCTGATGTTAATTTTTCGACACCTCTTCTTCTGTCTACTACCCCCCCTTTATTTCAGGATTTTTCTTACAGGTCTGACGATGTCGTCATATGTCACGTATTACCTCATTTTCTTTTTTTCAGACTATTCATGTCACTTCAATCTGTAGATATTCATTTTCTGAACTTGTCATTTGTGATGTGCTATCTGTATGAAAGTTTAAACATATTATTTCAATGTCTTCAACACGTCTCAAGAGGTCGTCAGTAAAAGCTCCCGATATTCACAAGTACACATATATATATATATATATATATATATATATATGTACTTGTGATATATATATATATATATTATATATATATATAATATATAAATATAGATTTTTTGGATGTTTGTTTTTAAAGCAATGTTGAACAAAGTATATATTAATTATTTTATATTTTGCTTGAAGGCATTAATGCGTATATCGTATATAAAATTCGATAATTATAGAAAATAACCATGACATGTGAATTTGGCAAACGATTATGCGAATGCTAGAAGAACATCGTACAGTCTGTTTCAACTTTATTAAGTCTCATCAGCGATGTATACTAACGATTTCCCTCCAACAGAAATCGAAACCGGTAGTCCAATATATATATATATATTATATATATATATATATATATATATATATATATATATATACTTGTGAATATCGTGGAGCCTCTTGAGACGTGTTGAAGACCTTGAGATTATATATATAAAACTTTTCAAGAGTCAGCTCTTAGCCCTGAAGAGCACTAAGCGAAACTTTTAGTAGGTATATCTGACTCATTAGGTTTATCTTTATTATTTGCTCTACTTAGGTATTATGCACTCTTTACTTATTAGCTTTAGTATATCCTAGCGGTTTTTGTATGAATATATATTTTTCATATATATATACATATGAATTGTTTTTTTCTTTTGGCCAAATATTATAGTATCAACCGATTATTTTCGGTTGGTACAACTATCTTAATCTTTTCTTTTTTCCAAAATTATTTTTCTCCCCAGGTGATGTTTGGGAGTATATTTTTACAATCAAACTATTTGCCAGGTTTTTTCTAACCGCAAGGCTTTACCAACAAGTTTGGTATATATATAATATATATATATATATATATATATCTTATCATAATGGAGATTGTGTGTTCTTCTGTCTGTAACCGAAACTATATTACTACTCAAGTCAATATTCCATTAGGTATTTATGTCACATTCTCTATGATTTTATTTTTTATTTAAACCTCAATTATTAATAAAATTGTTTTCCATTATTAATACGGTTGACCATATCTACATACTATTAACATGCAATTTTATTTATATATTCAACAAAATAGCGGTTTACAGGCTGAACGGGAAGGCTAATTTGCATATTGATATTAAAAGTTTGATCTTAATAAATATGTGCTTAGTATTATTGATTTCTAATTATCTTGTTTTATCTTAATGAATATGACCAAAAATCTCTTCAAGAAATCTTAGAAGAAATCTGTTAACAAGAAAGAATAACTTTGATTTTATTCTAAATTAACTAAATAGTTAAATTATGAAAATTTAGCAATGAAAGACAGGAGTGATGGAAAATAATGGATGAGGTAGTTTGAAAGTGGTTCTATTTTTCGATTATACCCCCTCTGTTTCAAATCATTTTATCTTCATTCTTATTTAGCTTCATTAGTCTTCCTAATTTAATATATTTCATTACAGTAAAACATAAATACTTGCGCCCGGAGGGTGCATATTCTTGCTAGTATATATAATTAGTATAGCCGTATGTTTCCGTTGAATTGAACAGACATGGAAGAATGTATGAATTATTCCAATGTATTTTAAGTTTTAATTAATCAAAGGTTTTGCTAAAATTAAATTTATCAGTTACCCAAACTGAACTTTGAATCAAAAAATAGTTTGATTGTACTTTGAACTCACGGGCCACCGTATCCTTGTTTAGGCTTCCACCTTCCACTTCCCTACTCGCTCTATTTATTCAATACTTCCAACCCCTATATAGGGCATTCAGCCAGGTGGAACTCACTATTCAGTAGTAATGGAACTGCGAGACTAGCTTGTAATTATTTCATAACGATGGGACACCTACATAATTTGATACAAGGACGCAAACATGAATTAGGCGGTTGTATGGTGTAGAATAAACATCATACTCACTATAGAAGCAATATTCTAATTACTGTTGAATTGGAAAACAAGGCAACAAACAAGCCGTAACTCAATACGGATCTTGCATTGTTGCAAGCCTACTGCAGAATGCGAGGTTATTTATCAAGCACCATAACACCACAGAAACCAAGCAGCCAATCAGGACTCAAGGAATTCCTGGAAACCTGATCTTGGAGAAAATAAAAGACGTTGAAATTAAACTGAGTCTTTCTGTGTTCTTTAATAAGAATAAGAAGTTAGCACAGCGATCCAGCAATCCCAGTAACACCAAGGACAACCAAAATGAACTAAAGAAGAGAGAAGACCAGAGGAATCTAACCAGCATAGAAGATAATCCAAATCGCTATTCAGTAGTAATGGATCCGAGAGACTGGCTAGCTAACCATACACAATGATGAGACGCCCGTAGGATTTCACACTAGTTCGTAGGTATGGTGCCTCTAGCGGGGATCGAACTTGCTGTACAGTAGTGAGTATTTACTGACATTCCACCATGGAAGTCAAACCCAAGTATCATTTAAGTGGGGAACCACGCATAAACCGAAGCCCATGCGGAGCTAATATTTAAAAATTGCGTTCATTCCGTCGGCATTCCTCTTTTGAGGCACCTCAGGCACTGGTCTATAAACCCAGTCCTGTCCATTTTAGACACGGGAGCTGGTGTTGCCTGAGATATGGTCTCCTGGGATCACACTTATTATTAGATATCTTACCGGTTCTATAGCTAAAGCCACTAGATACAAGGGACAGGGCCCGAAAGCACAATGTCACTATGCAGTAGTAATGGATCTGAGAGATTGGCTTGCTAACCATTGTGCCAGGATGGGACGCCCTAATGCTAAAGCATTTATGAGTTAATGATGTCGTCAAGTCGAGTCCTGTGTGTCTAAGTCACTAAAGATTCATATAAATATATTTTCACTCAAAGGTCGATATATTTCATTATACTATTTTCTTGCTATTTTCTTATGTGTGGTTTACGTATGTAACCTACTTAGTCTTAAGATGCGTCCAAAAAAAAAATCAAAGAAAAAACAGAGAAAGAAGTAAAGACAGGAGATGAACAATTTGGAAAGACAGCCTTTCCTGGGAAAAGCTATCGGGATTTTCAGTAAAGTAAGTAAAAATCAGCAGTTGAATAAAAATAAAAATAAAGAACAGAAACGTCTCAGAAAATTTATAAAAAAACAGCGCAATGGTATCTCCGAAGTGAGAGATAAAGAAAATGGTTGAAATTAAATAAAGAGAAAACCAAACAAACAAAGAGACAAACAAAATAAAATAAAAACTAGGGAAACATGTTTTTAAAAGGAAAGAGAAAAATACTAAACTGACTAAAACAATGAAAAAAAGTAAATAAATAAACATAATACAAGTAAAATTTAAAAAGATGTGAGAGAATAAATATACGAGGATAGATAAGAACCGACATACACGTACACACACACACACACACACACACACACACACACATTTACACACACACACACACACACACACACAGACACAAATATATATATATATATATGTGTGTGTGTGTGTGTGTGTGTGTGTGTATAGATAAAAAGGACATGAAAAAACACAATGTTGTTGAAATGAATATATTTTTATATCATTTTCATAGCTAATATTGATTTATAACAAAATCACCATCAGAGCATAATGATAATTAGGTCCGTTTTTAGATGTAAGCGTTTTGAATCCGGACTCATCTCGGGAGAGAAGCAGAAAATAATTTTAAATTCAAACCTGAAACATTGTTTTTCCAATATATATATATATATATATATATATATATATATATATATTTATATTATTTATATATATATATATTATTTATATATATATATATTATATATATATATATATATAACGGAAAAGACACGCGGGACACTGCTGGAGAAGCAAGGACGAACTCATAAGCGACGTCCTCCTGTTGAAGCCAGCACATGGACAAGCCAGTGTGGGCTGACCAGCAAAACGTACGTTGATCAGCTCTGTGCGGATGCGGGATGCTGCATAGAGGACCTCCGAGAATGATTAGCAATAGGGACGGATGGAGAGAGATTGTCATGGATATCCGTGCTGAAAGCGCGACATGATGATGATGATGATGATAATATATATATATATATATATATATATATATATATATATATATGTGTGTGTGTGTGTGTGTGTGTGTGTGTGTGATGGCAGCAAACTCGTGTTCGAGTATTGCTATTGCTTGAGAAAGCAACAAAACAATAAGAAGAAAAAAAGAAAAGAAAGTTCAACGGTGACCTGCGCGAATGTTGCTTCTTAGTCCAGCTAAAATATAGAGAGAGACAGAGAGAGAGAGGGACAGTGTGTGCATGTGTGTCTGTGTGTGTGTGTAAGAGACAGACAGACAGACAGACAGACAGAGACAGAGACAGAGAGAGGGGGTTACAGAGAAAAGCAGGTGCTTTAATGTGTGGTGTGATGTATGCATTAAAGAATATCTTTTTGAAGGGGTGTGCTGTAATTTGGTGACCATACAAGCAACAGCGGGTACAGCAAGCAACCTGGCTAAAGCCTTGCACATCTTCCCACATTCATAACAAGTTATTCCAGGGAGCACAGGGTTGTTTATTGGTCCATTACGCCGATGCACAGTTTGGTGACGTATCAGGCCTGCTCTACTGAGACACGGCCTTACGCACTGTTCACACATCAGACCAATTGATGCCCTTGCTCGTCTACTGCTTCATGAACGTTCCCCTTGCGAACATCTCGTTCTAACCGTTCGTGTTGCATACGATTGGTCTCAAATTTCTTTGTGCCTTCCTGAAAAAGATTTTCTTCACCGCCCACGATCCAAAGCTTTAAGCCCAGGTGGATGAGCAGTTCATGACATGCAATACTCCACTTTGGCCCTATCTTGGGCTAGACTTGAAAATTCAAAATAATGTTCAAAATAATGTTCAAATAAATGTTCACTCTGATGAAGGTCGATTCTTCTATGTGTGCGAAATATTTTCACACACATAAACTGACCGAAACACATGTGTAAGTGATATCGATTAATGTGATATCGATTAAATTCATTTTATCCATTTACATTTCTTTTCTTTACTCATTTTTTCTCATATTGTCGGCTTCAATTCCTTTTCCATTTTTACATATATATATATATATATATATATATATATATATATATATATATATATATATATATATACTCATCTCAGTCCCTTCATATCTATCGATAGTACCATATAATTTTCTATGTTGGCCTGTTCATAATTAAACATGTATCTGTCTATCGATCTATCTATCTATCTATTCACCTCAATCCATTCATATCTGTCTCTTAGTATTTTCATGGATGTATCTCTCTATCTCTCGCTCTCTCTCTCTTTCTCTCTCCCTCTCTCTCTCTCTCTATATATATATATATATATATATATATATATATATATATATATATATATATATATATACTCATCTCAGTCCCTTCATCTCTATCTATAGAACAATATAACTTTCTATGTTGGCCTGTTCATAATTAAACATCTATCTATCTATCTATTCATCTCAATCCATTCATATCTATCTATCTTAGTATTTCCATATCTACGTATCTATCTCCCTTTAAAAAATTAGATGCCTATTCTATTTTGTTTTTGATTGATCTATTGGTTGATTTTAAAAGCATGGCAACTCTCTAGGGTTATTTCCTGCTTAGAGTTTAGAGGTCGCGTTTATCTTGCATTTACATTTACATTTTTGTATATATATAAATATATATATATATATATAGAAGAGAGAGAGAGAGACAGACAGACAGACAGACAGACAAAGAGAGACAGAGAGAGAGAGACAGAGACAGAGAGAGAGACAGATAAGAGAGACGGGCAGTGAGTGAGTGAGTGAGTGAGAGAGAGAGAGAGAGAGAGAGAGAGAGAGAGAGAGAGAGAGAGAGAGATATGGAAACTGTCATAAGATTAAGGAACACGAGTATTTTCTATATATAAATAGAAATATACCAAATAACAAAGACTTAATTTCTTTACAATCAATGATAAGGAACGGTAATGGCGGTAGAATCAATACGAAGGTACGACAGAGAAAGAGCGTTGAATTTGTGTCAGGTAAATGTCTTCTTAGTGAAAGAATAAGTGTAAAAAAAATGAAAACAAAAAAACAAAAAAAAAACAAACAAATACAAACAAATAAACAAATAAACAAAAACGAAAATAGATTTAAAGATTTTCTTAATTAACGAAAAATATCTTTTAGACTCAATTAAAAAAAAAAGGAAGCATCTTAAGAAAGACTTAATGTTAATGTCGTATATAGGAGATTGACATCTATAAATACAGATGTTACGCTGTGGGCACATAGTTAGCTAGGTGATGAGATGATCGGCAGATGGAAAAAGAAGCCAAGCAAAATAACAAACCAAACATTTTCCTGCCCTGTTGAATAGGGCTTTAAAATACGCCAACTGCACCTCTGCAAAGGGATGAAACTCGCCTCTCAAATGGCACCACCTTTTGGCGGTGGATGGTAGCCTGCAATGCTTAAAGAAGAAATCCTGGTGACTAATCCTGTAAAATATGCCGACTGCTCCTCTGCAGATGTGTAATACTTCCCTTTTCCAATTGGACCACCTTTTTGGATGTAGGTGGTAGGCTGTAATGCTTAAAGAAGAAATCCTGGTGACTTTACTGGTGCTGTAAAATACGCCGACTGTACCTCTGCAGAGGGGTAAGACTCCTAACTCCGATTGGACCACATTTTGGCTGTGGGTGGTGGCCTGTTATGCTAAATGATGAAATCCTGTTAGCTTGAATGGGGATGTGAAATACACGAACTGCACCTCTGCAGAGGGGTAAAAATTCCGTCTCCGATGGGGCCACTTTTTTTTTTTTTTACTCCAGTCTGTTCTTTTTTCTTTTTCACATCGGTTTTAAATCGTGGTCTTTCACTGGAGTGAGAGTTAGTCTCTTCAGGTCTTCAAGACTGTTCTAAATATTCTAGCCGATCTTAACAATACATAGTTAAAAAATAAAAACTGAGTAACAGCCGGATTGAACATTTTCCCGGGTGGCTTGGGCAGTAGAAGACACTGACTGCACCTCAAAAGACAGATAGAATCCCCCCTATTCGGCCAACTTTTTGCTGTGATATTTAAGGACGGAATTTCCGTGGCTGAGCAATTCATGGAATGCAACACCTCACTTCTGATTCTTACGTGGGCTTGGTTCCGGACCCCTAAGAGATTTATGGTACGTAAATTATATGCTAATAATCCATTTTACCATTCCTGTCCCGCCTTGCCGACGGGGCTTAGAATACACTGACTGTGTACCCGGTAGAGTGAAAAGACCCTCATCTCCGATGGGACTCACCCAGCCGGGGGTCTAGTGAGCTTCGCCCTCTGGATCGATTAAGTACATTTAATAGCGTCGATCCCAGGGGGCTCCCCCAGGCAATACCTGCCCCTTGATTTAAAGGGGCAAGGCTAGGTTTATTGCCCAGCGCCTAAGAATCGACGCAATTTTTATGCGCCCACATTAAAACGAGACCTTGTGTCCAGCTCTCATAAGTGGGATGAGAGGCAAATACCCCCCTTACATAAGCTTGATGCCAAGCCCCTATGAGACTTATGATACGGGAATTTTACACTAATCGGCCATCCTCCAATTCCCGTCTCATCTTATCGACATGGCTTAGAATACGTTGACTGTGTACTATGCGGATATGAAAGATTCCCCCAAAGTGGTGTCATATTGTCACGTGACGGTGTCAATTAAAAGGAGTAGTAGGTTTCAATATTAATTAGGAATAAATTTGAATATATATATATATTTACCAACCCCTTCGCACGAGTAGGATGTGACACAAGGTCAATTTCTTAAGCGGAGTTCAGTAGGTTTTAATTCAGAGTTTTCCTTCTCCTAGACCGGTTGCCTAACCAAGGTTAAAGAGCCCAGTCTGTCCTACTATTTACGCATAGCTGGAGGGAGAGTAGGATTCATACCTTTCACAAGGTATTAGCACTAAGTGAAATGCAATTACCACGTCCAGGATTTGACCTCGGGTCTACGAGTTCATTTTCCACGACTTTAATCATTACAAAACACGCTAAATTTGAATATATGTAACGTAGCCTCGAATTGAAGAGTAAGTAATTTCATTTCTATACTTATCTGCTGATCTCAACGGTTTTCTATATGCTAATCTGAATTGGAGTAGCTGTTTGTTCTTGGGCTGGCTGGCATACTCTATTTTCTTTGAACCTGGAACTACTCTGGTCCTCTTAGGTGCTACTTTTATCTGCCTCCTTAGGCAGTTATTTATAATGAACACAAAACTTGATGGTGTTTTTTAGCTAATTTATTTTGCTTTAACCAAAGTAAAAATGCCTTGGGAGACAGACTGCATCTTCGGCCTGTCCTCCTCAAACATTCATCCCAGATTCTTCAACTCTTGTCACCGTCTCCTTTAGACAGCTCAACAAGACTCTTCTTCGCACTCTCATTTTCACTCTAACTCCTGTTCTGTCCAATCAGAAACCAATGTCAGTTATTCCCACTTCATCCAAATTCTGGGTTTTACCCATTATTTCTCTTTTCTAAAAATCTTTCAATTTCCACACACTGTCACCACACATGCGTTACATCTCAACTCACTGCTAACGACACACCTCTGACTTCCACACAGCTCATTATTTAACAATATATTTGTTGTGAGGTTTTAAGGGGTCAAATAAGAACAAAACGACGGGTAACAAATGTAGGAAAACGTAT
>CM042158.1:50758985-50763985 GCA_023376005.1 Doryteuthis pealeii
CCAATAATATAATCTGAATGATGCAAATTAAGCGACTAACACTCCGGCACAGAGTTAGTTTCACGCTCTTGGACGCCTGCCCCGTCATTGTATTGTAGCGTTACTTATCTCATCACTTAGATTAGCTCTTAACTATCTACCTGGAGCCAGCCAGTAGGCGCGAGCTGTGTCGGCGAGAGACGGGGGCAGGGGTGCGCCGTCTCTCCTCTGCTGCTTTTAGGACTAAATGAAGCGTCCGTTCCATTATCTGATGGGCTTGACACGGCGTAGATTCCACCTCACCTCGTTAGGCATAATTAAAGTAGAAAAACCGTACCTCTTACCGATTTTGATTCAATCTCCTCACTTTCCCAAGTTGTCGTTCTCTATCAATGTATGTAAAATCGGTTCAGGGCCGGCCACTAATCGCTATCCAGTCCCGTCCGACAATTAAACTCTTTTTGTATCTGATTAAACTATAAAAATTCATAAATGTTAATTCTGTTCTGTATGATTAAGTCTACGAGAAAGAATTGATTTTCCTTTGTATTATTTGGATTATTCGGACTATTGTCCTCATTATTATTGTTGACTACTCTACGTTTCGGCCGATGTGCCCTCCGGCATTCTTCGGGTGTTTCTTGTCGAATTCGGGAACTTTCTGTTCGAACACGGTAGCCTTAATGTCGTAATCGGTAGCTTTCGCGGATCTTCAAACTGAACCCTTTAATTGAATCCACGGGGTAAGACTGTCCTCATTCCATTAAACATGGTCGAAACATTGTGTATACAACAATAAAGATGAGGACAACAGTACGAATAATCCAAATAATCCAAATTATGTAGCCTCATCTCAAGAATTCAGAGAAAAAACATTTTATTTTATTTAACAAATGTGTTTCAAAAATGCTCTCAGAAAATATTAAATCACTAGCTGACGTAATTGCCATCGTAGTGTTTCGTGTTTGATACTAAATTACAACAGTTTAAACAATAAAAATTATCAAGAAATAATAAGACAAAACGTCTGGGATAGAAAATAATATTATTGGATACTTTCAATGGCGTGGTGTCCAAAATAAAAATAAATTTTTTATCTGCATCCGCGCAAGTGACTCTGCAGGCCAATTCTTGAGTGACAGTCTTTGGTGCACTGAATACACACAAAATGTGATGCTTTCTGGGGCTGCGGGCTTTTCTCTCTCTCTTTGTGGCTCTCTTTTCTGTCGAGGCTACTCTCCTCTCTGCCTCACCCCTCTCAGTGCCTTGCTTAATATAATATAACACAACCCAATGAGGGTTGACAGGCCAAAACCAACCAACCAACCAACCAACCAAAAACATTGTTTCTTTTTAACACGAAGCTTGGCGGGTTTTTCTTCTCTTAATATTAATCTAAATTAGCCAAAGGGTCACCTGTATTAAAAAAAATCCAATTAAATATTGAATGTAGATGTTTTGCATTGTATTAAAATATCTGTTACTTCTGCACAACTCAATATTATAATAATTTTTATATTCAATATTAAAGAATGCAGTAAACTTCGAACAAGGTATAAAAATGTCGCTGAATTTGAACATACATTCTATAATTGGATAATCTCCCTTGGGCCCAACAATAATAATAGTAAGTAACACCGTTGTAATTATTTGAGGTTTTATCTGGGTTTTATCTCTAATAAATCACCGGCAGGGGTACTCGGTGATAGTTTGGAAAGAAAAGACGCGATAAGAAGCAAAATATAATTGAGTAATTTATATATATATATATATATATATATATATATATATATATATATATATATATATATATATTAAAAGATTCTCAGGATACCAAAATAGGAACATAACATAAATACACACAAAAAGATTAAACATCATATATATATATATATATATATATATATATATATATATATATATATATATATATATGTGTGTGTGTGTGTGTGTGTGTGTGTGTACAATATGCATAATATATGTATAATATATAAACATGTATATATTTATATATATGTCTATATATTGGTAACTTGTCTTACGAGTTTAATTCTTTTTTTCTCGTATATAAAATCAATTTTCCCCATTGAAATAAACTGAAATGCCTTTAATCCGTTCTAGTCCCCAACACAATACTATATCTTTATTTAAAAATAACAATAAAATATCCCCAGATTGGAACACCAATGGGACCACATGTTGGCCGTGGTTACTTAAGGACGGAATCCTGGTGGTTGAGCAGTTCATGACATGCAATACTCCACTTTGGTCCAGACTTGGGCTAGACGGGTGGTTGCAGCGGCCTCCTAGTATTTATATGATTGTCCCAGCCCTATAGACTTTATAGTAAGCCCCAACCCTTTTTATCATATATGTGTTAGAAGGCGGTGGTGGAGGGTTTTTGTGCACTGTGTAAGATGTTAAACTATATCTAATGATGAAGCTCCGATTCCAGAGCTGTGGATATTTCCCACGTACCCCACGTGTACGGGTTAGGCACAAGGCCCTATTAATGTATGATCAACCACAAGCCTAGACTCATGGCTGGCAGGTGCAAAAAATGCGTTGACCCCGTCGGCATTCTCCCTGAAGGAGGTCACCTTAGGCAATTGGCAATAAACCCAGCCTTGCCCCTTGAAATCAAAGGGGTAGGTGTTGCCTGGGGGATGGCCTCCTGGGATCAACAATGTTTACTTGTAAGATCCAGGACCGAAGCCACAGGACCCACCGGTCGAAACCGGAGTTATATATGTTCACCATATCTACATTCCTGAGCTGTGGAGAGTGTTGCGCACCCCTTCATCGTCATTCCTGACAATTACGGTCAAGTCACGCTGGAAGCACAGGTTCCCGCTTGATCACCGGAGTTAAGCAGCGATGGGCCTGTTCAGTAATTAGTTGGGTACCATTTAAACAATAGCAGGTACTGTAAGAAACCGAATATCAAAATGACTTGATCTGGCATTACATTACACGAAAAGGGTAGATATGCAGTTAAACAAAACAACCAACCAAAGTAATCACAATGAAGGGGTACTCCACACTCTCTAAAACTCCAAAACTTGAGCCTCACCATCAGATGCAATTTACTTTCATACTCAGGACACCCTCTATTTTGGTGAGATTCAGTCAGTCTATATAGGAGTTAAATAGATTTAAAAAATCTAAAAGGTGTAAATACGCAACAATAAGGAATAAAAAGAATCGTGAATAATTGTGATATTTCGGACTGTTTCCTGATCTTTATTGTGTTCAGGGCACGGTAACATCGGGCTCTTTATAGGTGTTTTTAATTATCTTAAAATGAGTCATCCCCTGATGATTACCTTAAATTAAAACGTGGTTTCGGAGCTAAAATCATTACCACTACTTCAAGGGGGCCCCAAGCAGTATAAATGTCACTAGAGTTATTGACAGAAATGTGATTAGATATAGAATAATTAAATGCAAAAAAATACTTATTCTAAATGTTGTATCGTCGAGGTGAAACAATACACAGAGGAAATTGAGTGCTTAATGTATCTATTCAGCACCAGTATCCGGTGCTAATGGATACATACAAAAACAGAACAAATTACAAAACAATTAGCAAGAAAAATTTACAAAAAATAGACGAGGGTCAAATGCGTTAAAACAAACGCAGTAAGATTAGTTCTAATATCAATCAGCTTATTAATCAACTGTTGAAGTCCTTAATCGTAGACTATTTAAGACTATATTTCAGGCTCCTGATAAAGTGATGAAGGGGTGCTAGCTACTCTACAACACTGAA
Source organism: Doryteuthis pealeii (assembly GCA_023376005.1). Taxonomy (NCBI): domain Eukaryota; kingdom Metazoa; phylum Mollusca; class Cephalopoda; order Myopsida; family Loliginidae; genus Doryteuthis; species Doryteuthis pealeii. The sequence continues at coordinate 50,762,737 of CM042158.1, forward strand.
ACAGAACTTCCTAACGAGAGCCCGAGGTTACTGTGGCCTGGAAATTGTGTTTATACACCATAAAGATGAGAACAACAGTCGAAGTATCAAAATTATTTACATCAAACCTATAAATACAGAAAAGTAAAGCGTATTCGACAAAAACCAACCAATCTTGTGAAGATAATTCAAAAATAAAATTTGAATGATAACAGCATGGAATTATTTTTGCATTTAGTATTTTAAATGGGAAACATTAATTTTTCTTTTCTTTTGTGAGTGTCTTGATTAACGCAAGGTTTTTTTACATAAGGATTTTAAAAACGTATTCGGCATAAAATAACCCAAGGGTTGACATGCCATAAAACCCAAGCGAACTCGTGAAGATAATTAGAAAATATAATTTAAATGATAGCAGCATGGAATAATTTTTGTATTTATTATTTTAAATATGAGACATTGTTTTTCTTTTGGCAGTGTCTGGATCAACACAAGGTCTTTTTTACATAAGGATCTGAAATTCTAAAGACGCACGTTCTTTCATCGTTCTACGTCGAGTTCAAAAATGCAATGAGATTTTAGATTTGAGAAAATATCAAGAGCAACATTTTTACAATCAGCACTTCAAGCGATAGGTACTGCTATCCAGTGGTGAGAAATATGAGCAATATATTGCAAGGATCCAACTCGCGATTTAACAATAATGGATCAGGGAGACTATAATTTTTATCCCTCTCTACTCAGGCGACACCGGGTTGCCGCTTCTAGTACTAATGAAAGTGTTCTGGGCGTATACTCTTCAACTTTACACCGGTTTGGGGATCCTTGTACCAGATGCATTCAAATGTTTTACGAAAAAAAAAATTAATTTATTTTCTAATTTAGATCGAGTCTCTACTTCATCAAAAAGATCGCGGGAATCGTTTCAACACACCTAAGTTTTTTCATTAGATGAACTGCTGAGACGTTATTCTCATTATTATTTAACGAGAAATAATCCTTTGTTTTGACTGATTCAACGCAAAATAACAGCGACAATGAATGTGCTGTGCCCGCTGACAATCGACATGATATCTTTATGTCCGTTCACAGGACTGAGTGAACGAATGAAGAGATTGGAGAGTAGATGGGGGTGTTTGCTTTTTTTTCTCTCGAGTCGTCATTGTTCGACGTACAGTGATCTAATTAAGGCCTTTTGTGTTGGAACGTCCAGGGAATGATTCATACAAAAGATTATCGCTTGTTCTATTTTGTTTCCTGATTTTAGCTT
>CM042158.1:50768985-50771485 GCA_023376005.1 Doryteuthis pealeii
TATTTTTTTCGCTTACGTCTATTCAGAAAAATAATGTGGAACTTTAAAATACAACGACTGCACCTCTGCAGTGTTCTTTTTTACGGCATATCAACCTCAGTGGGTCATTTAATGCCGATAAAGTTTTGAAATAAAGTCATTCCTAATGGATACTCAATTTTTTTATGAATACATTTTTCTATTTAACCCATAGATGGGACCCTAACAGATACTAACTTTCCGGGTCAAAGTGCACCTGGGAGCAAGGGTGATGAAGGGGTGCTCCACATTCCCCAAACCTCCAAAACTGGAACCTCACAATCAGATAGTTTAACGTAGTTCCCAGCACATGTGAACCCTCAGCCACCGCCTTCTAGCACCCATATGATAAAAAGGGTTGGTGCAATCATATAGATGCTAGGGCTTGACGTGACCAGAAGATTGAGCCCTCTCCGACCGCACGTCTAGCCAAAGTAGAGTATTGCAAGTCATGGACTGCTCCACCTGGATTCTATCATTAAGCCCACGGGTCACCACCCACGCCAACTGGTGGACCCATAGGGGGAGTCTTACCACTCTGCAGAGGTGCAGTCGGCGCATTCTAACTCCCCAGTCGAGAGGGCGGTGCAGTGGGGTAAGTACTTGTATTTTACTTTATTTTACTGTGTGTGCAAAATTTAAAAATTGCATTTAAAAAGAGATTCATTTTCTAATTCCACCTATTTTAGATATATATTTTTATAGTAGTAACAATCTGCGAGACTAGCTTGCTAAACATTACATCATGATTGGACATAGTTCCTCATTCAAGAACTATGATAATAAGTAAAAAAAATAAAAACTCTAGTAAAAGATATCAAAAATTCTACGCACATGAGTTTACTTTTTATTTCAGTAAACTCAGCTGATTCTGAACACTGTATTAAAAAAAAAAAATTATTATAGTCTTTTCCTAAGTTTAATAGGAAGTGTCATATCATTGAGATATGAAATAAAATAAGAAGAAAAATCTAGACTTCAAAGAAAGAAGGAAGGAAACAAACATGTCCTTTCTTAATCGAGATCAAAAAGGTGTGCCTAACGGTCATATGGTCCAATGTTTTTACTATAAAATTGATGCAAAATGTTTATCCTAAAATATTTAATCATCTTACTTGTTGTATTGTTAACTGCAAATGCATAGCCTTTTGATTGCCCCACGGCTGAATATATACAGAATAGACTTGTGGTGTAATGGTTGCTGTCGTTGAAAATGGACTATTCAACCCGAGTTCAAATCCTGGACGAAACTGTTTGCATTTCCCATAGCGCCAATATCTTTGGAAAAGGTATGCATCAAATTACTCTCCCACAAGCTATTGGTAAATTGGAGGGCAAACTGGAAAATTTAACCGTGGCTAGGTAACCAGGTTAGGAGAAGGAAAAGTCTGAATTCAAATCTGTTAAATGCCGCTTAATAAATCGACCTGGTGCCACATCCTGTTCGTACGGTTTGGTTGTTATATATATATATATATTATGGACTCTCTCGTCGATTTTCGAGGCATGAGGGTTCACACACACAATGAACATCCACACAGTGATTTGTTTATAGTGGTGAAGGCTTGTGTTGGACCATCCACACTTTTTGGCACAGTCGATAGGAAAGGATTGGTGCACCAAGCGTTGCCACAAACCCAATCAACGACCGACCTCAGGAATTTTGAATTCAGAGTTATCCCTCTCCTAGACTGGTTACCTACCCAAAGCTGAATATATATATATATATGTATATATATATATAATAGTAGGGCAGATTGGGTTCTTTAACCTTGTAATGGCAACCGGTCAAGTAGGAAGTAAGAAGGGTTTGATATATATATATATATATATATATATATATATATACGTGAGTGTGTGTATGTGTAGTTAGGCAGCATTTCTTCTTTTAGGCATGTATTATTGAACAATGCAGCCATTTTTTGTCTGCAAATTTTGTCCTTTGTCCTTTCAAATTGCTGAATTGTTCTAATAATATCTGGCGGAAAATTGGCTGATATATTTGGCATAGGTGATTGTCCAAGTACTTTCCGCCCTATCGTGGGCCATCTTCAGGGTAATTCTGAAACCGTAAAACAATGGGTTGTTCCATTTCCTATTCATATAGGTTGTGTTTATTTTATTGTTGTTGTTGTTATTAGTGTTATTATTATTGTTTTTATTATCTTTTTTAATATTATTATTATTTTATAAATTGGTAATGTAATTATAGACATTTTAGAACATTGGTGCTATTATCAAAGGTTATTTTGTTTAATTTTGGATGTTTGTGTCTAATATGCAGTGCAATATGAAAGGACAAAGAACAATATTTGCAGACCAAAAATGGCTGCATTGTTCAATAATATATATATATATATAAAAAGGTCGTCGAGGCGGCCTAATGTAGGTATCAGCCATGCAGCGAGGGGGTCTATCCCATTTTCACTAGCGCTAGAGCAAGGAGATTATTTTAGCGTCTGAGTTGGAGCGCCACACCTAC
>CM042158.1:50776485-50803985 GCA_023376005.1 Doryteuthis pealeii
AGAAGAGGATAGAAAGAAGAAGATAGAAGAAGAAGAAGAAGAAGAGAGGAGAAGAGAGAGATAGAAAGAAGAAGAAGAAGAAGAAGAAGAAGAAGAAGAAGAAGAAGAAGAAGATGATGATGATGAAGAAGAAGAATATAAAGAAGAAGAAGAAAAAAGAAGAAGATAGAATGAAGAAGGAGGAGAATAAGAATAAGAAGAATATAAAGAAAAAGAAGAAGAAGAAGAAGAAGAAGAAGAAGAAGAAGAGAAGAAGATTGAAAAAAAGAAGAAGAAGATAGAAAGAAAAAGAAGAAGTTAGAAAGAAGATAGAAAGAAGAAGATGGAGAATATAAAGAAGAAGAAGAAGAAGAGAAGAAGAAGAAGAGAAGAAAGAAGAAGAAGAAGAAAAAAGAAGAAGAAGAAGAAAAAGAAGAAGAAGATAGAAAGAAGAAGAAGAAGTTAGAAAGAAGAAGAAGAAGAAGAAGAAGAAGAAGAAGAAGAAGAAGAAGAAGAAGAAGAAGAAGAAGAAGAAGAAGAAGAAGAAGAAAAGAAGAAGAAGAAGAAGAAGAGAAGAAAGAAAGAAGAAGAAGAAGAAGAAGAAGAAGAAGAAGAAGAAGAAGAAGAAGAAGAAGAAGAAGAATGGCAACAATAACAACAATAACATTGACAAAATGGATGGAGATTTTGTTGATTATTTTGAATATGTTATCTAAATCATTTCCTTACATGCGCAGAACTTATTCTAAAATATTTATATAGATCCTGCCTGTGGAGAACTAGTATTTATCAATCACGTGACACCGCTGCATAGATTGGTTGGATTTTTTCGGCATGTTAACCAAAAACATTTTGTTTGGTTAGCTATTTATTTTTTTAACTCAATATTTTAAACATTGTTTTAACTCATATTTTTGCTATTTAGTCCACAGATGGGACCCTAACAGGTACTACCATTCCGGGTTAGAGTGTACCTGGGAGAAATGGCGATAAAAGGGTACTCCACACGTCCTACTGCTCCAGAGTTGAAACTTCACCACTAGATGCAGTTTAATGTAAAATGCAGGACACTCTGCCACCGCTTCAAGCACATATATGATATAAAGAGGCGCGTGGTGTAATGGTTAGAGTCGTGGGAAATGGAATCGCCAACCTGAGTTCAATTCTCGGACTAAGCTGTTGGCTTTTCACATCGCGCTAATACCCTTGGGAAAGGTATGAATTCAATTCTCCCTCCAGCTATGGGTAAATAGCAGGGTAGATTGGGCTCTTTAACCATGGCTAGGTAACCAGTCTAGGAGAAGGAAAACCTGTTAAACTCCGCTTAAAAATTGACCTTGTGTCACACCTACTCGTGCGGAGGGGTTAGTATAAAAAAGGAAGCGCGTGGTGTAATGGTTAAAGTCATGGGAAATAGACTCGTCGCCTCGAGTTCAAGTCCTGGACATGGTAATTGCATTTCACTTAGCGCTAATACCCTTGGGAAATGTATGAATCCTACTCTCCTTCCAGCTATGAGTACATAGCAAGGTAGATTGGACTCTTTAACCATGGCTAGGTAACTAGTCTAGGAGAAGGAAAACTCTGAATTCAAACCTGTTAAACTCTGCTTAAGAAATTGACCGTGTGTCGCATCCTGCTCGTGCGGGGGGGGGGGTAAATATATATATGATATAAAGATAGGGGGTTTACCATAAGGGCAATAGGGTTGGGACAATCATATAGGTGCTGGGGATTGGGGTGATTAGTTGATTGTTCGGAGGGGGCCTCATCGACATCACATCTAGCCCAACTAAGAGCCAAAGTGGAAAGTTGCAAGCCACGAACAACTCTGCATCATGGATCGCCACCCACGGCGAACATGTTGGCACATTTGGTGGCTTTTACCGCTCTGCAGAGAAACACTCTGTGTATTCGACAGCCCCAAACGACAGGGAAATGCGAAAAGTCAAGGCGCAGATAATCTCAGTGCAGTAAACGGATGGTTCAAGAAATTTTGCTCAGGCTGTGAGTGGTTTAAAGTAGGCAAAGTGGTAAGTATATTATTGATACTAGTAAAATAAAAAAACACCTTCCGGGCGATGTCAAAATAGATTTTTGAAACATATTGCCTGAGGGGTGGGAGTTAAAAATTCAATGTCAGCGAGTTTGTACCCTAAGTAAGTAAAATCATCAAATTCATTAAACGATTAAAACATAAAACAATTTGAAATGTAAACTTTAGATATGTATTAAAATAAAACAAACTATATACAGATATATAATACCAGTCATGTATCTATTAAAACTTGTTTTAAAAAAACAATGAGGACTATCTAATGTTGCATGTTCAAATTTTGAGTGTATTTATTCTATGTTATGACAATTTTGGGTAATGTGACGTAAACAGTGGCGTAGTTTTTGTTACAGACAAAAACCGGAAGCGAATCTCTATTATTAATAGATTGTGCTATCCGTAGGTTCCTTTTTTCCTCTTTTTTTCAAATGTTTATTATTTTTTTCTTTTATATGTATTTACAATTTCTTTCTTTCTTTCTTTTCTACATTTTCGTTTCTTACTTTCATTCTGTCTTTTTTCTTTCGATAGATCTGTCATATCTTTACGTTGTTTACAGTTCTTTTCATTACTTTTCTTCTTCATTTCTTACCTTCGTACATTTCTTCTTTTTTATTTATTTTTGTTCTATAGATCAATTTCATTCATTCATTGAAAAATATAATTTATTCATTTATTATTTATTATATTGTTGTTTTTTTATTTCCTTTATTATTACATTTACTTCTTTTCGTAATTTCTTACGTTCTTTACCTTTCTGCTTTTCCACAGTGTTTTTTTTCCTTTCTTCGTTCATTTCTTTCTTTCTTTCTTTCTTTCTTTCTTTACTTTACTTTTTTCTTCGTTTACTAGTTTCTTTCTTTTTTCTTTCTCTGGGCTTTCTCTTTATATATCTCAATTGTCTCTCTCTCTCTCTCTCTCTCTCTCTCTCTCTCTCTCTCTCTCTCTATTTCTTTATCTTTATCTCTCTATATCTATCTACCTACCTATCTATCTATCTTTTTGATCGTTCTTTCTTTTCTAATTGATTACGTCCTTTCTTTTAAAGTCTCTATATTTTTCTTTCTTACTTTGAGATATTTTACATTGTATATATTTCTTTCTTTTATTCTTTCTTTCTTTCTTTATCTATTTCTTTCTTTCTTTCTTTCTTTTCATCCTTCTTTAATTCGTTTCTTTCTTTGCTTTTCTTTATTGTCATATCACGTTGAAAAATGCTGAAACATTCCTCACTCGATATGATTTTTTTTGGCCATGGAATGTAGGAAATATTTCTTCGGATTATAGATTTATCTTTTATAATAATAATAATAATAATAATAATAATAATAATATAATAATAATATGGACACTTCAAATGACAAATCGAAGAGGTTGCACTTGAAAAGACTTGGACATGGTTAAGAAAAGGAAACCTAAAAAGAGAAACTGAATCCCTAATAATTGCTGCACAAAATAATGCTATAAGGACAAACTATATCAAAGCGAAAATTGATAAGACCCAACAAAATAGTAAATGTAGACTTTGCGGTTATAGAAATGAGACTGTAAACCATGTACTCTGCGAATGTAACAAACTAGCACAACGGGAGTACAAAACTAGACACGACTGGGTAGGTGATCCACTGGGAATTATGCAAAATATTTAATTTTGACCATACAACAAAATGGTATATGCATAAACCAGAATCTATTCTTGAGAACGAAACACATCAAATTCTCTGGGACTTTGAGATAAAAACGGATCACCTTATCCCAGCAAGAAGACCAGACCTAGTATTGATTAACAAAAAAGAAAGAACTTGTCAACTGGTGGATTTTGCAGTTCCAGCAGATCACAGGGTGAAGCTAAAGGAAAACGAAAAAATGGACAAATATCTAGACCTTGCCAGAGAACTGAAAAAGTTATGGAATATGAAAATCAAAGTTATACTAATTGTAGTTGGTGCACTTGGAACGGTCCCAAAAAGATTCGAAAAAAAGTTTGGAATATCTGGAAATCAGAGGGAGAATCGAGACCATCCAGAATACTGCACTGCTGCAATCTGCCAGAATACTCAGAAGAGTCCTGGAGACCTGAGGAGACTTGTTGTCACGCAGACTCCAGTGAAAGACCATCAACTAATGCTAATGTGAACAATTCATAACAATAATAATACCAATTGTAGTTGGTGCACTTGGAACGGTCCAAAAGATATTGGGAAAAAGACTGGAGGAACTGAAAATCAGAGGAAGAAATGAGACCATCCAGACTACTGCATTGTTGCAATCGGCCAGAATACTCAGAAAAGTCCTGGAGACCTGATTGGACTTGTTGTCACTCAGACTCCAGTGAAATACAATCAGCTAACGCTGGTATGAATAACTCACGATGAAATTATTATTACTATTTTGTGAGTTTTTCACACGAGCGTAAGCTGAGGGTTTTTCACTGGAGTCTAAGTGACAACAAGTCTCTTCTTTCATTATTATCATTATTTGCTTTTCACACCTGCATTAGCTGATGGTATTTCCCTGGAGTCTGAGTGAAAACCAGTCTCCTCAGGTTTCCAGGACTCTTCTGAGTATTCTAGCCGATCGCAGCAGTGCAGTAATCTCTATGATCTCAATTCTCACTCTGATTTCCAGATTTTTATTATTATTATTATTATTATTATTATTATTATTATTATTCAATCGAATGGCGAACCTTGACATATTTTCTTCAAAGTCATCGATACGTTTCTTTGTATCCTCTTTTTTCTCCTCCCATAGCTTTAAGTCTCGATATAAATCAATCAAATCGATATGTAATATCGTAAATAGACCCGCCAATCACCCCAGGTGAATCTTTTGTTCGCGAGAAAGAACAGATTACGATACATGGGAATGAAAAATGGAGGGAAAATCTAGGAGAGAAAAATAAATAAATATGGGACCCTATTGCCATTGGCTGATATTATTGGCTGATTCCTTTTAAGAACTCGGCAATAAAAAACGTTAGATGTTTTGATCTGATTCACAATCCTAATGTCCTCAATAATTCGGGACAAATGTCATTACTAAGCAAAAGCGGTGGTGTCTGTAGTGTAACGGTTATTGTCGTTGAAATTGAAATCGATGGCCCGATAGACTTGAAATTCTTTCGTTTCTTTTTGCGCAAATACTCTTAACTCTTTGCCTACTTTAAGCCACCCACAGAGGGTCTCCTGTTACTGCAGTTTAACTGATGTTTAGTTAATTAAAATTGAGTGAAAGGTCTCAAGTTGCAATAACACTAGGACGCATCTATAGCCCTACTTCATATACTTGCATTTCCTTTTGCGCTAATGCCCTTAACTCTTTGCTTCCTTGAAGCAGCTAACAGCGTCTTTCTCATCACTGCGGTTAGACTATTTTTTATTGTAATCAGAGTCCTTCTGTTCCATTTCAATTAACGAACGTTAATTGAAATGGAGCAGAAGGGTTCTGATTACAATAAAAAATAGGACGTGTCTATAGCGTAACGGTTATTGTCGTTGGAATTAGAATCGATGGTCCTACTTCAAATACTTGTATTTCCTTTTGCGCTAATACCCTTAACTCTTTGACAACTTTAGGCCGCTCACAGCGTCTCTCCAACCACTGCAGTTTAAATTATGGCTAGTTCATTAAAAGTGAACAGAAGAACTCAGATTACAAAAATAATAGCACGCGTCTATAGCGTAACGTTTATCGTCGTTGAAATTGGAATCAATGGTCCTACTTCAAACTCTTGCATTTCATTTTGCGCTAATGCCCTTAAATCTTTGCCTACTTTAAGCCGCTCACGAAAACTCTCCGACCACTACAATTTAACTGAGGATTAGTTCATTATAACTTAGCAGGGTTCAGATTACGATAATAATGGGATGCGTCAATAGCGTCACGGTGATCATCGTTGAAATTGTAATCGATCGCTCTACTTCAAATTCAGGCATTTTCCTATTGCGCTAATACCCTTAATTATTTGACTACTATAATCCGCTTACAGTTCTCTCACCACTGCAGTTTAACTGATGATTAGTTCATTAGAATTGGGCTTAAGGATTTCGATTATAATACAAATAGAACTTTAGTGGAATACAATGAGTTCTGATGATTGATAGTGAGCTTTGAAATATCCCATTATAAAGGTAAAAGTAAAATTCGTCGGGGCGGCCTAATGGGTAATTATGAACTTTTGTTTAGTAAATTAGGGTGTCCCAGAAAAAACAGAACCCACAAATTTTATAATAAAACTGTTAATTTTCCCAGTAAACAAATAAATTAGGGTTTAGGGTTATGGTTAGGGTTAGGGTTTAGGGCTTAGGGTTAGTTTAATGGGAAAATAAATAAATAATTTGGGTCCTGTACAGGGTGACCCAGAAAAAACAGAACCTAAATTATTTATTTATTTTCCCATTAAACTAAGCCTAAACTAACCCTAACCCTAACCCTAACCCTAAACCCTAATTTATTTGTTTAATGGGAAAATTAATTTTCAGTTTTATTACAAAATTTGTGGGTTCTGTTTATGGTAAACCCCCTTTCGTTATATTATATATATATTTATCCCCCACCACACGAGCAGGATGCGACACAAGGTCAATTTCTTAAGCGGTGTTTTAACAGGTTTGAATTCAGAGCTTTTGTTCTCCTTGACCGGTTGCCTAACCAAAATTAAAGAGCCCAGTCTGCCCTACTATTTACCCATAGCTGGAGTGAGAGTAGGATTCATACATTTCCCAAAGGTATTAGCGCTAAGCGAAATGCAATTACCACGTCCAGGATTTGAACTCGGGCGACCAGTCCATTTCCCATGACTTTAACCATTACACCACGCACTTCTAACACATATATGTTTGTCCCGACCGTATTTCTCTTATGACAAACCACCCTGCCTTTTTTATCATATATGTGCTAGAATGTGGTGACTGAGGTCTTAGCATCTTGGGCTTGACATTAAATTGCATCCAGTAATGAGGTTCCAGTTCTGTAGCTCTGTGGAGTGTAGAGTACTCTTTCATCGCTATTTCTCTAAATTTCACTCTGATTCGAAGTGGTAGTACATGTTATAATCAAATCTATGGGATTAAAAAGTATTCAATATAACAAAATGTCTTCGGCATAAAATAACCCAACAGGGATTGGCATGCCGTTAAATCCAACAAACAAACAAACTATACCTACCACGCTTCTTTTCTGACGCAGTAAACATTTAGATTCACAGCTTTATCTCAAACTCGTTTGGGCATCTTACGTGGTGTGATGGTGATCAAGCTAGATTCATAGACCATTGTTAGTGAGTTCAGTTCTCGCGAGGCGCACCACACTTCTGGCCTTGTGCCACATTTAGTCTAGTAAATAACTATAAGATATCATTTTATTAAGAATTTAAATATTTAAGTTTTATTTATTTCTAGAAAAATAATTAGTATCTGTTAAAATCAAGAAGTTAAAACTTGATGTTTAAATAATTAAAAACATTGGGGAAAAAAATTGGACGTAGGAAGTTCAGGAATAAAATAAAAACAACAATTAAAAGATAATTACAGAATTGTCAGAATAATGTAAACGCCGGCGTCTGATTTTATGTGTCGGCGAAATTTCGTGTTAATTAAATTTCTAATAGTTTTTTGAAGATTAAGTGACAGTTTTAATGCTAAGGCCATTTAAATTATTTTCCAAGAGGTTAGTAGAATATTTTTTTGGTAAAATGATAAAATCTATAGAATATTTATTTGGTTGGTTGATTTACAGCCAGTCAACCCTTTTTGGGTTATTTTATGCCGAAGACATTATTTTATTCATTCTTGATGGATATTGTAATAAGTAATTGAGAGTTAACTCACTTATTTTATTATTACTTCTCCTTTGGGGAACTCTTTGGTGTTTCTATGTGTATATAAGCTCTCAGTTAACTGTAACATTATTCTAAGTTGAATAAAAATTCTTAAGTCTATCTGTGTTATCGCTTATCATTACAATGTGATTTTCAAAAAATGTGTGTAATAAGTAATTGAGAGTTACTCTCCTATTTTCTTATTACCTCCCCTTTGGAGAACTCTTTGGTGTTTACGAAAGTATATAAGCCCTCAGTAAACTGTAACATTATTCCAAGTATAATGAAGCTTTCTTAAGTCTATCCGTGTTATCGCTTATCATTACAATGTGATTTTCAAAAAATGTGTGTAATAAGTAATTGAGAGTCAACTCTCCTATTTTATTATCACCTCCCCTTTGGGGAACTCTTTGGTGTTTACAAAAGTATATAAACCCCCAGTAAACTGTAACATTATTCCAAATATAATAAATCTTTCTTAAGCCTATCCGTGTTTTCGTTTATCATTACAGGTATTTAATTTTTTTCTTTTTTAAACTCAATTTTTGAAACACATTTTTTCTATTTAACCCATAGATTGGACCTTAGCAGGTAGTACAACTCTAGATCAGAGTGGACCTGGGAGTACAAGCGGTAAATGGGTATTCCACACGCCTCAGAGCAGCAGAATTTGAACTGCACCACTAGAAGTTGTTTGACGTCATACACAGGACACTTATACCCTCAGCTTTCTAACATATATATGATGAAAGGGTTGGACTTTTCCATGAGGGCAATAAGGCTGGAACAATTATATAGGTCCTACGGCTGCGAACGACCAGCCGATTAATCGGGGGGGGGGGGCATCTACGACTACCCATCCAACCTAAGTAAGAGTCAAAGTGGAGTGTTGCATGTCTTCAAGTGTTCAAGATGTGTCTAACTTGAGATTAATTTGTTAAGTGGAATGCCTCATTGTATAAGTTTTTGTTCAGCCAATAATCAGACGCCTTTTGATAGTCAAAGGGTCTCAATCCAAGACCCCGTGGTAGCCATTATTCTAATCCAAGTATATAAGCCCTCAGTAAACTGTAACATTATTCCAAGCATAATAAAGTTTTCTTAAGTCTGTCCATGTTATCGCTTATCATTACAATCTGATTTTCAAAATTGTGTATAATAAGTAATTGAGAGTTAACTCTCCTATTTTATTATTACCTGCCCTTTGGGGAACCCTTTGAAGTTTCTAAGAGTATATAAGCTCTCAGTGGAATGCCTCATTGTATAAGTTTCTGTTCAGCCAATAATCAGACGCCTTTTGATAGTCAAAGGGTCTCAATCCAAGAACCCGTGGTAGCCATTATTCTAATCCAATATGGCAGCAGTAAGACGTGTGTTGTCTACTCTATGAGGGATCAACTAGGATTCTGTTCTTAAGCATCATTTATTTGATTATAAAATTGATAAATAAAGGAAAACAAGAACCGACTCTTAAGAAACAACCCCACAAAAATGTAAATATAAATGTACAAGGATCGCAATTCCCTCATAAAATAACCATAGACGGAGTGACATGCCTTTAAGATTAATGAATCAATCTATGGACCATAAAACTACCAATTCAATTCTCCCACTATTTTCTTGATAGGAGGAAATCATTATAATCATAAAATAACTGTTTTGACACGAAGGCAACTATTTAACGAATCATCTAGTCTAGAAATAAATAATTAATTACCCTATTTGACGGCATATAAGACGCACAGGCATATAAGACGCACCCCCATTTCAGCAGGTCAGATACAGGAAAAAAAGTTTTTAGTGTATTTAAGCATATATTGTTGTCTCCTGTTAACCTTGATTATAAAAATACCAGCAATAAAATAAAGATGGAGTTTAGGGTAGGTAAAAGTGCTGAGTATAAGCTGGGTTAGTGAGCATCATAGAGAAGATTAACCTAGGCCTACGGGAGGTTTCCAACATCACCTATGATGTATAAGACGCAGGGCATTTTTTAGCCAACTTTTGGAAAAAAGTGCGTCCTATATGCCATCAAATACGGTAATTCATTGATTAATAAATAAATAAAAAGAAGAGCTGACCCTAAAGAAACAATCCCCCAAAAATTTAAATATAAATGTACAAGGAACGTACTTCTTTTACCTCTTGGCATAAAATAACCCTAGACGGAGTGACATGTCTTTAAAATTAATGAACCAGCATGTGAACCATAGAACTGCTAATTCAATTCTCCCACTACTTTCTAGATTGGAGAAAATCGTTATAATCATGAACAAATGTTTTGACGCGAAGGCAACTCTTTAACGAATCGTCTCGTCTCGAAATAAAAGAATGAAATGAACAAACAAATAAATAAATAAATACAAGTGTCTCTTATTGTCGATATATTAATGTCAATTAAAAATTACGAAAGTGTTCAAGATGTGTCTAACTTGACATTAATTTGTTAAGTGGAATGCCTCATTGTATAAGTTTCTATTCAGCCAACAATCAGACGCCTTTTGATAGTCACAGGGTCTCAATCCAAGACCCCGTGGTAGCCATTATTGTAATCCAATATGGCAGCAGTAAGACGTGTGTCGTCTGCTCTATGCCGATCTATTATCTCTGATTGTTTATGTTTAAAATACCCGGCAGTAGGTCGGACAAAAGAAGTTAAACTCATCCGCTCTCAGCTATTTCTTTTCACTCCCTCCCCCTCTCTATTCTTTTTCTTTCTTTCTTTCTTTCTTTTCCTTTCTTCTTCATTTTCATCTCATCTTCTTCTTACCATACTTGTTCTTCTGGTTCATCATATTCTTATTCTTGTTGTTCTTGTTCTTCATTCTTCCCCATCCTTGTTTTTCTTCTCAACAACCTTCTTCTTCATCTTCTTCTTCATCTTCGTATCACCATCCTTTCCTTTCTTCATATTATTCTTCTTCATATTCTCCTTCTCACCATCCTACTCCTACTCCTACTCCTTCTTCTTCTTCTTCTTCTTCTTCTTCTTCTTCTTCTTCTTCTTCTTCTTCTTATTCTTCTTCTTCTCATTCTCTTCTTCTTCTTCTTCTCACAATTCTCCTTCTTCTTCTTCTTCTTCTCTTCTTCTTCTTCTTCTTCTTCTTCTTCTTCTTCTTCTTCTCTTCTTCTTCTTCTTCTTCTTCTTCTTCTCACCATCCTTCCCATTCTTCATCTTCATCTTCGTATCACCATCCTTCCCTTTCTTTATATTCTTCTTCATATTCCTCTTCTCACCACCCTCCTCCTCCTCCTCCTCCTACTTCTTCTACTTCTTCTTCTTCTTCTTCTTCTTCTTCTTCTTCTTCTTCTTCTCACCATCCTCCTCCTACTTCTTCTCCTACTTCTCCTCTTCCTCCCTTTATTCTTCTTCTTCATGATCCTCCTCACCATCCTCCTCCTACTTCTTCTTCTTCTTCTTCTTCTTCTTCTTGGAACGGCCAGCGCCATTTTTATCAGTAAATCTCAGCAAAAGATATAGACAAACGGAAGTCGTCTTCTTTTGTTTGTACACAGCTATCGAATCGTCGTAAATACAGAGTCATAAAATATGTGATATTTATATTTTTTATATGCGCATATCTGTGCGATATTGGCTGACGTTAATAGGGAAATATATGGCATTGTCTAGTGGATATTGATAAAAGCCCTAGATGATGTCGGCTTAGGGTATTGATATTAACAGTTCCGTATTCAAATATGGACATTTTGGAGAACGTGAAGAGGAAAAGCAAGGAGAAATTAGGAAACTGAAGGATCAGGAAAGGAAATTAAATCATAGAATATCAAATAACAGAGGAATAAAGAGAGATAATGATTGGAAAGATGAACGGAATAGGTTGGTAATTTTGTTGGTTGGTAATTTTGTTGGTTGGTAGTTGGTGGGTTGGTTGATTGGTTGGTTTAATTTTATGCCATGTCAACCCTTGATGGGTTATTTTAAGCTAAATATATTTTTGTTTTATTCAATCAAATTTTTTTCAGTTAAGTTCATGGGACCCTATGACCTTTAGGCACCCCCTTTTGATCTCGATTAAGAATGGACATGTTTTTCATTTACGCCGTCAATATCCGGTTGTTTTAACAAACGAATTTTTAGATTTTTAAAAAAATTATAAAACTAACCCTAACGCTAACCCTAACCCTTACCTCGAACCCCTAACAAGCAACCGGATATTGGCGGTGTAAATTAAAAACATGTCCTTTCTTAATCGAGATCAAAAAGGGATGCCTAAAGATAATATGGTCCAGTTTATGTTAATAAATCCAGAAATTACTTTTTAGTTTCCAAATTTATTACGCCAAAGATAAGAAAAATTATTTATAAAAAATAAACATTGAAACATATTACGATACATAATTATTTACAATCTATTTTATTATGTTTCTATAATACTATTTTCTTATTGAATAAGGAATAGAAATTGTTGTGTTTTTTTGGAGTTGGAAATAACAACACTTCTTATAGTTATAATCTTATAAATATATAGGATGTTTTTCATATAATTATTTACTTGCACGTGTGCGCACACAGACACAGACACATACACATACACAGAGACTTAGACACATACGCACTAATACACCGCATATATATATATATATATATATATATATATATATATATATATATATATATAACATTGATAATATAGTGTGTTATATTTATAAGTAAATAGTTCTCAATATTGTGGTTAGAGCATGCATAACTAGAATTGATTTGAAAATCGCATACATTGGAAAGTGTCTATACTCAAGCGCTGTTGACTATATATATATATATATATATATATATATATATATATATATATATATATATATATATATATATATATATATATTAAAAAAGGTCCGCAAAATAGATTATGTTTTTAGAAAAAATGTTATTTTCATCTTACATTTGCGACACGTGTATAAGATCTTCTGATATCTTCTTCAGACAATTATTAATCATAATTTATGATTCCACCCAAATATTAAAAAGTTAGCCAGAAAACTTGAAAAAATCACAAATATAATTGTTAAACAGGAGATGTGTGTTTTGTTTAATTCAACACACACACACACACACACACACACACACACACATATATATATATATATATATATATATATATATATATATATATTATGTATGTTATATTTATATGATATTGATATAATGGAATGACCCATCTCCCCCGTACCTTAACAGTGACGATGGTTCCAGCAACTATTTAAGAACACACATATTACTCAGTGCAGCGTCGGCCAATAAACTCACCACTTAACTCATTTAAACCTGTGTTTTTTCAACTATTTTATTATACTACATACCGTCGGATTCACTTCCTTTTATTCACACACACACACACACACACACACACATATATATATTATATATATATATATATATATATATATATATATATATCAACTCCTCCGCACGAGCAGGATGTGACACAAGGTCAATTTCTTAAGCGGATTTTAACAGGTATGATTTTCTAGTTTTACTTCTCCTAAACTGGTTACCTAGCCATGGTTAAAGAGCACAGTCTCTCCTGCTATTTATCCGTAAGAGTAGGGAGAATTCATAAGGGCATTAGCGCTATGTGAAATGCAAACAGCTTCGTCTAGGAATTGAACTCGGTCTACGAGTCTAAATGTGGTATAGATAGATATAGAATGGAATATATATATATATATATATATATATATATATATATATATATATAGGGTAAACTATAGACACGTGTTTCGAGGTATCACCTCTCATCAGTATAGTTATACGATTTTTAGCAGCTGCCTCTGGCTGGGTATATATATATATATGTGTGTGTGTGTGTGTGTGTGAACTTTTCTTCTTCTGTAGCCTTCTGTAGGTTTATTTCAGTTTTGTATAAATATCCCTTTGTTCACATTGATCTTTCTTAACGTTAAGAACCGCGTCCATATATATATATATATATATATATATAATATATATAATATATATATATATATGTGTGTGTGTGTGTGTGTGTGTGTTTCTTCTATAGATCTTGTTAAAGTAGTGGCTCTGTAGCTATAAATATGTCTTGTGGTCTTTGAGCAATTGACAAACGGTTTTCTGAATTTGGTGACGACCAAGTTTTGAAGTTCAAAGACAATTTAGAACACTGCCTTAAAGAGCGCAACATCCAAGCAGTAGACACTAGTTAGAGATTTCGTCATCTCTAAATATGTATATTCTTTGAAACGAACGGGCAAAAACGTCTCATTGTCAAAAAAAAAAAAAAAAAAAAAAAAAAAAAAAAAGAAAAGAAAGAGAAACAAAGAAAATAGCCATGAAAAAAACAAAATGACGTGCTGTCATGGAATTGAGTCTAAGGCTATGCCGACTGTCAACGCTTGCGATCGTCCAAGTAGGAGATGATGAAATGAAAGATCTAGCATCGCCGAGGTCACAGACCTTGTCATCATTCGCCGGGCGACCATTACGGCAGCATGTCCGATCCTCTAACGGTTAGCGTCGTAGAAAACGGATTCAGCGAGCCGAGTTCGAATTTGCGTTTTACTTTACGCTAATGCGGCTGGAAATATCATTGATCCGTCATTTCTGCAATCCCACTTGCTACGAATTGAAAAATATTTACACCATCTTTGATGGTTTCCTTTAAGAAGGATTTATATACTTGTTTTTGTATTATCCAAAAGATCCACTGATATCGAATATATTTTTTTTCTTTTTTATGACTTTTGCTTTTAATGGAAAAAAAAGATCTTAAAGGTGAATTTAATTTTTTTAAAACGATATCGATTTATTCGCATGAAAAAACTAAAATTCTACTAAGTGTATTGCCTCTTGTTTATATATATATATATATATATATATATATTATATATACGCACACACACACACACACACACACACACACACACACACACATATATATATATATATATATATATATATATAAGGTATCGAGATTCTTAGTACTTTTTGACACACCTTGTATTCTGAAAAATTAACTTTCTATTCATTCTTAATTTCTGTCTTGGTAAACACAGCTTTTAGATCTGCACTTTTTGACACAACTTGAATTATGAAAAAAAAACGGGACATTTATTGTTCATTCCTCTCTTGGTAAATACAGCATCAATCCCGATACTTTTGACTCACCTTTTATGTATATATATATATATATATATATATATATAATATATATATATATATATGTGTGTGTGTGTGTGTGTGTGTGTGTGTGTGTACGGCCACCTGCCCCATATCACACAAACCATCCGTGTGAGGCGAACAAGACACACTGCGCACTGCTGGAGAAGCAAGGATGAACTCATCAGTGAGGTTCTTCTGTGGAAGCCATCACAGAAAAGACGTACATTGACCAACTCTGCGCGGATACTGGATACTGCACGGCGTACCTTCCGGGAGCAATGAATGATAGGGGCTGTTGGCGAGAGATTGTCATGGATATCCATGCTGCTAGCGCGAAATGATTATGATGATGGTGGTGGTGGTGGTGATGATGATGATGATGATGATGATAGTCCATGCTTTTACTGTAGATGTGATATTGCTACCGAGGTATGTGGACTGGTCTATTTAATTTCAGAAACTTGTCATTTAGAGTGGAGATGGCTCTATTATTTTGAAATTACATCTCGAACCTTTTCTTTTTATTGAACTGCGTTTTACCACTGAGCTAAACCTGCTACAAATTGAGAAATATTTGCACTATCTTTGAAGGTCGCTTAGAAAGGATTTTTATCCTCTTTCTCGAATTATCTAAAAGATCCGCCGATATCGAATTTTTTTTCTTCCTTTTTTTTTTCTTTTTTTCTTTTTGTAGTTGTGACGTACGCTTTTAATGAAAAAAAAAAGATCTTTGAGGTGAATTTAATTTTTTAAAAATGATATCGATTCTTTCGTATCCAAAAAACCTAAAAATTCTACTAAGTGTATTGCCTCTGTCTTGATACTGTCATGGGGATCCTTTTCACCAATTTCTTCTTGACAAATTCTGTCCGATTCAGCGAAAAAATTCAAAAAATAAAATAAAATAAAATAAACTGGAAAATATCGTTTTTAAAACATTAAACTATTTTTCTTTTTTAACTTTTTTTTTTCTAATTTTTTAACTTGTAAAGAGAAAAGTTTTCACTAATGTGCAGGATATAATGTTGCATTAGAAGCGGATGGTGTTTGAAAAAAACTGAGAAATTTAATTTTTTTAACAGCAATCTTCAAGATTGAAAAAGTTATAAAAACGAAATTAGATGTTTTCGGAACAAAATGTAACACACCTCTCTTTACCACAAATAGTTAAAAACGATTAAGTCCTGTTATTGATCATCAGGTAATATCAGAGGTAAAGTTTTTTTTTTAAATTCTATCTCTGCTAAAATTTATGAAGTAAATGCATCAAATGCCATTTTATCTAACAGTTAAATACAGAATGCGGTAGAAATATATATATATATATATATATATATATATATATATATATATATATATATATATATGTATATATATATATATATATATATATATTTCTCAATTTTCGCGCGCAAGCCGCACGCAAGGATTGAGAAGAATAACGTAGCGTTCAACCGTTATTATGCAACGGTTATAAACAAAGAGTAAGTTACAAAAACACACACAACCTACTAGATAACAGAAATCACGCTTGTACATGGTAACATTCTGCCAAAATATGGTTAATTAATGACTGAAGAAGATAACAGAAAATCTGAAACACGTGTCGCATATGTAAGATAATAATAAATTGAAAGAAAAAAACATAATCCTTTTTGCAAACCCTTTTTTTAATAGAATATCTAATTTTCTCCCATTGGAGTTAAATCATGCTTTTTACATATTGAAGTAATAGCAATAGCTCTTAAGTAAACATATAGGACCAGGTTAGCTCAGTCGATAGAGTGTACGGCAAGAAACCCCAAGGTTCCTATTTCGATACCGGCCCTCGCCAACTCAGCGTATGAGTAACATATGGATAGGTGCGGTAAAATAAGAAGCTGGTGGTAGGTGCGGCGCTCCACCTCAGACGCAAAAACAATCTCCTTGGTCTAGCGCTGTATGGCTCATACCGACATTAGACCACCCCGACGACGACTTAAATATATCAAACGTTGTAATAATTTAATTATCATACTGTGTTATATGCACAGGTCCTGCTAGTCAATATTATTATACTCTTTACATATTGAAGTATTTGGCAATAGCTATTAAGTAAACGTATCAAACGTTGTAATAATTTAATTATCATACTGTGTTATATGCACAGGTCCTGCTAGTCAAGATCATTATACCCTTTACATATTGAAGTATTTGGCAATAGCTCTTAAGTAAACGTATCAAACGTTGTAATAATTTAAATATCATACTGTGGTATATGCACAGGTCCTGCTAGTCAAGATTATTATACTCTTTACATATTGAAGTATTTGGAATAGCTCTTAAGTAAACGTATTAAACGTTGTAATAATTTAATTATCATACTGTGGTATATCCACAGGTCTGCTAGACTATATATCAATACTTGTGTTCCTTAATTTCCCGACCGTTATCATGCTCTTCTGAGTGTCTTTTTTATGACAGTAAAGTCCAAATGGTAGTGAGGTTCCGTTACCGGATATCTGGGAATTTTAAAACCACTCTTCATTTCCATTACTCCTCTGTGTGTGTGTTTGTTTGGTTTATTTCGTTTAACGGCATATCAACCCCTTATAGGTTATTTAATACCATATTTTGTAGATAGTTCCGTGGACTGGCGTTTTGTTTTATTAATTCTTTTTGGGCATTTAACTTTTTTTAAAACATTTTTAAACTCATTTTTAAATCTATAAATAGGATCCTAAAATGTACTATCACTCCTGGTCTGAGTGGACCTGGGAGTAATAGCAATTAGGGGTATTTCACATTCCACTGAATTCAAACTTAACCCCGATATATTTTAACCTTATACCAAGGAGACTAAGACCCCCAGCCATATCCTTAAAGAGTTGGGGGTCTGCCACAAGGGCAATATCTTGGGACAATCATATAAGTGCTAAGGATTGACGTAACCAGCCCTGTAATCAGATATGGCCTCTCCGACCGCCGATCTAGCCCCCAGGATTCCGTCCTTAAGCATCATGGGTTGTTACCCAATGCCAACAGATGAACCATTTGGAGGAATTATACTACTACTAACAGGGCGGATGGGTGCTTGGTTGTAAACTGTTACTGGCACACACAAGGTTTGTACCCAGCATATATCGTGACCCCTTAATATTAGGCTAAGATTTAGGTCCCAGAAAGTTTCAAGATACGGTAGCAAATTCGGTAAATCAAATTCTTCAATTTAGCAACATTTTTCGGATTTAGCTTCAGGACAGGTGAAAAATCAAGTCGCTTAATTGGAAATGACAGGTGTTAGTTTTAAGTTCAGGTGTGTAAAAATGGCGTGTATAATAATTCAAATGTGTAGATATATGTGTATAATAATTCAAATGTGTAAATATGTGTGTATAGTTCAGATGTGTAAAACGTTGTGAATAGAAACGATGACAGTTTCTCTTGGGAAATTTCAAGAAACTGCCGAGGGCTTTTTAAAAGGATAATTCAATATTATCAAGATGAAAGCTAAATAAATTGCAATAAATGAAAGTTAATGTTAATAAAAGCATAACAATCTATCCATGATTGTTGTTATTATCACAATTCTGTCTTGTATATACAATAAAAATTATATATATATATATAATATATATATATATATATATATATATGTATAAGAAAAGGTGGAATGAAAATTGTTTTCTTCTTTAACAGCTTGTGTGATGTTTGTTTTCTCTTTAACTGCATTGTGTGTGATTCCACCTTTTCTTACTCATATTGTCGGATTCATTTCTTTCTTTTATTATATATATATATATATATATATATATATATATATATATATATATATATGATGGCAGCAAATTCGTGTTCAAGTGTTGCCATTGCTTGATAAAAAAATAAATAAATAAAAGTTCAACAGTTCAAAGAATATAACGGTGAGCTTCAAAAAGTTCAACAATGAGCCGCACGAAATTGGCTCTTTTGTCCTGCCAAAGTCTTGCACACCTTCCCACATTTACAGGTATTTCCAAGGAGCACAGGGTATTTTATTAGTCCATCTCGCCGATGCACAGATTGGTGACTGATCAGGCCAGCTTTGCTCATACATAGCCTTCCACACTGGTCTCATAGTAGACCGATTTAAAGCCCTTGGTTGTCTACTTTTTTTTATTCTTACGAATATCTCGTTTTAACTGCTCATATATATACACCACACACATACACACACACACACACACACACACACATATATATATATACACACATATCATACACACTTAATTGGACAGGAGCTATATATATATATATATATATATATATATATATATATATAATACACACATATATATACACACATATATATCATACACACTTGATTAGACAGGAGCTATATATATATATATATATATATATATATACACATACACAAATATATGTACACACACATATTATACACACTGGATTGGACAGGAGCTATATATATATATATATATATATATATATATATATATATAAGTAAAAAGTAAAGTCGTCGGGGCGGCCTAATGTCGGTATCAGCCAATCAGCCAGGGAGTCTAACCTCTTTTCACTAGCGCTAGACTAAGGAGATTGTTTTAGCGTCTGAGTTGGAGCGCCACACATACCATCAGCTCCTTACTTTACCGCACCGATCTCTGTGCTACTCATACGCTGAGTTGACGCGGGCCGGTATCGAACTACTAACCTTGTGGTTTCTAGCTGAATGCTCTACCGACTGAGTTAATCCGGCTTAGTACTAATACTTAAAAAAATCCTAAAGTAGGAATTCATTGGATGATCGAATTGATTATTACAATTAAGAAATGTCCCTTGAAATTCCTGAATGTGAATTTGTAGCAATAAAAAATTGCAATTTCTATTTTTGCTATTGTAAAATGGTAACTCCTCGTTTCATAAATATTTAGAAATCACAGAAACGTTTATTGTTTAATGTCAGTGATGTTTGTTGTATGGTAGAGTAGACATTTAATAGTAAAGGTAAACCTAAAATCACAATGCACACACAGGAACACTCACAGGTGTATTAACAACAAACACAACAGGGTTGCCAATAACCGAGGAAACACTACCCTGCATCCCCATCACTTTAGAGGCCTTACTTTTGAGATCACCCTGGTACATTCATTACAAAATACGACTATTCATTAGGTTTGGGGTTTTAGGTGATCGTAACATACACCTACCGATGTATGTATTTACCAGTTAAAATGATGCCTCTTACTGACAGCTACGGACTGTCGAAACGGAAGATGTCGGACTGCTGAAAAGTTAGTCAGGTTTTGCTCTCAGCTAGAAGTAGTTGGTAAGTCTAGCAACACTAATGAGACGTAAACATCGAAACATGGTGTCTGTGGATGACTATATATATATATATATATATATATATATATATATATATATATATATATATATATATATATATATATAATATATTAATGATTTGAAGGCAATTACAATGTGTATAAAAATAAAAACAAAGATGTTATTTTGTCTTTTTCATTTTTTCTTTTTATACGCATTGTAATTGCCTTCAAATCATTAATGTATTATAACATACTTAACAATGCTTCAAGAAAATTACCAATTACTTTTTATATATATATATATATATATATATATATATATATATATATATAGATGAATATACACTCAGTCGGTAGAGCATCAGCCTAGGAACCTGGAATTTCCAGGTTCGATACCGGCCCTTGCCAACTCAGCGATCTGAGTAGCTCAGCTAATGTGCAGTAAAGCGGGGATTATAGGTGTGTTGCACCACCTCATACGCAAAAACAATCTCCATTGTCTAGTGTCTAGTGCTAATGAAAAAGAGGGAAGACTCCCTCAGTGTCCGGCTGATACTGACAATAAGGCCTCTCTGCTTATTTACTTACTATTTAAACTCAATTCATTATCTGAATCAAAAGAAATTGTGATGTGTTAGATCCCAAGTCATGTTGGAATAACTGGAAATAACAAATCGAATTCAGCTGAAAAATACGTCATGAATAAATAAATTGATGAAAACGTCAAGATCCCATGTACAGATCTAAAAAAACAAAAATAAAATAGATTTATCAAGCAAAAATGGCAACAACATTGGAACAGTATAACACCGAACAAATTATTATCAATTAAGCCAACAGTAGGAGAATGGAAGCCGGAATATAGAAAGTATCGAGATGAAGAATAGTACTGGCTTGGTTACGCATTGGCCATAAACAAACTTACACACTCCTTTATTCTCAAGCAGAAGGATCAACCACGCTACAAACACACTACACTGTCAAATATTTCTTAATAGTGTGAAATTCTCATATCAACGGAAATAATATGAGGGATCTATTTGAGAAAACTAACCGGGATGACATTTTATCCTTCTTGAGAGTAATAAAAATATACCAAAAATTATGAATCATATATAAAATACATCCACAAAATGCATCTACAAAAAATTACACCAGTAAAGTAAGCTTGAGTACCCAATTTTATCTCACACTCAGTTACTGGCATTAGATAACCCACCGGGTTATGATACCATTAAACAAACCAATCCAATCTAAATCAAACCAAACCAAATGAAGTTAATGAAAATTATTTATCCCAATTTGAAGATATAAAGGGCTTGAAACTTAGAAACTTTTTATCAAAATGACTTATTTTGGCATAAAATGACCTGAAATGAGTAGATATGCTGTAAAGTAAGTAAAGACCTCGGGGTAGCCTAAAGTCGATATCAGCCAGACATCGATGGAGTCTATCCCCTTTTCACTAGCGCTAGACACAGGAGATAGTTTTTTGCGTCTAAGCTGGAGCGCCACACCTACCATCAGCTCCTTACTTTACCGCACAGATCCCTGTGCTATTCATTCGCTGAGTTGGCGAGGGCCGTTATCGAACCAAGAACCTTACGATTCCTAGGTAAGTGCTCTACCGACTGCAAACAAACCAAACGAAATTAAGTTAATGAAAATTATTTATACCAATTTGAAGACATTAAGAACGTGAAACATATAAATTTTTATCCAAATGCCTTGTTTCGGTATTAAATAACCCGAAAAGCGTTGATATGCCGTAGAACATATAAACCAAACCAAATGAAGTTAATGAAAATTATTTATAGCAATTTGAAGATATTACGAACTTGAAACATAAAAATCTTTATCCAAATTACTTGTTTCGGCATCAAATGACATGAAATGGGTTGAAATGCCGTTAAACAACAACAACAACAACAACAACATCAACAACAACAAAAAAAAAGAAACAAAACCAAAAAACAAAGCAAATCAAATATACATGTTAAATCAAATTCTTCAATTTGGCAACATTTTTCGGATTTAGCTCTTGGAAACGAGAAAACCCAACTGGCATAATTTGAAATGACAAGTGTTAGTTTTTAAGTTCAGATGTGTAAAAATGTGTGTATAAAAGTTGAAATGTGTAAAAATGTGTGTATAAAAGCGATGACAGTTTCTCTTGGGAATTTTCAAGATTCTGTCGTCGGCTTTTTTTGTCTGATTGACTTCTGTTAACATTTAACTCAGATCTAAATCAGACCGACAAAGTAACACGATAAAATTTCCAAGTATTTCGCGCGCTTTTTTCTTTTTTTAGGAGAAACGCATTAAAAGTAAAATAAATAAATAAAAATAAACAAAAATTAAATAAAAAGTTCTCGACTTGAGTAGAGATTCAAGTTTTATATATATATATATATATATATATATATATATATATATAAACTTTAAGAGAAATTGACAAGAAAAAAAGTTTGATAGCTGTAAATACACACACTCACAGACAAAATACACATACACTCTCACACACATATACATTGACAAACACACATGTAGGTATGTTTATGTAGGTATATATTTGGAGGTGAGTGGGTATCTTTCTCTCACTCTCTCTCTCTCTCTCTCTCTCTCTCTCTCTCTCTCTCTGTCACCCTATCTCATTGTCTCTCTGTTTCTCTCTCTCTCTGTTTCCCTTTCTGTTTCCTCACCCTCTCTCTATTACTTTCTCTCTCTTTCTCTCCCTCTTTGTATGCATGTAATGCCAGCTATCAAACTTTTCAACGAAGAACATGGAAGGTAAAAGCCTTTGTTTGACATAAACGTGTATTTTTTCACATAGTTGTATGTGCCAATATATAAATAAATAAATAATAAATATATATATATATATATATATATATATATATTTGTGTGTGTGTGTGTGTGCGCGTGCTTTTTTGTGTATATGTACGCCTATATGCATGTATATGTGGGTATCGAATGGACGAAAAAGAATGTGGTTGGGAAAATGTTTCGCTGTATGAATAATAAAAGATGTTAATCTGATATTCCATACTCTGTTCTATTTCTCTCTTTCTCTCTCTATCTCTCTCTTTCTCCCTCTCTCTCTATATATCTCACACACACGCATACAGACACACACACACATATATATACACTTATTCACACAAATATACGCCCATATATATATATTTCTTTCCAAGAAAGAAAAACTTAACAAACCGTCATTCCGTAATAATTTATTTCAACCAGAAACTCAAAAGATTTTTTAGAATTTAAAAGAAAAAAAAAGTAAGTTCTCAAGAGCCCAGCCTCATCAGACGGAAAATCTTTGGTCTAAATACAGTATTACGGAATGACGGTGTGTTAAGTTGTTTGTTTCTTTGAAAGTCAGATATTGCTCTGTATATAATCTAATTTATTGATTATCATACATTGAGCTCTCTTTAGGGATTTAAAAATCCTTGTGTGAATATATGTTTGCACCTATAAGAGCATACAGTAAGGTTATACAGCGAAAATTTGAAGGTCCCAAATAGAATCATCCCTTACTATCAGTCATTTGCCTCACCTTACATTTATATATATAATATATATATATATATATATATATAAAATTTTTTTGCTCGTTTTTATAGTAAAATAGAAGCACCATTTATAATACGATATATATTTTTTTCTTTTTTTGAAGGCAAAATAATGCAGATTCATGTTGAAAAACATATTTATTGAAGTATTCTTAATTTTCGGACAATATCCATCTTCAGAGAATTTATTATAGAGTTGAAAATGTTCCATCTGTGTTTTTTTAAATTTTAAATCAACTTGGTTCTAACGTTGAGTTGATGGAGATATGAACTTTAGAAGTGATCGTAATCTTCCGTTAAGATTTCAAATTCGGTAGAGTTCGTGTATATATATATATATATATATATATATATATATATATATATATATATATATATATACAGGATGTTCAAGATTTGGTGTATTTTCTTCATATATCTGATGACATATAGAATGGATGACTGGAACCCACCCGAATCATGGAAGAGAATAACTTGTATCATGATGATCTGCACCGACCATCAAAATAAGGAGATTATGGGTTGCTGCCCACTGCTCCCTGAACATTGTAAAAACAATCAGGCATGAACTGGAGAATTGCAATGAAGACTACGAGGCTGTGACTAGAGCAAAGCAACATTAACAGACGATCTGATTGCATTCGTACAACAAAATTCCTCAAAAATCTACAGAAAATGTGTTGGAGGAGCTTAGGATGCCTATGTAGAGTTGCTAACCCTTTACTCAAGCCCTGGATAACAAGGGTAGCCAATTGTAGGCCATATGTATGGGAAAATGCCACACCTCTGGGAAAAGTCAATCCATTCTATCTGTCATCACGTAAATTAATGAAGAAAGGTCAAAGCTTTTAAATGATGCGTAGTGTGTATTAATACCAACAACATACGGAGCCAAAACAACCAAATATAAATATGTCAAATTTATCCCGAATACCTTATATATATATATATATATATATATATATATATATATATATATATATATATATAAGCGATTTCAAAAAGTTATTTTTTCGAACATCTCGGAAATTCTTCCGTATTTCAACCAATTTCATTTAAAACAATAATGATTGACTCTGATGAAGGCCGATATTTCTTTGTATACTAAAAAAAAAAAAGATTCTTTATTTTTTTCTATTATTGTTATTGTTATTTTATTTTGTATTTAAAATAATAATGAATAGAATATATGTATGTTGGATAAACTCCTGAACAAAACACGTGTCAGTAAAATAAATCCTATTTTATCCATTCAACATTTTCTTTCCTTTATTTTTCATTTCATATATATATATATATATATATATATATATATATATATATATATATATATATAGATTGATAGATAGATAGATAGATAGATAGAATACATGTATGCATGGATAAACTCCTGGCCAAAACATGCGTCAGTAAAATATAATAAAATAAAATGAATCCTATTTTATCCATTCAACATTTTCTTTCCTTTATTTTTCATTTTATATATATATATAATTATATATATATATATATATATATATATATATATATATATTCACTCAGATATCACAAACAAATGTAAATATAAGTTATTTTTCGTTCTTTCTGTGTTCGGTCTATTTCTGTTTTGAATTGAAAAGTCCATATTTGTTTTGCATTTCCGCTTCCGCTTTCTACCATCGACTATCGACATAACGTCATCAAAAACATGTTTCGCATTAATTATGATACCTTATTTAAGATTATTTTCATTTCTCACATTTTATTGGCGCGATTCAATTTCACACATAAAAATGTTGATTTGTCGGCGCCATTTTTTTAACTCGACTGCATGGGGCTTAGCCTCTTTTTATTATTATTATATATTATTATTATTATTATTATTATTATTATTATTATTATTATTCTTTAAAAATTTCAAAGGCAAGTTGATTAGTGCTTCATCGGCCTCGATTTAAACTTAACCCGTTTGTAAGGATTTAATTCTATTTTGATGTGTGATAATTGGTTTTGAGATTTTTGACTAAATCAGATTTTCAAAAGAAAAAGGAATTAAAAAAAGAAAGATTGTCATATCAAAAAGCCAAATGAGGAGAAGAAGGAAAAATTAATCTGCTATGGTAGCCATAATAAATATAATAGTAAAAATGATATTGAGGGAAATAATATTATTAGAGTTTGAATTGGAGCGTCATTAGCAGCGATCTTTTGGATAAGAGAGCAGAAAATAGAATAATGACGATTTTAGGAATGATAGCGAAAAATTAGAAGTTAAAAAGAAGAAAACAAAAAAAGAAAGAAAAGAAATAAAGAATGAAGGATAATGATTAGAAAGAGCAGTGATGGTAACGAGAGAGAAATATAAATTTATGTTTGGAAGAGAAGAAGAAGAAGAAGAAGAAGAAGAAGAAGAAGAAGAAGAAGAAGAAGAAGAAGAAGAAGACGATAACAACAACAACAACAAATAATGAATGGTAAACAAGAAGAGAATATAAAAAAGAACAAATAATGAAGAAGAAGAGAAAATTAAGGCGAAGATAGTGAAGAAGAAAAATGAAGAGTAAGAGGAAGAAGAACAATATATAAGGTGTGATTTTTACCATTGGTTTCAAAGCAGTGTGTTACCCACCTATCGTCAAGACAATACCCCGTTAAGAAATGCAATTCATTTATATATGTATTTCAATTCACACACAAAAATCGAAACACACACACACATACACACACACACCACATACACAGGTATATATATATATATATATATATATATATATATATATATATATACAAACACACACACATACATATGTAAGTGAGAACAATGGAAATGAATCCGACAGCTATCTTGAAGATATAATTGTAAGAAAAAAGGATGACATTTGATATGGATAAAGTTTATTGTTGTTATTTGTCAATACGTGTTTCGGCTGACGTATATATATATATATATATATATATATATATATATATATATATATATATATACAGACCTATACAGATATACTATATACACTGAAAATTAAACTCATCTTACATACCAACAAAAAACGCATATGTGGATTCCACAGCAACAATAACGCGGTAGAGCTCTGTAGGAGTGACTTTAATAAATTTTCACCGCCAGCATAACGCAATGATCATCTATTTACACATTTGATCTCTCTAGTGATCGTAAAATATATACAAAGATGTATGTATTTAAAACAGTTAAACACCGCTCCTTAATGACAGCTGGCGATGGCCTAGAGCTTTAATGGATCGGAAAAACCTAAAGTATCGGGTTTCGCTCCTGGTCGGAGTTAGTTGCTGTGTCTAGCCACACTGATGAGACGTGAAATCAAAACACGGTGTCCGTGGATGACACACACACAGACACAGACACAGACACACACACACACACACACACACACATATATATATATATATATATAGATATATATCATATAATATGTATATATTATATACATCTATTAATGCTATCCATTAAAGCTCTAGGCCGTCGCCAGCTGCCATTAAGGAGCGGTGTTTTAACTGTTTTAAATACATACATCTTTGTATATATTTTACGATCGCCAGAGAGATACAATCTGTAAATAGATGATGAGACGTGAAATCTGAAACGTCGAAACACGGTGTCTGT
>CM042158.1:50806485-50811485 GCA_023376005.1 Doryteuthis pealeii
AAGTATGTATCAATTAATTGTTTACCCTAGACTGACGGCCGCTGAAGACCGCAAGGGCAGGGAACTTGGCAGACGAAATTACTGTCGTGTTTCGATCCCGGCTAGAGGTAGCTGTTAAAAAGTCAAGCCGCACTGATGAGAAGTAATTTTCAAAACTCGTGTTTGTGGATGACTGATATATATATATATATATATATAATATATATATATATATTATATATATATATTGCGTTAATAGATGTATATTTTGTAACCTATCAAAGGTTTCTAAAAGAGAAATAACCAAATGGTGGTTGGAAATTAAATGGAATGTAATCTTTATAAAATTAACAAAATACAATACTCGCCAGCGTCGTGAGAGAAGGTAAACCGCGTCTAGTGGTATAAGACTACTCAATCAGCATAATACTCCCGTATTTATGAGGATTTGCAGATACCTATTAATCGTCATATGTAGGGCATATAACATATATATATCATATAACATGTATATATCATATACATCTATTAATACAATTTAATAATAATAATAATGATGATAATAATAATAATAATAATAATAATAATAATGATAATTATACAGTCCCAAAAGGATTAGAAAAGGGTTTGGAAAGTTTGGATATCAGAGGAAGGATTGAAACCATTCAGAACACTGCACTGCTGCAATCTGCCAGAATACTCAGAAGAGTC
This sequence comes from Doryteuthis pealeii, assembly GCA_023376005.1. Taxonomy (NCBI): domain Eukaryota; kingdom Metazoa; phylum Mollusca; class Cephalopoda; order Myopsida; family Loliginidae; genus Doryteuthis; species Doryteuthis pealeii. The sequence continues at coordinate 50,807,176 of CM042158.1, forward strand.
CTGGAGACCTGAGGAGACTTGCTGTCACTCAGACTCCAGTGAAAGACCATCAGCTAACACTGATGTGAAAACTCGAAAGGAATAATAATAATAATATTGCATTAATAGATGTATAATTTGTAACCTAACAAACATTATTAAATGAAAAATAACCAAATGGAGGTTTGAAATAAAAATGGAATCTTCATAAAATTTATTTTATATTAACTGACATTGTTATTGTAAAATTATTTACCAGTTATACTGTATCATCTCTCTTTTCTAATTTTTTTAAAAATTTTATATTTACTGACATTGTTATTTTTACGTTATTTACCAGTTCGGGTGTATGTGAGCGTTTTTCTGCTCAAAAATGGCCTAAGAAATTAATGAAATTGCCGAAATTATGAAAAAAAAACTTTGAGAACAAAATCCGCGAGTATGCGGGGCCGCGAGTATGCGGGGTCGCGAGTATGCGGGGCCGCGAGTATGCGGGGTCGCGAGTATGCGAGGCCGCGAACGGTGAACCGCGAATTTATGAGAGTATACTGTATAAATGCATTTTAGATCCCATTTCCTTAATGGTATATCCTTAAAGGTTAATGGCGGGTTCTTTGGAGTCCATGAGATTAATAGACGCGTTCCCTCAAAGCCCTGTCTTTGATCCGACTCGTTTTCGCCTTTGTTGATGATATAATACTTTATCACGTGACCTGAAGACATTTTACACATTTTGACACAGCCTCTTCTCTACCAATCTTAATTTGATGGTGGACTGGGGTAGAGAATGTCTTGTGTGGTTTAACACATCTACAGCCACAATGATATCATTCCATCACAATCAGATCTCTAATCTATTCTTTTAAGGGATCTCGATTGAAAAGAGACCCACGGCCTTGCTAAACTCGTAGGCTTCCAATTTATTTCTGCCTAGCAGGGCCTGTTTATATACCACAGTGTGATATTTAATCATTACAACATTTGATATGTTTATTTAAGAGCAATTGCCAAATGGTTCAATATGTAAAAAGTATAATGATCTTGATTTAACTCTCTCTCTCACTCCTTTTTCTTTCTTTTCATCTTTTCATTATGTACGATTGAAACAGATTAACGTCATCGCTTCCGCGCTCTCACCCCCTCTCGTTATCTTACTCATACTCTCTTTCTTTCTTTCTTTCTTTCTTTCTTTCTTTCATTATTATCATATTTTTTCTGTGTAGCATGCCGTTATTCTTTCCAAGACTTAAAACGGAATGGTCCATTATTTAACTGAGGTGATGACAAATAAGAATTCGGCGGATAAGCAACACCAGGTAATCAGAATTTACATTGTTGCATTTTATCTTTTAGATGGTCTCATTTTTAACCGGAGGGCGTTGCAAGATGATAATGGTCGTACAATTAAGGAACACGAGTATTAATACTATAGACCAATGGTTCTCAAACTTTATACAGTCTGGGCGCACTTACAGTACTACAGACACTTGATAGTGCACTGTATACAAAATAGGACTAATATGTTATTAAGCTAACTGTTAAATATATAAAAAATAACACATTTAACAAAAGCAAACTTAACATACCTCTATGAAGTTTATTCATTCCTATGTTAATGAGAAACATGAGGTTGATGAGACCTTGTGATTTCTTCAATGTTTGGTCTTATGTTTGAAAGACAAACTCTCATTTCCTCATCAATGCATTGAAGAGTTCCTCTCTTTTTACACTTAATTGTTTCGAGGGTTGAAAATCCCATTTCACATGAATATGGGGTAGATAATTGCAATAGAATGGCCAGCACTTTCTTTAGATATCGACGCATATCGGGTTTCTATACCGGCTGCAGGTAGCTTGCAAATGTCTACCCACACTGAAGAGACATGATACATCGAAACACGATGTCTGTAGATGACTATATATATATATATATAAATATATATATATATATATATGTTCTCATTGACCCACATTCCTGCCAGACCAGCATCACAAGAACAGAGGGACTGAACTTCAGCATCCCCAGCTATAAAACGCCTAAACTAGACACAGAAAAATACATTATCTTGACAAAGGAAGGTCGAACTTCCGAAATATAGAATAAAATAAAATAAAATGAAACTTAACATTTAAACACCAACTCTGTTTCTTATTCATTTCACAGCCCATTCTTCACACATAATCCCAAAAAATAAATATTATAGGCATATATGAAATACATATATACCAATATAATATATTCTCATTGAGAACTAGACTCATGATATATATATATATATATAATATATATATATATATATTATTGAACAATGCAGCCATTTTTTGTCTGGAAATTTTGTTCTTTGGCAGATATATCAGCCAATTTTCGCCAGATATGATTAGAACACTCCGGCAATTGGAAAGGTCAAAGGACAAAATTTGCAGACAAAAAATGGCTGCATTGTTCAATAATATATGCCTCAAAGAATAATGCTGCCTAAATATATATATATATATATATATATATATATATATATATAGAGAGAGAGAGAGAGAGAGAGAGAGAGAGAGAGAGAGGGGAGAGAGAGTGAGAGAGAGAGTGTGTGTATGTGTGTGTCTTAGGATAAATTAAAAAATTGAAAAATGGTTTCCATATCTTTTAAGAAGTGCCATGCAGGTGGTGTGATGTACAAAAAACATAGACATATTTTTGGAATAGAAAATGGAATACCGTACATTGTTTAATATATTCTCCCTCTCTTTTGTTTTGGCTTGTTTCGTTTTAAAATGATGCATTTTAGAGTAGCCGGATGCCACTGAAGGACTTGACCTAAAGACAGATTATTAAAGTGTTGACACACTTAACCTCAGATTAATATTACGTCACTGCAAAAAATAGTATTAAAGACAAAAAAGTAAAGTAAGTGAATTGAATGGCTTGAAATCATCAATGGAATTCCCGTCTGTAAAGGAACATTTTTTGCGGGCTTCAATTTCCAAATGATGCAATAGAAATCCGACCAATTAGAGCATTTTATTAGTGTATGAAATTCAGAAATGGAGAGAAAAGGGAATCAGTTTAAATTAATAATCTAAAACAGAAAAACGCATAAAAGGGGAAATAGAGGGTTATCGAAGAAGAATAAAGAAAAGAAAGAAAGAAAGAAAGAAAGAAAAATGCGGAACAACGGAGAATTAAGAATAACTGACAAATAAAAACACGAAGCTATAGTGTATAGGAAAGACATACATAAAGAAATAAATAAGGAAAGAAAGAAAGAAAGAAAGAAAGAAAGAAAGAAAATTATGCCAAGTGTCATATAAAAGAAAAAAAAGAGAGAAAGAAGGAAAGAAAGAAAGAAAAAAAGAAAAGAAAATAGAATGTGGAACAACGAAAGATGGACAAATACAAAATCAATCTATTGTGTAAAAGAAAGAAAAAAAGAAAGAAAGAAAGAAAGAAAGAAAGAAGAGAAAATGAGAAGAAAAATGCGGAACAACAGAGACTTAAGGAAAACAGACAAATAAATACACGAAGCTATAGTGTAAAGTAAAGACATACATAAAGAAATAAATAAGGAAAGAAAGAAAGAAAGAAAAGGAAAGAGAAAGAAAGAAAATTATGCAAAGTGTCATATAAAAGAAAAAAAGAAAGAAAGAAGGAAAGAAAGAAAGAAAGAAAGAAAGAAAGAAAAATGCGGAACAACGGAGAATTAAGAATAACTGACAAATGAAAACACGAAGCTATAGTGTAAAGGAAAGACATAGATAATGAAATAAATAAGGAAAGAATGAAAGAAAGAAAGAAAGAAAATTATGCCAAGTGTCATATAAAAGAAAAAAAGACAGAAAGAAGGAAAGAAAGAAAGAAAAAAGAAAAGAAAATAGAATGTGGAACAACGAAAATAAGAAAGATAGACAAATACAAAATCAATCTATTGTGTAAAAGAAACAAAAAAGAAAGAAAGAAAGAAAGAAAGAAAGAAAGAAGAGAAAATGAGAAGAAAAATGTGGAACAACAGAGACTTAAGAAAAACGGACAAATAAAAACACGAAGCTATAGTGTAAAGAAAAGACATACATAAAGAAATAAATAAGGAAAGAAAGAAAGAAAGAAAGAAAAGGAAAGAGAAAGAAAGAAAATTATGCAAAGTGTCATATAAAAGAAAGAAAGAAAGAAAGAAAGAAAGAAAGAAAGAAAGAATGTGGAAAAACGAAAATAAGAAAGATGGACAAATACAAAATCATTCTATTGTGTAAAAGAAAGAAAGAAAGAAAGAAAAAAGAGAAAATGAGAAAAAAATAAAGAAAAGAAGGCAGAAGAACGGGAAGTTATGAAATTCTGTCAAAGC
>CM042158.1:50818985-50823985 GCA_023376005.1 Doryteuthis pealeii
TATTACCAGTAACTGAGGACACTTAGTAACCAAAGGATTCACATTGTCGACCGACTCTTTATCAAGGATTCCACCAGATAAGCGGTTCTGCTATAAGGCCAAGGAATGGCACTTAAAAACTTAAAGTTGACGTTAAATTGCATCTAGTGGTTAGGTTCCAATTTTGGAGCTCTGAGGTGGATGGAGTACCCCTTCATTGTCAATACTCCTAGATCTACTAAAAACCGAATTGGTTGTACCTCTTAGATGGCTTTTAAAATGTTTTTAAAAAATATTCTAATACCCAACAAGAATGAATAAAACATAAACGTCTTCGAAATAAAATAACCCAATTGTTGACATGCCGTAAAATCCAACCAACCAACCAACTAAACGTAGAGATGATTCATTATCTTTTCATCTTACGTTACTTGTATATTTTTCGCGAGTTTGAGGATGTTTGCGCTGTAATTTTAGTGGTAAATATGGCTATAAAATGTAAAAGCCAACCAGCCAACCAACCAACCAACCAATATCCACCTGATATTAAAATCGATCTGATGATATTAAAAAATATTTTCTTATTGTTTATCTTAATAACCTGAATCACTTATTTATAATCCTCATATCGAACCATCCGTTTGTATTTAATTGCATTTCGATTTTTTTCAAAGCTTTTGTGTCCTTCGTCTGACTGAGTACTTTATCCCCTCTTCTTTCTCTCCTTTTTCAAATACAATCTATCCTTTCAGCTTCTTTTTAAAATTTATTTTCTTCATTATTTCTTCTTTATTTTCTCTTCTCCTTTACCATTCGTTATTTGTTGTTGTTGTTGTTGTTGTCCTTCTTCTTCTTCTTCTTCTTCTTCTTCTTCTTCTTCTTCTTCTTCTTCTTCTTCTTCTTCATCATCATCATCATCATTATCGTCACCATCTTCTTCTTCATTACTTCTTCTACATCTTCCTCTTCTTCATTTCTTCTTCCTCTTCTTCATCATCATCATCATCATCATCATCATCATCATCATCATTCATTCTTCATTATTTCTTCTTCTTCTTCTTCTTCTTCTTCTTCTTCTTCATCATCATCATTTTCTTCTTCTTCTTCTTCTTCTACTTCTTCTTCTTCTTCTTCTTCATTATTACTTCTACTTCTTCCTCTTCTTCATTACTTCTTCTTCTTGCTCTTCTTCTTCGTCGTCGTCGTCATCATCATCATCATCATCTTCGTCTTCTTCTTCATTACTTCTTCTCCTTCTTCTTCATTATTACTTCTACTTCTTCCTCTACTTAATTACTTGTTGTTGTTGTTCAGCATCATCATCATCATCATCTTCTTCATCATCGTCGTCATCTTCTTCTTCTTCTTCTTCGTCTTCTTCTAGTTAATCATCCATTCATTAATTTCTATTTTCATTTCTTTTCTCTTCGTGTTGTTCCTTTGTTTTACCAGTAAAGAGTTTGTCACTTCCAGAGTCATAAATTATTTTTGTCTTCACAGATATTTTTCACTTCAGGCTGATTGGCTTATTCTTTTTCTTTTCTTTCTCGGTGCCAAATCTCGCGAGAGCCTTGCGAGAGTTATGCGAGAGCAATGGCGGTCAGCTGCTTATCTTACCACGAACAGTTAATGTTCATCTAGGATTTCACAATTTTTATTTGCGTAAATAAAAAAAAAAAATAAGAAAAAAAGAAAAAAAAAGACAAGAAGCGTAGAAGCAGAAAAAAAGGTGATAAAATGTTGAAATTGAAAGTGAAAGTGAAAGTTAAAGAATGGAAAATGAGAAATGTGATTACTTAGTAAAACTAAGTAATCACATTTCTGAGCTGAGTAAAATACGGTGGAAAGAAAAGAAAGGTAACAAAGAAGGAATAATACAAAGAAATGGATCGTTAAAGGAGGAAATAGTAATACATTTCTGAAAAAGAAATTAAAAAGACAGGGAGTCAATTGAAATTTTGGACGATAAAGATCTTGGGTACGTTTGTTGGCTGGTCGGATTTTGCGACATATAATAAGTTTGGATATTTTATTTGTTCTTGATGGGTACTCAATTGGTTTTATGATAAGACCCCCGATCCTTTTTATCGTATATGTGCTAGAATGCATGATTAAGGGTTTTTTTCGTATCTTTGATATGTCCTTAAACTGCATCTAATGGTGAAGTTTAAATTTTGGAGCTCTGGGGAATGATGAATACCCCTTCATCATCATTATTCGCTGGTCCAACCTGAACCGGAGTGATAGTACCCATATATAGTCTAAAGTGAAAAAATGAGTTTAAAATATTTCTCTGAATGTTTGAGATGAGGCTTGAAGATTAGTGAAAGCAGTTAGAAAAATAATTAATTAACATAACTCCTACCCCAGCTATGGTTAGCGGAATGAGAATAGGATACCCCCGTGGAATAAATAAAGGGTTAGGTTCAAAGTTCCGTGATGGCTCCCGAATACGACAAGAAAGTTCCCGAGTTCGAAAAGAAGGTTCCCGAGTCCGAGAAGGTTCCCGAGTCCGACAAGAAATACCTGAAGAAGGCCGGAGGGTATATCGACCGAAACGTTGTACAAATAACAATGAAGATGGGGACAATAGTCCAAATAACTCTAATCATACTGAGTTTAAAATATGTTTTAAAAATTGAATTAAAAAAATGATATTTAAAAAAAAATGAATACCAATCAAGAAGGATTAAAACAAAATGTATTCTGCTCAAAATAACCCGACAAGAGTTGACTTGCCGTAAAATCCAACCAGTTAACCAACCAGCCCCAACCGACAGGGCTATGCCACTTTGTGCTACAGCTAAGCTAAGTTTAGCAAAGATCAGCCGATTTTCAATTAAGGTTATCAACCTGAAATATAACCATACTTCCTTTTCTTTTCCTTTTAGAAGTCCGTCGGATACGACGATGACGCCATTCGATGTCCTCAAAATTTTTGGACCCTCTGGTGGCTAGTTAATCCAATTCTGGACTTGCAAATGCGACCACATACATAGCAAGGGAAATCCCCATCTGCATTTGGTGGTTCATGGCGACTAACACGTCGCCGCTCTGCAGCCATGTTAATCTCGATATTGTGCCGCTTAGCACCTGTGCGGCGCCCGTCTCGTAAACACTGTCTGTTGAAGGCCAGTTCTTTCAGGCTTGAAGGTGTGATGGTGTATTTCTTCAGCGTCTTCTTAATATGGTCTTTGAACTGCTTTTTGCTGGTCTCCTGTCCCCAGCGTGCCATAACCTTACTTACTCCACTTACCTTGTATACTTATTTCTTTTTTTTTATGAACAGGATACTTATAACGTTTTGTTTTATTTTTCAGGTGTTGTAGAAATCTTTTTGAAAATCTGGAAGTGTCAGATAGATGTATACAAAATCTTCACCTAAACTGATGGTTGACATCGAATTGTGATAAAAAAGATAGATATCGTTTTTTTAGTGCTATTCAACCAGAAAAAAACAAGTTTGTATTTATTTATCACATCACACGGGGTTCCAAAGTAAAGAAATTTAAATTTACTCCCCACCCCCGATTTCCCATGGGTAACAGTAGCTGAGTCATTGAAAAACACATTACAGAAAATATGTTTATAACTCAAAATCATGAAACAAAAGTGTTACAATCCTATGTGCCATCCTGTAGGCCTTAAGCAAGATCGCTTATCCAGTGGAATTGGATCCTTGGTAAATCCCTTGGTAAAGAGTCCTGAGTATTGGTAAACGTCTGGTAATCCTGAGTATTGTAAGTCCCTCCTCAATTAGTGTAATTAGAATTATGGCCAGTGTGGGGGTTTAAGTAGTGTATCAGCCTATTGACTGGAATCGTAAGGTTTCCTAATTCGATAACGGCCCTCGCCAACTCGTCAGCGTATGGGTAGCACAGGTATCTATTCGCTAAAGTGAGGAGCTGCTGATTGGTTTGGCGCCCCACACCAGATGTAAAAAACAATCTTCTTGGTCTAGCACTAGTGAAAAGGGGATAGACCCCCTCCTTGTCTCGCTGATACCGACTTTGCCAGCGTATGCGTAGAACAGGTATCTATGCGGTAAAGTAAGGAGCTGCTGATTGGTTTGGCGCCCCACACCAGATGCAAAAACAATCTTCTTGGTCTAGCACTAGTGAAAAGGGGATAGACTCCCTCACTGCCTGGCTGATACCGACTTTAGGGTACCCCGACGACTTTATTTTTACTTAAACAAAGAATATAAAGCGAATGTGCATATCGCTCACAATTATCTGAACACTACACAACATTGGCTTGAAGAATAAGGGACCTCAACAGTTGTTATACAAGATCGTATGTGTTATGTTGAGTAGGTGAGGTTACAAATGGGTGCTTATGACGGAATGTCATGTGAAGGTCGCTCGGTTCGCAAAGGGGGAGGGCACCGGTTAGTGTGGAAATGTCAAGCTACAGGTACTTAGGAAATATTTTAGAAGTAAACAATAAACAAGCTAGAGATGTGGGTTGATAACGGGAAATAGGATACGTCACTTAGGAAAGAGAAAAAAGAAGAGCTTGACGTAGAGACGAATATCTTCCTAGACATATCTTATTATAATGGAGATGTGAATCATTCTGTTTGTAACCGAAACTGCAACACTGACTACGTCACAATACCCGCAAGAATTGCATACGTTTATCAATGAGTTTTTAACTTATAGTCAAGATCCTCAACTAAAAAAAAAGAATAGAATAAATCTTGTTTATTAACGATGTCTCAATCAAAATCAAAAGATGCAAATTTTGAAATGTTATTCATATTAATTCCTTTTATTTATAATATATACACACACACACACACACACACACACACACACACACACATATATATATATATATATATATATATATATATATATATATATATAAATTTTCCGTATTTGTATTTCATTTAAAACAAGAAGGATTTACTCTGACGAAGGTCGCTAATGGAGATTCGAATCAGTCTGTTTGTAACCGAAACTACATCACTGCTTACCTCACAATACCCGCAAGAATTGCATAAGTTTATTAACGAT
>CM042158.1:50828985-50841485 GCA_023376005.1 Doryteuthis pealeii
TAAAGTTCGTTTGTTATAAGCGATAGTTTGGTAGAAAGTTTTTTAAATAGTTTTTATTAACAATTTCTTATATTAACCCCTAGATGGGACCCTAACAGGTACTACCACTCCGGATCAAAGGGGGTCTGGGAGCAATCATGATGAAGGGGGATTCCACATTCCCCAACATTCTAAAACTGGAGCCTCACCAAAGGATATAGTTTAACATCATTCCCACGACATGAAGACCCTTCAGCCACCGTCTCTTAGCACCCATATAATAAAAAGGTACTACCACTCCGGGTCAGAGGGGATCTGAGAGTAGTCGTGATGAAGGGGTGCTCCACATTCCCCAAACCTCTTAAACTGGAACCTCACTAACAAATAGAGCTTAACGTCATTCCCAGGACATGAAGACTCTCAGCCACCACTTCTTAGCACCCATATGATAAAAGGGTTGGGGCTTGCCATAAGGGCAATAAGGTTTGAACAATCATATAGATGCTAGGGTTTGACATAACCAGCTGATTGAACGAAGCCGCCCTCTCCGATCGGCCGTCTAGCCAGAGTAACGGCCAAAGTGGTGTGTTGTATATCATGGATTGCTCAGCCACCTGGGTTCCATCCTTAAGCATCGGGTCGCCACACACGGCCAATAAGTGACCTCATTGGGGGGTCTAACTCCTATACAGAAGTGTAGTCGGCTTAAACTACAGCCCAAGCCGTAGAAAGGTATAGATAGATAACCTACTTACGTTTCACCAAAATGGATCATCAGGGCGGACTAAATGAGAAATATGTGAGAAATTTAAAATATGTTGAAATCACCAACATCTTAACAAGCATAGAGACAATAAATGTTAGTTATATTATGTATTTACATGTTTTAGTTACATGATTGTTGTTACATGATTTATGAGCAGCTTATAAATTGTGTGCGTGCCTGTAGTTAGAATATTTAAATAAAGTTCGTTAGATTTAAAATCAGAAGTGGGAATTTTCCATATCCGTTGCGGTTATGATTGGCATGACGATAATCCCAACTGACCTTCCCGTACAGGCGAGAGAATAAGTTTTAGTTAAGGCAGATGAGGGTCGGCACCCTATGGAAGAGGATGTATTAATACTCGTGTTACTTTATCATCCCTGCAACATTTTCTCGTTGAGAATGAAACCGTTCAAATCGTCCTAGATGAAATGCAAAAATGTAAATCCTGATTATCCACCAAAACGATAATAAATAATTTTCGCTCCATTAGAGGAAGGGCGTTGCCGTGCTCCATCAAAAAGCAGGATCTTTGACTGGGTCCAGAAATTAATAGAGTTTGTAACTGTGGAAAAATTTTAATTCTAAAGGTCTAAGAGAGACTTATTCTGGTTGGAGGGTGAGTGCTAGGACAGAAAGAAACATTGATGCTGTACGGGACTCAGTGACGAAGAGTCCAAAGAAATCACTTCGAAGAAACCAAGATAACTGAAACTTTGAGGAATGATTGTACCAAGACTGAAGTTTTAGTCTAACAAGTTTCTTGAAATTTTATAGATGTTGATAAGATTAAATAAAATTTATTAGGGTTCTGTTTTTTTTGTGGGTGGTGGTGGTGGTGAAGGGTGGCCCTGTACTTACAATGTTTTTTGGCTGCTGTGGCCTTTGACCTTATTCAGTTTTCTTTGTTGTTATAACTAACGTTCAGAAAATGATTCAACCGTTATTGTTATTTTGAATTCGTATTTTGATATATCGTCTGTCAGATTCTAATTTCCACCGAAGGTTCAAGTAACGTTCTGTTTACAAAAATTGCCTCAAATAAACGACACTCAAACCCGGATATTATACGATCAACATTTAAAAAATAAATGAATGAATATAATACAAATATATCTACTTCAAACAATAAAAAATATCTGAAGATATTTTTCTCAATGTTCTGAAGACAACATCTATATATTAATACTCGTGTTCCTTTATTATCCCTGCAACACTTTCTCGTTGAAAATGAAACCGTTCAAATCGTCCTAGATGAAATGCAAAAATGTAAATCCTGATTATCCACCAAAATGAGTTAAATAATTTTCGCTCCATTAGAAGAAGGGCGAAATATATACCCTGTTCAATATTTAATTGGCTGAAGACTTAAGTAGCAGAAGCTAGTGTAAGTAGCCTGAGTCCTTTGTTTATCGAAATGGCGTTAAATGACCCGAAAAAATTGTGTTGTACGTGAAAACACAGCCAACTCTGTCCTTGTCTCGGTCTGTCTTATTAGATCAAATAAAGCTGAAAGGAGCTGTTACCGCTAGATCACCGAAATTAGACAGTGATGTGCCTGTTCAATAATCAATTGGGTGACTACTTAAGCAACAGCAGGTACTGTAAACAAGCTGAGACCATTGTTTATAAAAAAATATTTTAATATGGCATTAAATAACCCGAAAAGTGTTGATATGCCGTAAAGACGACGTTAAGATGTAAGCAACGTGGACACGTCCTCATTTCAGCCTCATTTCAGCCTCATTTCAGCCATTCTTACTAGGAGAAGGTAAAGTAAGCGAATGTCTAACACATCTCTCCAGGCCGACAAGGTGACCGCATGGTGTTACACATGTATGCTTTTCGGATTTGTTCAAAACACCACACGACATCCTTTTGTAGTTTTTAAGACACTTTTTAGACGTTGTGCTGTCATACATTAGTACTGACACAGTTACAGCACGGAAGAAAAAGAAAATCGCAAATTCGTCAAAGCTACTAAAGTGATAGTTCCCATAACTGTAACGCTTCATTCCCTGCGAAAAGGAAATATGTGTTCACGTCTTTTCAACTGCATTAGGATTACGGTCAAGACACGATCGGTTTCCACAAGATCACCAAAGTTAATTGCGATGAGCCTGTTCAATGTTTAGTTGGGCGAAGACGTAAAGGCAGTAGCTAGTGTTAGCAGCCTGAGTCCTTTGTTTATCAATAATGACTTGATTCGGCATTAAATGACCCGTAAAGGGTTGATATGCCGTAAAACAAAACAACCAACCCAAGGCAGGTACTGTGAGCAGCTTGGGTTCTTTTGTTTATCAATAATGACTTGATTCGGCATTAAATGACCCGTAAAGGGTTGATATGCCGTAAAACAAAACAACCAACCAAAAGCAACCACACAGGTACTATGAGCAGCACATAATGACTTGATTCAGCATAAATGACCCGAAAGAGGGTTGATACATCGTAAAAAAAAAAAAAAAACCCCACTCTGTCTCTGTTTCTTTTGTCTCTTATTACAGACAAGTAAAGCTGAAAGGACCGGTTCCAACTGGATCACCGAAGTTAAGCAGCGTTGTGCCGGTTCAGTACTTAAATGGGTGAATAATTGAGTAACGGCAGGTACTGTTGGCAACCTGAGTCCTTTGTTTATTAAACATGATTTGATTCGGCGTTGAATGACCCGAAAGAGGGGTGATATACCGGAAAAACACTACCAACATAATTCCGATCTCGGTCTGTCTTATTAGGTCAAATAACGCCGAAAGGAGAAATTCCCGTTAGATCACCGAAGTTATTCAATTGGGTGACTACTTAAGCAACAGCAGGTATTGTAAACAAACTGAGACCTTTGTTTATCAAAATCTTTTAATATGGCATTAAATGACCCTAAAAGTGTTGATATGCCGTAAAACCAAATTACCAACCAGTGGCTTTGAAAAGAAGAAAAAGGCAAACAGATTTATGCAGGGTTTGAACACGGTTCGCTGAGTCTATTTTCTTCTATTATAATCATTACGTTAAACACGCCGAACTAGAGTAACTCATATATGAAATATAGAGGCGCGTGGTGTGATGGTCAGAGTCGTAGCAATTGGACTCGTCGACTCGAGTTCAAATCCTGGACAATGATATTAGCATTTCACATAGTGCTAATACTCTTGGGAAAGGTATGAATACAACAACTCTCGCTCCAGGTAAATGATAGGGCAAACTGAGCTCGTTAACCTATGCTAGTTAACGCGTCTAGGTGAAGGAATACCCTGAAATCAAACCTGGTAAACTCTGTGTCACATCCTACTCGTGCGTAAGGGTTGTATATATATATATATATATATATATATATATATATATATATATATTATTTGCAGCCACATACATACAGAAACCGAAATAAAAATACCCTACACAAACATAACAATCCATCCGCCACACCTAACATGCGATAGCGCTAACATTATATACTATTTATACTGCACACAATGTAGAAATAGTGGATATGTGGGAGACACATCAACACCCTTTAGACTAAGACTAAATAACCACAAATCCACTATAAATCTCAAATCCCCGCAATAGCACTTCATTTTAACACCTTATCACACAACCTTACACACCTCAAATGCATCTTATTAGAACACGCATTTTCAACAACGCAATCTAGAAAACAATCAGAATCTAAATGGATTCTAAAATTACAAACGCACGTGAAGGGATTAAACGCAGATATCGGAATTCTCCGTTATTACAAATATTTTACAAACGCTGCCACTGTCGATAACAACAGAGACAAAGAAACCGTTGAACAGTAACATTTGACAAAGGGTATCTAACGAACCTGAAAATTTATGTAAAAAATAATTAAAAAGTAAGTGAATCCAATACTCCATAATATCGAGTTCATTCATTTATTTATTTTTAATGCTTCACAATAACGCCTAATTTAAAAAAAACATTTAAATATATATATATATATATATATATATATATATATATACACGTGTTTCGAAGTTTACTTCTCATCAGTGTGGCTTTACCTTAACAGCTACCTCTAGCCGGGATCGAAATTTCGTCTGCCAAGTCTCTTACCCATCCGGCTCTAAGCGGCTGTCAATTTTAAGTGAACATTTGATTGGTACATTCCTACGCGGAATGTTATTATTAACACCAGAGGCCTCTTAAACTTCTTGTTAATAAGTCGAGGTTCACCTACACACCAAGCGGTGAAATTTCAATTAATGTCCCTTCTAGAGTGGTCTACCGAGTGGGAGCGTATACATATATATATATATATATATATATATATATATATTTATTTATTTATTTTACAAAGTTTTCACAGATCAATGTTCATTATAAACAGCGACCCAGGTTTCATGCCAAGGGGCAATCATCAGCTGTTGAGCAAGATCCCATGGTGTTTGTTGAAGTTCTTTACTCAATGTCACATTTTGGACTGCAAATAACGTCGGTTAGTTCCGCGGACGCTATTATAGTTCGGATTTACTAAAAATAATTTTTTTCAAAATTAGCATTTTTTAGTAGTAATGCCAACGAAGTTGCCTCCCTTTATTCGTTAAAAATAGAACATTTTTTTACTTTGAAAAATTTTTTTTCTTTTTTATTTTTAAATTAATTCCGTTTGGCAAAGGATGCACATGTCTTCAAAAAACCATTTTAATATATATGGTAGAGTCTTATATATATATATATATATATATATATATATATAATATATATATATATAGGTCATCCACATACACGTGTTTCGTTGTTACTTTTCAGTGTGGCTTTACCTTAACAGCTACCTCTAGCCGGGATCGAAACCTGACTGAATTTTCGTCTGCCAAGCATCTTACCCTCTTATATATATATATATATATAATATATATATATATATATATATATATATATATATAACTAAGTCTTAGTTTTATATGACAATGACTATTATATATTTTATAGACGACGTTGTTTTCAGCTATATTGTTAGTACTAGCAAATATATGCACCCTCCGGGTGCAAGTATTTAAGTTTTAATGTAATGAAATATCGTATTAAATTAGAGGCAGACAAAAAGATATGTAACAGAGTGGGGGTATAATAGAAAAATAGAAATGAAACTTACTCTTCCATCACTCCCGTCTTTCATTGCTGAATTTTACTTATTTAACAATTTAGTTAAATTAGGAAATAAAGAATAAAATGACAGTTATTTTTTCTTGTTAATGGATTTCATTTAAGATTCATTGAAGAGAGTTTTGCTTATATTCATTAAAATAAAACCAAACAGTTAGAAATCTATAATACTAAGCACATATTTAATAAAACACATTTTTAATATCAATATGCAAAGTAGCCTTCCCATTCACGCTGCAAACCGCTATTTTTTGTATATATAAATACAATTGCATGTTATTAGTATGTAGATATGGACAACACTAATAAAAAGGTGAAGCAATTTTATATAAATAATTGAGGTTTAAATATAAATAAAATCATGGAGAATGTGATGTAAATAACTATGTTAATTGTGACTCGATTAGTAATATCGTTTCGGTTACAGACAGAAAAACACACAATCTCCATTATAATAAGATAGAACTTATATTAAAAGTCTAAGTTCTATATAACAAAGTCTATTGCATATTTTATAGGCGACTTTGTTTTCAGCTATACTGTTAGTAGTAATTGTCTACAAAATATCCTACACGATCGGGATAATTGCCAGGTTTAGCTGTGTCTATATGGGGTAGGTATTTGTTTCGTCTTCCTGTTTAAGACGACAGGGAAATTCTGCCAATAAGGTACAGTTATAAAAACGAAATGTATAATATTACTACCAATAACATCAACAATAAAAAAACAGAAAGTATAATAAAGATAATGCAAGCAACAATAGTTTATATCAAAATCTTCAAGGTATATATATATATATATATATATATATATATATTATATATATATATATATATATATATATGTATAATTATGTATGTATTTATAACTATAAATGGGTGGTAAAATACATATATACATATATATATATATATATATATATATATATATATATATATATATATATATATATTTATGAATATACACATATACATGTCCCATGTGTATGTGTATGTGTGAAAGGAAAAAAAGTATGTACTTGTATATAGAAGATAAATATAGAAGATATGTATATGCATATATCTATATATGTATATATATGTTTATTATATATAAATATATATATATATGTTTATATATATATATATATATATATATATATATATATATAATATATATATACATACATATATATGGCTGATAATATATATAAATATAAATATATATATATACATAATATGGGTGAATATATATATATACATATATATTGGTGATAATATATATATATATATATATATATATATATATATATGTATGCATTAATATATATGCATTGTGTTTTTTATATGTGTAAGTAAAAAAGGAAAAAGGTATGTACTTGTATATGGAAGATAAAATTGCTCAATATATAAATGGGTGGGAAGATATATATATATATATATATATATATATATATATATATATATATATATATATATATATATATATATATATCCGTATATATGTATATTTATGTATATATATATATATATTTATATGTATATATATTTTTTTGATAATATATATATATATTTTTGATAATATATATATGTTTATATATATATATATATATATATATATATATATGTGTGTGTGTGTGTGGGTGTGGGTGTGTGTGTGTGTGTCCCTTGTGTGTGTCTCTGTGTAAGGAGAAAAAAGAGGAAAGTATACAGTAGTTATAGAAGATAAAATTGCTCAATGTACAAAGCAAGAACTATAATGAGAAGTCAAATATTGACATATTAATTCACAATTCCCCACAATGTAACTCAGAGTTCACGCAGAGAAGAATACGATCATCAGACAGTGTTTGGAGAGGCAATTTCTTCGTTTTGATAATGGTTGTCGAGGGAAAAGTTCGCGCCAAAAAGTAAAGGAAGGGGAAAAAATTAGGAACAACAGATTAGAAGCGAAAAGAGTAAGTTCATAAAGAGAGGTGGAGGGGGAGGGGAGATAGAGAATAAATATATATATATATATATAATATATAATATATATATATATATATATATAGAGGGAGAGAGAGAGAGAGAGAGAGAGAGAGAGAGGGGAATTAGGAAAGAGAAGAGAGGGATAGTGTATTTATGCAACATATAAAGAGCTATGTTTTTCTGGGTTACAAAATTATATATATATATATATATATAATATATATATATATATATATATATATATATATATACTTGGTAACTGACTGTTTCTCGCGTATGTGATTTTAAATTAAACACACACATACACAAATATATATATATATATATATATATATATATATATATATATGATAAATAAGATGACTTACGGGGTAATAGAATATCGAGTTAATCGCATCATCGACTGTCGATACAAATATGAACCGAATATCTCAGGGTTATAAAGTATATGAAGTGCTAAATACGTTAATTGGGCTGATTTCGTAGAGAGGTGTAGATAGATAACCTACTTAAGTTTCACCAAAAAGGTTCATCAGGGTTAGTTGTAATGAATTAATCGAGAAATTGATTAATTAACGACAATTGTGGAAGTGAACAGTTATACACATCCCCAATTGTCTTTGATTGATCAATTTCTTGACTAATTCACTACTAATAACCTGGTGATCCTTTTTTGGTTAAACTTAAATAGGTTATCTGTATATACCTTTCCACCGTCGGTGGAGCGTTAGAATGCATCGACTGTACCTCTGCAGACGGGTAATACTCCCCAAATGGTTGCCACCTGTTGGCCGTGATGCTTAAGGATGGAATCCAGGTGGCTGAACTGTCCATGATTTGTAATACTCCATTTTGATTTGCAATGGGACCACCTGTTGGCCGTGGGTGGCGACCCGTGATTCTTAAGGATAGAGCCCAGGTGGATGAGCAGTTCATGACATGCAATACTCCACGTTGGTCCTTTCTTGGGCTAGACGGGCGGTCGGATCAATTGGCTAGTCACGTCAAGCCCTAGCACCTATATGATTGCCCATATCCTATTGCTCTTATAGCAAGTCCCTACTCTTTTTATCATATGAGTGCTAGAAGGCGGTGATTGAGGGTCTACATGTGCTGGGAATGACGTCAAACTCGATCTGATGGTAAGGTTCCAGTTCTGGAGGTTTGGGGAATGTGGAGCACCCCTTCATCATCATTTTCCCTGGTCCACTGACCCGGAGTTGTAGTGTTCTAGATTGCTAACCATTACTACCGAGGGGAGGTTGTGATATAGATCGTTATCATGATCATCATCACGTGCTAGTAGCACATATATCCATGACAACCTTTTGCCAAACATCCCTCTTACGATTTTTGTGGCTATCCTTAGGCTTCAAGCTAGAGCACTCCAGCGAAGCTCCTTTGTGTTAAGCAGAGCGTGATCCTTCGTAAAGAAACCTTTGGTTGCTTCTTGGTGTTCCTTAATGTTGGGTATGATCCTTCGGTTGTAGGTCCGTTCGCCAATGTCAACTAACGTGCAAATGAACGGCTGTCAATACCAGTGATTAAATAGCTAACTAACTACGTATTCGGGCTGGTGATTGGCTGGGATTTAAACCACCTGACGTCGCTAAGTCTATAAATTTAAGTGGTGGATAACAGCAAACCTATCACTCATTGTCCTCGTGATGTCCACTGCGCAGTATCCAATATCTGCGCAAAGCTGGTCTTTGCTGGACGGCCCACACTGGCATGTCCATGTGCTAACTTCGATAGGAGAACGTCACTTATGAACTCGTCCTTGCTTCTCTGGCAGGGTCCAGCGTGTAATGATTGTCTTTGATGGATAGTTTGTGTGACATGCGGCAAGTGGCCATACATCTGTTTTCTCGTGGGTAGCTGTTTCCCCGACTTGTTAGCGATTACACCCAGCATTCTTGTGCATCTCACTTCTAGCTTATTATCTAGGCACAAATGGTGCCACCATACAGTATCACTGATGCAACTACGGCTTTCAATAATTGTCACTTCCAAATCGTCTTACTCCAATCTTGAAGGAAATGTTTGAACCTCATGAATCAGTTGGTTGGTTGGTTAGATTTTACGGCAATAACCCCTGTTGGGTTATTTAATGGCGAAGACATAGTTATATTCCTTCTTGATGGGTATTGAATTTTTTAAACTCAATTTTTAAACACATCTTAAGTATTTTTTTTAAATTTAACTTATAGATGGGACCTTAACAGGTACAACCAATCCGGGTCAGAGTGAACCTTGAAGTAATGGCGATAAAGGGGTACTCCATACAGCTCAGGAATTGGAACTTCCCCACTAGATGTAGTTTTTGTTTTGTTTTCTCTTGTTTTACGGCATATCAACCTCAGTGGGTTATTTAATGCCGATGAACTTTTGAAATAAATCAATTCTTAATGGATAATACATTTTTTATAAATACATTTTTCTATTTAACCCATAGGTGGGACCCTAACAGGTACTACCATTCCGGGCCAGAGTGGACCAGGGAGCAATGGTGATGAAGGGGTGTTCCACATTCCCCAAACCTCCAAAACTGGAAACTCACCATCAGATAGAGTTTAACGTCATTCTCAGGACATGTAGACCCTCAGCCACCGCCTTCTAGCACCCATATGATAAAAAGGAGTTGGGGCTTGCCATAAGGGCAATAGGGTTGGGAAAATCATATAGGTGCTAGGGCTTGACGTGACCAGCCGATTGATCGGAGGGGGCCTCTCCGACCGCCCGTCTAGCCCAAGATAGGGCCAAAGTGGAATATTGCAAGTCATGAACTGCTCATCCACCTGGGTTTAGATGTAGTTTAACGTCATACCTAGGTCACTAAGACCCTCATCCACACCCTTTTAGAACATATATAAAGAGGGTTGGGGTTTGCCATAAGAGTAATAAGGTTGGGGCAATCATATAGGTGCTAGGGCTTGACGTGACAAGCCGTTTGATTGGAGGAATTCTCTCCTACCATCTGCCTAGTTTAAGTCATGGCCCTAGCGGAGCTCATTGACTACTCAGCCACCAGTATTCCGTCCATAAGTATCGCCGTTCGACACCCACAGCCAACAGCTGGTCCCATTGTGGTGATTTTACCCCTCTGCAGAGGTGCAGTTGGTGTATTCTTCTGTCCCCGCCAACAGGGCGATATATATTTTTTTGCGATAGCGCAGGACACAATGGATCCTAAATTTATCTGTAACTAGAAGCAGCTACCCAGCATCACATGAGTTGAGGTAAGACTAAACAAAATAAAAAACAATAAAACAAAAAAAACGCAGTGTAATGTTAGCTAGTTACTCTCACAGATCCATTATTATTACTAGTACAAAATAATAAAAAAAACACTCCGGACGATGTAAAAATAGATTTTTGAAACATATTGCCTGAGGGGTGGGAGTTAAAAATTCAATGTTAGCGAGTTTGTAAACTAAGTAAGTAAAATCATCAAATTCATTAAAGGATTAAAAAATGAAACAATTTGAAATGTAAACTTTTAAATATATATTAAAATAAAACAAACTATATATAGATATATAATACCAGTCAGGTATTGATTAAAACTTGTTTTAAAAAACAATGAGGACTGTCTAATGTTGCATGTTCAACTTTTGGGTGTATTTATTCTATGTTATGACGATTTTGGGTAATGTGACGTAAGCAGTGACGTAATTTTTGTTACAGAAAAAAACCGGAAGCGAATCTCCATTATTAATAGAGACGTATCTAGAAATGAAAATTAAATGTTAGATATCTTAGTGAATATGAATGAAATCTTCCTAACTTTTGCACAAAAATCAAGAAATGCTGATATTTAAGGTCTATATATATTTCCTTTGCCGTTAATTATTTCATTTACGTAGTTTAATCCGGACATACACACCAACTGCCCATTGTATATGTACGAGAAACGGCTACCTAACGTCGACTGGGTAGGGGGTGGGAAACCCTGGAGTATTGTTTACTTTTGAGAATTACATATGCTGGACATTTTAAAATAGAATTTTAATTTTAATTTAAATATTTGATTTTTAAATATCTTCAAATATAAATCAAATATTCATAATTTTTCCACAAAAGGCAAGAATCAGTGATATTTAATGTTTATATATCTACATAGTCGTTAATTATTTTATTTCGCTGTTTCATCTGGACATACATACATACATACAGACAGACATACATACATTTTGATTGCGTCGACTGCCACTCCTTCATTCATTGACCATCCGTGAGTTCGTTGATGTCTTTTCAGTTCTGCTGGCGACTTGCATATCTTAGAGCAAATTTGACACTCATGACGACCGGTGTTGATTGAGAGGACAGGCTTGGTGTACGCATCACTGTCAACTTTCATGTGATGCTTAAGACCACCAGCTGTTCAGTACAATTTAGTCCAGCAAGAGCATGACAAATTTTCATGTTGGGAATTAGAGTGTGGCATGGGAGAGACAACAATTGCAGTCGGATTGCGCTCATGGGATTTCATATGATTACCAGACCTGCCGTTGACAACACATCTCCAAAATTGACCGGCAGAGTTTCCCGTTTACTACATGGTCTTTTGAGTTTTGCCCTATCTACCCTGGTCGCTTCAAAAAAATTCAGCATCCTGTATATCACAGCCCTCTACTGTCCATTATCAACCGGAATACCAAAATATGTCAATCTCTATTTGA
>CM042158.1:50846485-50851485 GCA_023376005.1 Doryteuthis pealeii
AAGAAGAAGAGAAAGAAGAAGGACAAAGAAGAAGAAGATCAAAGAAGAAGAAGAAGAAGAAGAAGAAGAAGAAGAAGATCAAGGAAGAAGAAGATAAAAGAAGAAGAAGGAGGAGGACAAAGAAGGACAAAGAAGAAAAAAAAGAAGCAGAAGAGAAAAAGAAGGACAAAGAAGAAGATCAAGAAGAAGAAGAAGAAGAAAAAAGAAGAAGAAGAAGAAGAACAACAACAACAACAACAACAACAACAACAACAACAACAGCAATATCAAAGAGGAAGAGAAAGAAGAAGAGTGACAACAAGAAGAAGAAGAAAAAAAAAGAAGAAGAAAAAGAAGAACACCAAAGAAGAAGAAGAAATATTACAAATAATAAGATAAGAAGAAGAAGAAGAAGAAGAAGAATCCCCAAAATACATGACACTCAATAAAGAAGAAGAAAAAATGATAGAGTTGAAACGGACAGAAGAAGAAGAAGAAGAAGAAGAAGAAGAAGAAGAAGAAGAATGAAATGTCTGTCTGGCTCCTCTTGGTCTCTGACCTCAGCAACGTTTTCTTTTCATTGGCACTAACCTACCAATTTTCAGTGTTCCGAAAAGCCGCTTATTAGAGCCGAGTTCGCAATTTCGGCTTCCAATTAAGGTGCTTGATCCATTAACCAAAGAGGTAGCAAGCTGCGACTCGCCGGTTGATTCGTTGCGTTGGCACCAAGGTCTGCTGAGTCTTGTGGCGGTCACCAGCAAAAACGTTAGGACCCCCTTTCGCAGAATTCGGCTCAGTTAGGTACCAATATTTTAATGCTATTTTGGTATTATCAGTTCCACGTTTAA
Source organism: Doryteuthis pealeii (assembly GCA_023376005.1). Taxonomy (NCBI): domain Eukaryota; kingdom Metazoa; phylum Mollusca; class Cephalopoda; order Myopsida; family Loliginidae; genus Doryteuthis; species Doryteuthis pealeii. Next base: position 50,847,313 of record CM042158.1, read on the forward strand.
TTCGTGTAAAATGTATAGTCATGGAAAAAATTAAATGACATATCTTATTATAATGGAGATTGTGTGTTTTTCTGTCTGTAACCGAAACTATATTACTATTCAAATCACAATTCCCTTAGTTATTTTCGTCATATTCTCCATGATTTTATTTTCATTCAAACCTTATTTATTAATAAAATTGTTTTACATTATTAATACTGTTGGCCATATCTGCTTACTAACAACATGCAATTGTATTTATACAAGAAAATAGCATTTTGGGGTGTGGACGGGAAGGCTAATTTGCATATTGATATTAAATTTTTGATTTTTAATAAATATTTGCTTAGTAATATTGATTTCTAATTGTTTGGTTTTATTTTTATAAATATGAGCAAAAATTTCGGGGATAAATCTTAAAAGAAATCCATTATCAAGAAGATATAACTGTAATTTATTCTTTACTTCCTATTTTAACTAAGTAGTTAAATGAGGAAAATGATAGAAGAGTTAGTTTCAAAGTTGTTCTACTTTTCGATTATTACCCCCCCCCGCCCTTTGTTTTAAATCATTTTATCCGCATTCTTTTTTAGTTTCATTAGTCTTTCTAATTTAACATATTTCATTACATTAAAACTTAAATACGTGCGCCCGGAGGGTGCATATATTTGCTAGTAGTTTTAATTTTCTTTTTCTCTGGCTGGTTGCTCAAACAGGAAATGGAATATCTAGTAGCCACTAATTACGCTAAAACTGCATAGCTCTCCTAAAAAAGTGATTGAGCATTCCTAACAGCCTTATATGTTTATATCAGTAGATAATCTTTCTCATAGTCGGTTACGTAATGGAGCAGGAGTAAAAACTCTGACTGACTAAAAATCGGCCGAGTTTTGATCCCAGCCTAAAACAGTCTGCAATGTCTAGCCGCAATGAAGAGAAGTGATATGTCAAAATAGGACCGCATGTGAATGATATATATATATATATATATATATGGGGGTGCATACATACTTCTTATCTTTCAAGTTTAAGTTTTTACAGAGTGAATCAGAGAAGCCCTATATGACACACAAACACACGCACACACACACACACACACACACACGCACACACACACACACATATATATATATATATATATATATATATATATATATCAACCCCTCCGCAGGAGCAGGATGTGACACAAGTTCTTGAGCGGAGTTTAACAGGTTTGAATTCAGAGTTTTCCTTCTCCTAGACCGTTTTCCCAACCAAGGTTAAAGAGCCCAGTCTGCCCTACAATTTATCCATAGCTGGAGGGAGAGTAGCATTCATACCTTTTCCAATAGTATTAGCGCTAAGTTAAATGCAATTACCACATCCAGGATTTGAACTCGGGACGACGAGTCCATTTCCCATGACTTTAACCATTACACCACGCGCGTCTATACACACACACACACACACACACACACACACACATATATATATATATATATATATGTATATTCGCGGAGTTCCGTCCCGGCCTCCTGCATCAAAAACCGCTAGCCGGTGGCTCCTGAAAAAACATACAGCTACGATTTAACTCCGTAGCCGAAGCAGTGTCACTTGAATAAAAAACAAGGGTTTAGGTTTAGGGTTAGTTTAATGGGAAAATAAATAAATATTCTGGGCTCTCAACAAATTTTGTAATAAAACTGTTAATTCTAAATAGGGGCATTTAGGGTTAGGGTTTAGGGTTAGGGTTATGGTTGAAGTTAGGGTTAGGGTTAGGGTTGGGTTTAAGGTTAGGCTTAGGGTTGGTGTTGGTTTTTCAGGAAAAACGCACTAAGTTGGTTGGGTTTTTTTTTCTTTTTTTTTTCATAAACATTATTCGTAGTACACTCTGTGCCGGGTGGTAGTATCCAGTAAAGTCTCACGTATGGGTTAGATAGAAAAATGAGTTTAAAAAATGTTTTAAAAATTGAGTATAAAGTTTGGTTTGGTTTGTTTTGTTTTACGGTATATCAACCTCGGTGGGCCAAGCAATGCCGACAAAGTGGTGAAATAAATTCATGCTTAATGCATAATACAATTTTGTTTATAAACATGTTTTTCTATTTAACCCATAGATAGGTACTACCATTCTGCATCAGAGTGGACCAGGGAGCAATGGTGATGAAGGGGTGCTCCACATTCCCCAAACCTCCAGAATAGAGTTTAACGCCATTCCCAGGACGTAGACCCTCAGCCACGCCTTCTAGCTCCCATATGATAAGAAGGATTGGGGGTTGCCATAAGGACAATAGCGTTGGGGCAATCATATAGGTGATAGGGCTTGACGTAGCCAACCGATTGATTGTAGGGGGCCTCTCCGACCGCACGTCTAGCCCAAGAAAAGCCTAAAGTGGAATATTGCAAGTCATGGACAGCTCATCCACCTGGTTCTATCCTTAAGCATCACGGGTCGCCACCCATGGCCAACAGGTGGCCCCATTGGTGGAGTCTTATCCCTCTGCATTCGGTGCATTCTAACGCCCCAGACTACAGGGCAGAAATTGAGCTTTAAAAAAAGTTCAGTACACACCAAGAATGAATAAAACAAAACTTCGGCATAAAATAACCCAACTAGGGTTGGCATGCAGTAAAATCCAACCAACCAACATAAAGAAAGGAACGATGTATCCCATCTCTCTCTCTTATATATATATATATATATATATATATATATATATATATATATAGAGAGAGAGAGAGAGAGAGAGAGAGAGAGAGAAAGATATTGGACTCTCTTTTGCAAGTTTTTTGTGGAATAACAAACACACACACACATATATATATATATATATATATATATATATATATATATGTAAACACGGTATGTTTGGAATGGCTTTTTGCCGACAATTTTTGGGAGAATATGTGCTTAATTGGAGTCGTACCTAATTTTGAAAATTAATTAATTAATAATGAATTAGGCGGGAATGTATACATTTATACATAGATAGTGCTCAATATAGATATATAGAGCACATATATCGGCTGATATAGCGTAAACATAGTCAATGGCGCTTGGTAACTGTCGGTTACTCGTCTATTCAATCGTCAGACCAATCATTTTTTTTTCTGTCTGAAGTTAACATAGCCGAGAAACAGTTCCTAAGTACCGTTGATTTTATGCTTAAGCTATTCAATCTTGTATGTATATATCATATATACACACAAAATTGGATAGCTTAGACATAATGTCAAGGTTACTTAGGAAATGTCAATAAATAAACTAACTGTCATAAAATACCCAACTAGGTTTGGCATGCAGTAAAATCCAACCAACCAACATAAAGAAAGGAACGATGAAAACTTAACTACATTGATCCATTATAACGACGTGTACTCTCACAGGTACGTTTGGAGACCGAAATAATTTTCTTAAACAATCTATTTGTAACGCTGGCTGACCTGCTAAACACTTCGTAAACCTATTTATTGAATAAGAGATTTGAACACGAATAACATAACGCCTACGGACACTGTCCAAGCACGGACCGAGAACAGTGTTTCGCTGGTTCACCGTGTAAGATACTTAAAGCCAGTGATCAAGGCGTTAGCCAATTCTACAAAGTACAGGCACAACGAAGAAGTTGTTGTCAGCCTAGGCCTCCAGAAAAATATAATTCATTTTATTCAGCTATGCATCAGCACTGCGGACAGTGTGCGTGCCGCGAAATTTCAAAATGACGCCGGGCAAGCTGGTTAGGGGGAAGGACGCTGGAGATTAGAAGCCTGCCTATCACATTCTTCGAGAAAAGAGAGATATATTTGTTCGGTTTTATTTATTTCAGTACTGGGTCAAATATATGAACAACTTACTTGCCCAAAGTATAGAGAAAACCACTGAACGCACACACATACACATGAACAGATATAAACATACACCCACACATATACACAGCAAGCATATAAGAACCTACTACACACCCACAACCTCACACAAACACACACATTGAGAGAAAATGAAGTTACGGTGAGCTGACGGTTAGGGCCGATTTTGACATGATCGCTATTTCTACATACGACGTTGGTAGTGAATATTTTGATAAAATGTTCTATGTAATACATCACTCAATAAGTCCCGGGCCTGACATATATATATATGGCGCCACTAATAATAAAAAACCCATGTGACTTTTATAAAGGAATTACCTTCAAATGGTACGTGTCAAAATTTGA
>CM042158.1:50856485-50863985 GCA_023376005.1 Doryteuthis pealeii
AGACCACAAACTGACTCGTATTCCCTGGAGGGTGGATGGCATAAAAATGAATTACGTGGCGTGGTACGCCGGAAATTTAATAGATCGGGCAGATACCCGCCCTTTTCGATTCATCCATTTTACTGACGGACACGCCGAGTCCAACACGGCGTGAATGACTATTTATTTTGTTTTTCAATTTATTGGAAATTTCAGTATGTCTTCACATACCACAATCTTTTCATCAATCGTTATCTTCTTCTTCCCTCTTCTGCTTCTTCTTCTTCTTCTTCTTCTTCTTCTTCTTCTTCACTCTTCTTCTTCTTCTTCTTTTTGATATTCTAATTTTCTTTTGATTCTTCTTCTCTTCTTTTTTATAATTCTTCCTTTTCTTCTTCTTCAATTTTTCGTTTCTTCTTCAACCTTCGTCTTCATCTTCCTCTAGATCTTCTTTTTGATATTCTTCTTCTCTTCTTCTTCTTCTTCTTTGATATTCTTCTTCGTCTTTGATATTTTTGTGATAGTTCTTTCTCTTCTTCTCGTTGATATTCTTCTTCTTCTTCTTCTTTCTTCTTCTTCTTCTTCTCTTCTCTTCTTCTTCTTTGTGATATTCTAATTTTCTTTTGGTTCTTCTTCTTCTTCTTCCTCTCTTCATTTTGATATTCTTTTTCTTCTTCTCTTTCCATCTTTTTCTTCCTCTTCTTCTCGTTAACTCTCTTCTTCTTCTTCTTCTTCTTCTTCTTTTTCTTCTTCTTCTTCTTCTTCTTCTTCTTCTCTCTCTCTCTCTTCTCTCCTCTCTCCCTCTTCTCTTTTCTTCCTTTCAGTCTTTCCCCTCTATCTGTCACTGATTTTCATGTAAAAATGACTTTTCCGAATTGACAGTTCGAACATGATCTTGTAAATGGGATTGATTTTTTTTTCTTTTTGCAGATCGAACGTGGTATAAGCAATGAAAAATCTGTTTGCCCTCTTGTCACGCTTAGCAATTTTCTCTCTGGGCCACAAAGTCCTCACGTCCCTTTTGGCGGGAAACAGAGCGAATTAATTCCTCCCAAGAGTCAACCAGAATGGACAGCAAAGCAAATATAAAAACTCCGAGCCCGTTGCTTTAGACGATAGAATATTAACGATCACCGGACGCAAGAAAACTTTGGACGTAGGTTCAGTACAACCGGGCATTCACATTGACCATGCGTAAGTTCACATTTTACGCAACAATTATTGGTGTAGCAACCCAGCAAAGGTTTTTTCACGGGCACTTTCTGCACAACTTTGTGCCATCATTAGGTGTGGAACTGGTGGGATGTTACCATTGTCTTGGCTCTAAAATAAGCAGTAGCAGTAGGATTAGTGTAAGGAGGGGCTCACTGAGATTCGAGTTTAAACAAAACTGGTCCGCGACAAGAAATTGTCCGTAGATTTAATCACATGTTTAAAGAAAAATGCTGCAAGTATAAACTTATATAATACTATACTTATATTACCTAAAAAAAATGCAATTATTGCAAAAAATTGAACTTTTTAAAATATCCGAAGCACATTAGCCGTCCACAAAAAGCAACCGACGTTATTGCGGTCCAGAATATAACATTTAGAAAAGATTTCAAATAAACACATATAGATCTAATTAAAGCCTGAATGTTGCGACTTAGCAGACACCTGGGAGGTGCGTCTATAATAAGCATTTTTTTTTTAACAAATTATATATTATATATATAATATATAATATATATATATATATAAATACCTGGTAAGTTGGTATTAGGATGATTCAAAATTGGCCCTTTTAACTTCCACGCCGCGGAATGTTAGAGGAGCTCAGATCCAAGTAGAGAGCTTGATGTCAATATAATTGAACAACGCAATATAATTGCTAACGAAGCATGCTTTAAATCACCAGAAAAAGTATACTATAAACCTCATGGATTTCTGTGTACCATTTTCAATAAAGGTTAGCGGTCTGATGAACACTCATGGGTATACACAGATACCTGTCCAGCAGTCATAGATCTATAACTGCAAAATGCCCCGATTTCTTAAGGCCATTTTCTTTACGCAAACATAATATATATATATATACTACCGTCAACCCGAATACTTATACTATACTTACATACTATCTTTAAATACGCTATATATATACTCATTACTCTAATTGGCATACAAGATTAAGATTCAACAAATTGCAGGAGTCAAACCATACCTTAAAGATTTGTTACCATCTTGTGAAGTATTATAATAAACATAAAAGATATAATTACATGGATTGATTATATTTTTGAATATAAACTGTCTACTCATTCTATTTTCTGTATGTTATTCCTTGTTTTTTTTATAGATTATTATCGTCGGACATTGCTGGTGTGATTTCCCGTTTCTTTGAAATGACAAAAGAGAAGCAAGAAGAAGAAAAGAAGAAGAAGAAGAACAAACAACAACAACAACAACAAGCAAATTTGAACGTTAATAGAAATAATATTATATATAATAATATAACTACTTACTATACTACATATATATCAATATACCCTACATCACTCATTCCTTTGCACGAGACCGGCATGTCGACCAAGTTCAACTTTCCTTACAGCAGCAGTTTAACTTGGCGCTCTGACACATCCTCCAGCAGCTCTTTTTCTCTACGACTCGGCCTTCTCACTCAGCAAGGTTTCACAGTCAACGCTCACTCTCGCCCATGCTGCATTACCTATCGCTCTTGATTTCTACTCACCAGCATTAGGACGGCGACGCTACTTCCAATCCCTCTGATCGTCCATAACCTATTCCAAGCAGCTATTCAACACAGCCGCTAATCGCTGACAACACGACACCCAATCAGCACAACACAACATAGCCTACCTCACCCCAGGAACTCCCCTCACCCACCACCAACTCGGCTCACTCGACCGACTCAATTTCCTCTACCGATCCATAACCACCAATTACACCCCCAGCTCCACCCATCGATCCCCTCCCACTTATTGTAAATAACTAACTCATATATAACCTCAACACTCACATAACCATATACATCCACTAAAACTAAAAGATACCACCACATATATAATATGAAACTATTCAGTAAGTTAGACAAGCTGTCATAGGTAAGTGGAAACACTCGTGCGTTCAAAGACCTGGTAATCGCCCCAAGAATACCAGATAGTGTGCTGGTGTTTGTATGGTTACTCAATTAGAAAAGAATCCGTATCCCGGCTATGGGCAACCTGAAAAGTATTAAATGGTAACACAATCTTATTTATTATTCATATACATTATTACTGAATCAATATGAGACTTAATCTAATATAACGCAAAATGACTCCCACTAAAACCGCTAGATATATTTTTAAATAGCATAACTAAGAGAACACAAACATAATAATGACTAAAACCACAAAATATAACTACACCAAACCACCTCAATTCCCTCAATACACTTAATTGACCAAATCACCACACCAACACTCCACCTCCAACTTACACCGAACAACTTAAATTGCCTCATCTACCACTTCACTCTCCCAGCCACATTATTATTGATCAGCGAATCTCTGAATCATAGAATTGGGCAAACACCCATATTATGCAACAACTTTTAATAGCGAGCTAGCGGAAGACATCTGACCACTTCATCAATTCAAGAAAAAAATCCCACCCCATCCCACAGTACTACAACACACTACGCTCTGCAGCAACATCTCATTATCACACTACTCCGGACCCCCCCTACATTCATAAAGCTTCATGGAGATTAAAAAATGTAGCAATAACTATGCAAAAGTTCTCCGTTAGACTAATAATTGGAAACGCCTCACTCTTTCCATGGACCGATTGCGCATAACTCCAATCTATCTTTATTACCTTAGTAACCTCGGACAGACCAACTAAACTACCCCTTCTTCGAACCCAAAACCCCTCATATCGGAGTGAGTACACACACCACACCTGGACACCTGTCAATAGCACAAAACATGATATAAACATCCGCAACTCATCAATTCACACCCACAACCATCACGAAAAAAACACAAAAGAAAAAAGACAACACACATCACCACAACACACACAAAACCACCCCCACACAGCACACACACAACAACAAAAAGAAACATAAATGAAAATAAAAAAAAGAACACAAATAAGAAAATAACAAAACAACAAAAATAACCAAAAAGACATAAGAATAACTAAAAAGATAATATAAAAAAAAAACCCAAATAAAGAAAAATAAAACACTCAACCCCACAGCAGCTAAAACACCACCACACCGAACAACCCCAAACCGACACAAACAAAAACAAACAGACAAACAAAACAACACAAACAACCCCAACAACAACCAAACCCAACGAAAAAAAACAAAACACTCACATCCCAACACAGCAAAAAACATCAAAAAAAGCCACAAAAATAAACAAGTAGAGAACAACCGAGATTTACATCCAACAGAGCAAACTGAATGAGTAACTAGTATAATCGTTATTATATACTCCCCCATATAGCCCCCCACCGTGGGGGTACTCTGGTAATGTTTATTATGTAGATATTTCCGGCCTGATAATCACGTATTAAAGCATCTATAGTTCACATATCATATAAGGATAGTAAAAAGTTTGATATGATATAATAAAAAAATTATGTTGTTTATGTAGCATAAATTGATTAGGAATAAAAGACAAAAGCTAAATAAATAAAATAAATATTGGTTATAAATAGTATGAACGAGTTGTGTGATGAAAAATAATCATAGAAAAATCTCAAAAGAATTATAAAATAAAATATGAATAGAATAATATATCTATATAAGTTTGCATTAATGGGTGATATTTTAATTGTTGAGGGTTTGTTGTTTTATATGTTGGGGGGGGGGGTTAGTTGATTTTAGATTTTAAAAGTATATAGGAATGGATATAAAATAAAAGAATAAACTATTATTTGATCAAAAAGGAAAGAAGTGAAAATCAAGCAATACAATAAAAACAAACCTTCCAAAATAACGTAAGAAAATGCCCCCATCTAGACGGTGGAGAAATCATGAACACACAAAAATACCCGAATGCAAAGGAGACCAAATTCTTTTGGAACAAGGTATGGGAAATGAAAGAATATAACAGAAAGGACGAATGGACAAATTACATGAAAAAGAAAAGAATTGCGAGTACTTGAAGAATGCCCCAAGGCCAACATATATCTTGACTCACTGAGCGGAAAACTCAAGAGTATATCGAACTGGAAAACACCGGGGCATTATGGGATACATAGATTCTGGTTTAAAACATTCCTGTCCATCTACGACATATTAACTCGGAAACTGATAAAATTCCTACAAGAAGAGAAATACCCGATCAAAAACTACACTGATCCAGAAGTACCCCCACCCCAAAAAAGAACGATCTCTAGCAACTATAGGCCGATAAGGTGTCTACTTATGACGTTGAATATTGTAACCATACAAATATGAGTAGAGATAATTACTCACTTGATTGCCTCGAAATATTTCCGGAAGAACAGAAAGGATGCTGCAAGGGAACAAGAGGAACATGATCTATTATACAAAGATCAGCATATTCTCATTGAGGTTAAAACAATACATAAAAATATTGCACTAGTATGGATAGACCACAGAACAGGATAAAAATCAAAGTCAACCACGTCTATAGCCAGAACATGGTAGTGTCTGAGTTTCTTATCAGGCAAGTAGTGCATGGAAACATTTACCTTTTTCTCATAAAATATTAAAGGGCCAATTCTTATCACAGCCACTATTAAGTCAATGTCCCACAGCATAGCGGTGTTATTCTCCTAACGGCTATGTTATTATTTTCTCTATCATTTTCTTTAAAGGGTTTCAATAAAATATTTTGGGCGTTCATATTGGGTCTCCTTACTGCGTCAAAATGGATTGTTTTAACTCTGATGCTAAAAAGAGTAAAGAGATATGAGAATCGGAATAAAACAGAATCCAGCCGTCATTACGGATAGACAAAAATGGAGGCTCGTCATCTCCGTCCTAAAATTGAATTTCGAATGGAGCGTTCGTGAAAAATGAATGGACGGGCAATGATCGGATAGATTAGATCGTCGATGCAATTTCGTCCATGTCGATAACAATGTGTAATAGGTTGGCACTCGGAAATCCTTTTATAACAGTACCGGGCCATTCTGTCGTCGTATATCTAGTGGAAAGTTAGTCGAGCAGGCCATAATGTTATACTAGAAGCAGCCACCCGGCATCGCCAGGGTAGAGGGGCGATTTTTTTAAAGTTAGTCCCACGGATCCATTATTACTCAATCGTGAGTTGGATCCTCGTCGGACCTTACATTGATCCAACCACTCTGAAAATAAACGTTAATGTCTACTATTCAAAATATTAAATGTAAAAAAATATTCCATTCTGTTATCATTTAAATTTTATTTTTTAAACCTTTTAAAACATATCAATCAAATCTTTATTGTTTTAGCTCAAAAACAAAGCCCCGGATGACGTGAATTGAGATGTCGAATACTGTTTTTGATAATATTTTTATTGCTAATAGCAATGCGACCTCCGGAAGTAAGTATTTAAATTTAATGTTATAAAATATATAAGATTAAACAAAGTAACAAAATCAAATAAGAACGCATATAAAAAGATTACACTCATTTAATTTGATCATTCCACAGGATTGATTTAATACATTGGAGAATTAAACAATAATATTACAAGAATATTATCAATACATATGAGTTTCATGAAAATTATTTCTAATTACACGGTAGGGTGTTTGTTTGACATAACACCATCTAATGATTTATTAAACCAGTTTTGTTAAAACCAGTATGCAAATTAACCACCCAATATATTATGCAAACCTTTATTTCTTAATGATATATGAGATACATTGCAGGATTTTTAAACAGTCTAATACCATGGGCTCTTTTGAGACAAATCTAACTCAGACTTTCATAGAGACATCGTTAATAAAGAAGACATCTATATATTAATGATTTGGAGTATAAATTAAATACATATTGATAAACTTACGCAATTCCTGAGGCTACTTTGACGTATGTAGTGACGCAGTTTCGGTGAAAGACAGACACCGACTCTCCATTATAATAAGATTTGTTTTCTTTCCTTTAAAAATAAAGAAAAAAAAAGGTGATTGTATATGATTCTGATATTGAATCACACTGCTCCTAAAATTCACTGCAGGGAATATTCAGCTTACTTCAGAATTCTTTTGTGTTTGAAAAAACAAAAAACAATCAAACAAAAAAACAAAAAGCAAATAAAAAATGTCTTCCTTTCTATTATGTCGCTGACATTTTCGCGCCCTACCGTTTCTTCCCCCCTCCCATCTGCCGATGAACCCTGTCAGCCGAGGAACCCAGCTGTGAGGTGAAGTATCTTTATTTCGTCTTTTGCGTTCTCGTGTTTGCTCTTCATTCTCAACAATCCGTGAGGAGAAAACAAACCCACCCAGCGGCATTTCTCAACTACGAGAGTTCTTACAGGCAAAGAGGGCGAATACACAACC
>CM042158.1:50868985-50896485 GCA_023376005.1 Doryteuthis pealeii
CTTTATTCAAACAGCAGAACATAACCCTGTTGGGGTAGAACCCTCACTTATTTGTCCATAGGTAATACAACTCGCAGCGGGTGGCAAAGTAACAGAATTGGATGTTTCAACAACACTGCTAGTTAAAATACCTTGTTAATGAGTGTTGTGGGGTAGAATCTCTGGAGGAGTGTTTTATGAAATTAATTTAAGCGGATTTGTTGGAGGTTTTTGTCTGTGACTCTGGTGTATAAGTGCGTAATGACTCTGGTGTATAAGTTCATGCAGTTTTTGTGGTGGTGGCTTTTAAAATGTAGATATTGTTGGGTGTCTTTGGTTTTCTGGTAAATGTCTGTGATACTTTGAGTTGGATATTGTACAAACGGAAATAGGAATTTCCGGTTGAATTAAACAGAGGGGGGACGACAAAGGTGACAAAGGATTTTTCCCGGTAAAGCGAATAAAAGAAGGATGGATAACAATAAGTTCGGGAATAGTTATCAGATCGGAGGGTAGAGATGCGTAGGCGTATCGTCGATACAAAAGCCAGAGGGCAGACCAGTTAGAGAGCCAATCACGCACCGCCACGGCTAAGGCCGGTGAGACGCCACCAGCCACCCCTTTACCTCAACATGGCCAGACCACCCCAGCAGCAGTAGAAGTCATTGTCAACCCTCGGTCATTTCATTGTCAAGATCGCCACCCACCACGAGAGAATGTAAAGAAATAAACTAAGGTTTGTTACAATGCCCATGTGTTGAGTCTCTACGCCGACTACTAACCTACCCGCAGTATACCAGCAACGTATACGATTCAGCGTGAGTTTGAAGATGCCAGTATATAACATATACGATTTAGTGCCGAACATTTTAGGGCTATGCAACATTTGGCCACTTACGTTTTTAATCAGGATGTCTAAGAATGGTAGTTCCTTAAAATTGTATTCTATGGGGAATTATATTTTGGTGTGTAGGTTTTGTAGTAGATAGTGTATTTCATTGATATCACCCTGACCATTTCCAGAATATGAAACAGTCATCCAAACATCTTTTCTACAATCTAGCAAAATTATTTTGATATTTTTACTGTATTTTTGTTCTATATTCTCATAGAGGTATTCTTCTAAATATTCTAGGGTTAGAGTGGCGAAGGTTGGTGCCATCTTCTCATCCCATAACAGTTCCTAGTGTTTGGATGTAGATCTTGTCGAATTGAAAAGAGTTGTTGTTTAGGATTACTTCTATACCATCAGTGATTATTTTTTTGTTGAACATAGGGTGTAGTGTTTCTGGGTGTTGAAACACGGCGAGAAATATACCTCACCATACTTAATGGGTTGGTAAGAAAAAAGGTTCATATGCCATTAAACAAAGAAACCAAACAAACCAAAAACTTACTTCAATCTCTTTTCCTCGACCGTGTAACTATATATATATATATATATATATATATATATATATATACCAACCCCTCCGTATGAGCAGGATGTGACACAAGGTCAATTTCTTAAGCGAACTTCAACAGGTTTGAATTCAGAGTTTTCCCAAGGGTATTAGCGCTATGTGAAATGCCAACAGCTTCGTCCAGGAATTGAACTCTTGTTGTCGAGTCCATTTCCCATTTGACCACGCTCCTTCATGACCGTGTAACTATATATTCATCTCTGGGCGAAATTGGTGTAGTCTTTTTATATATCGTAATTATTATTTCCCAGGTAACGTTTTACCTTTGTGTGGGTTATGCTAATTCCGTAACCATACACATACCATATTTGACGGCATATAAGACGCACGGGTATATAAGACGCACCCCCATTTCAGCACGTCATATTCATGAAAAAAGTTTTTAATGTGTTTGTTATTTCTTTGCTACCACACGCTCCTGTTAACCTTGATTATAACAATACCAGCAATAAAATAAGGATGCATGGAGTTTAGGGTAGGTAAAAGTACTGAGCGTAAGCAAGGTTGGTGAGCATCATAGAGAAGATTAGCCTAGGCCTACGGAGATTTCAAACTTCACCTACGATGTATAAGACGCAGGGCAATTTTTTGAGCCAAAACTTTGCGTCCCAGATGCCGTCAAATACGGTAATTATATTTTTTCATTTGTTTCATTTATAGGATTAATATGGGTTTGATTTGGTTTGGATTGTTTTACAGCATATCAACCTCAGTGAGTCATTTTATGCCGGCAACGTAAATGTAAGGTAGACTGATCTTCATTTTACTTGTGTTTCATAGATATCTTTTTTTACTAATTTATATTAATATATATATATATATATATATATATATATATATATATATATATATATATATAATAATTTTAGATATAGTTATTATATTTGTATATTATTTATATATGTTTATTATTTATAATTATTATCATTTTATTTTATCTATTTATATAATAATAATAATAATAATAATAATAATAATAATAATAATAATAATAATTTGGTTTGGTTTGTTTTACTGCATATCAACCCCAGTGGGTCATTTTATACCGGCAACTTTTTAAAAATAAATTCATTCTTAAAGGATACCCATTTTTTGTTATAAAGACATTTTTCTATTTAAGATATAGATGGGACCCTAACAGGTACTACCACTCCGGGCCAGAGTGGACCAGGGAGCAATGGTGATGAAGGGGTGCTCCACATTCCCCAAACCTCCAGAACTGGAACCTCACCATCAGATTGAGTTTAACGTCATTCCCAGGACATGTAGACCCGCAGCCACCGCCTTCTAGCACCCTTATGATAAAGAGGGGTTGGGGCTTGCCATAAGGGCAATAGGGTTGGGAAAATCATATAGGTGCTAGGGCTTGACATGACCAGCCGATTGATCGGAGGGGACCTCTGCGACCGCCCGTCTAGCCCAAGATAGGGCCAAAGTGGAGTATTGCAAGTCATGAACTACCACTCCGGGTCAAAGTGGACCAGGGAGCAATGGTAATGAAGTATCTATACATTCACCATTGAAGGCGACTGATGCTTTACTTATTATTCCACGGGCAACTGTTGTGAGGAGTTATGACTATCCGTTACCATACACATAATTATTAAGCACCATAAATCTTAGCCAGATTCGGTAAAGATGGCCTTGTGCCAGATTCCATCCATCTATCTGATGCGAAAATCTCATTAAGAAAATGTCAGGGAGTATCTATTCGTCCCGAAGCAAGTTATGGATAAAGCTGTTTCCAAGGGAACGTGCCGGTTCGACAAGTCAAGTTGAACACTGAGCAATTGTCCAATAGATTTTGGCTCTCCTCCACCTTTGGAAACCCACAACTGTTTCGTTGTAATGAGCGTCCTAATGAGGATCATGTTAAAGACCTCCATGACCGGGTTGCGTAAGAGTCTTTCCAGAGAGGAGGTGAATGGTTTTCTAAATTGATATTCATAGCAAATGAAAGGCCCGTTTTATCTTTGAAAATGGAAAAGGAAAGACGAAACGAAGCTGAGATGGTTCAGAATCCAGGTAAATATTTCCAGATCATTACCACGCAGTAATTACTACGCTTGCGCAGTCCGGTACGTTAGCCATTACGCCACGGGGACTCAGCCCTCTCCCGCCGGTAATTACCCGCCATTACCATCATTCAAAGACGCCTGACTGGTGTCAGTTTTTATCTCGAAAGCTGTTGTCAACGAATCTGTTCCACTGATAATTCATATTGATAACATGGAGGTGCGTGATGTAATGGTTAGAGTCATAGAAAATGAACTAGTCGATACGAGTTCAAATACTGGACATGGTTGTTTACATTTCCCATTGCGCTAATGCCCTTGGGAAAGGTATTAATCCATATATTCTCCTTCCAGCTATGGCTAAATAATAGGGAAGACTGAGTTTTTGGATAGGTAACCAGTCTAGGAGAAGGAAAACTCTGAATTTAAACCTGTTAAACTCCGTTTAAAAAATTGACCTTGTGTTGCATCCTGTTCGTGTGGAAGGGTTGGTAAATGTATGTACTGATAACTTGGTTGTGGGTTGGTTGGTTGGTTGGTTGGTTGGTTTTTACGTCAAGTCAACCCTTATTCGACTATCTATATTATACTAAAGCTGAGTTAATCAACGTTTGCTTCCTAAAGGCTTTTTTTACTGTTTAGTTTAATGACACGAAAATTACACTAAATTATTCCTTACTTTTAGGATTGAATTATGTTTGGAAAAAATATGTTTTAATTGGTTCTAATTAGTCGTAATTTGTAATTAAGTCAAAAACTGACATCTCTTACTTTGTTCTGTGTCTATCTCTTTCTTCCCCTCTATGTATCTCATGACTACCTCCTCATTATATAATGTTAGTTTCTCTGGAGAGGAGAGGAGAGGAGAGAGAGAGAGAGAGAGAGAGAGAGAGAGAGAGAGAGAGAGAGAGAGAGAGAGAGAGAGAGAGAGGGGGGGGGAGAATTCAAAAATATTTTTATGTTAAATTTCACAACTAGCAACCAGTAGCTTAAATGAGATCAAACATGATTTTAAGGTTTCGTATAGCCTTATTTATTTAAATAAAAATTTTATTCGCTTTGCTACCTCCCTTTTCCCTAATCTCAATTATCTACCCAGAGCTGAATGGAGGACCCAATGGGTCATATTTTGTCTAGTTTTATACTGAATACGTTTTTGCTTTATTCATTTTTTGGGTATTCAATTTTTTAAAACTCATTTTATTTCTAAAAACATTCTTAAAACTCATTTTTATCCATTTAACCCTTTGATGGGATTCTAATAGCTACTACCATTCTGGGTCAGAGTGGACCTGGGATTAATGTCAATTAAGGCGTACTCTACACTAGTCAAAGCGGATAGTGAGGGAGTCTATCCTTTTCTCACTCGTGCTAGACCACAGAGATTGTTTTTTCACCTGAGGTGAAGCACCACGCCTACTATCGGGTCCTTATTCTACCGCACAGACCCCTGTGCTACTCATATGCTGAGTTAGCCAGGGCTGATATCGAACTCGAAACATTGTGGTTCCTTAGCCGACGCTCTACCGATTGAGCTAAATCGACCCCTCGGGTCTAAATAGATGTGCATATTTATATAAGTATTAGTTAACAAACATATTCATGTATAATTCACATAAGTGTATAGATCACCCATTGATTTATCGTCATTAAATCAGGAAATAAAATATCTTATTTTAAATTTTCATTCACGGACACGTGAAGGTCAATTTTTGACTAAAAAAAAGGTGAATTTAATCAATATAACTTACACATGTGTTTCGGTCAGTTCATCTGTGTGAAAATATTCCGCACACAGAGAAGATTCGACCTTCATCAGAGTGAAATTTTATTTTGAATGAATGTGAATTTTATTTTGAATGAATGTGAATATTTTCACACAGATGAACTGACCGAAACACATGTGTAAGTTATATTGATTAAATTCATCTTTTATTATCCATTCTGTTCTTTCTTTTCTTTATTTATTCTTCCTTATATTGTCGGATTCATTTCCAATTTCCATTTTTACATACACACACACACACACACACACACACACACACACATATATATATATATATATATATGAAGAAAATGTTTTCAAAAATATAACAGACACAGGATGTTATGATGAAAGGAAAAAATTTCATATGTCTATACGGAAGTATTTTTTCACATGCAATGATCACGTTATCAGCTTTCGTATATAAACGCACATATAAAAAATAACGGTAAATAACATTATATTCAGACATTCACCATACACTTAACATTTTTCATTTTTCTCCCTTACAAAAATTTCTTTTGCATTGTCCTCATGATGGTTTACCATAAACGGAATAATTAAGTATAGACATATAAAATTTTCCTTTGATCATAAACATCCTGTGTCTGTTATATTTTTGAAAACATTTCTTCACATATTGTCGGATTAATTTCCTTATCGTTTTTCCATATATATATATATATATATATATATATTGTGTGTTGTGTGTGTGTGTGTGTGTGTGTGTGTGTGTTAGGAGACGCGTGGTGTAACGTTTAGAGTCATAGGAAATATTTTCGTCGAGCCAAGTTAAAATCCTGGATGAGGCTGTTTGCATTTCACACAGCGCTAATACCAGTGGGAAAAGTACACACCCAACTACTCCCCCAATAGTAGGGCTGCTGGGTACTTTAAATTTAGCTAGGTAACCAGAAAAAAGTTAAAGAGAACAATCTGCCCTATTATTTGCCCATGGAGGGAGAATAGCTGGATACATACCTTGTTATGTGAAATGCAAACAGTCTCGTCCAGATTTGAACTTCGGTAGAAGAGTCCATTTCCTACGACTCTAGTCATTACAACACCCGCCCTCATATGTACGTGGATATATATATATATATATATATATATATATATATATATGGCTAAACTTGCAAATCGGTCGGAAAATTAGAGGGATCCAGAAAAAATTTATTGGTTTTCCCATTAACCCCAACTACAAACCTAACCCTAACCCTAAACCCTAACCCTAACCCCCCCTAGTTAGAATTAACAGTTTTATTACAAAATTTGTGGGTTCTGTTTTTTCTGGGTGGCCCTAATTTTCCGACCGATTTGCAAGTTTAGCCAAACAGGTTAGCTCAGTCGGTAGAGCGTTCGGCTAGAAACCACAAGGTTCCTAGTTCGATACCGGTCCTCACCAACTCAGCGTATGAGTAGCACAGGGATCTGTGCGGTAAAGTAAGGAGCTGATAGTAGGTGTGGCGCTCCACCTCAGACGCTAAAACAATCTCCTTGGTCTAGTGCTAGTGAAAAGAGGATAGACTCCCTCGCTGACTGGCTGATACCGACTTTAGGCCACCCCGTCGACTTTACTTGACTTTACTTTACTTTACTTTATATATATATATATATAATATATATATATATATATATATATATAATTTTAGTGTGTATAGACATATTGCTGTTTGTGTGCATGCTCGGTGCTATCCTTTGAATAAAAATTAAAAACATATAAAGATAAAAAAGAAAACAAAACAAAAATAACAAAACAAAATAAAAAAAACGAAGTGTACAAGCGGATAATATATCTCGACCGCCATTAAACAAAATTCAGTCTAACCTCGGAATTCACAGCCTTTTTTTTTCTCTAAAATAAAAAAAAATAAAGATCAGTCATTTTTTTCCCGCCTTTTCTTCTTTTGCCGGCAATGGCAGACATAATGGCGCCCATCATTTCCGGTTATTTCCTTCTTCTCAATGCTGGCGTTCCCGTTGCCCCTCAGTGTCTTGTCATGCTTTGCTAGATTTCCGTCCAGGCGGGCTATCCATAACACCATCCGGACAAATCCTTATCTAATATTACTAATATTGCTATCTTTATCTTTCTTTTGTGTTTCCATCCTGGGTGAAGACAGCGTGTACCAGGGGTCCTCGCGTCCCCGACAGGCGCAGAAAGGAAGAAGAAAAAAAAACTTGCAACTTACAAAACAGTGATATAATCCGTTTTCTCCTTTGTGTGTCGGCAAATCTATTTCCTCACAAGTTTAAGAAACTGTGAAGTTGTTTAGGTAGATTGTGCTAAACATGGGTAGGAAAAGACTTAGATAAGAAAAAAGAAAGAGGGGAGCTATCAGTAAAAGGAAGAAAGAATGAAAGAATGAAATGAAGAAAGAAATAGAACGAAATAATCTATGAAAGGAAGGAAGAAAAAAAAAAGAAACATAACGTGTTTAGAATAAAAGAAAGTGTAAAATAGATAGAGAAATAAGAATGAAAAAATCTATGAGAGGAAGGAAGAAAAAAGAAATATAACGAACGTAAAAAAGAGTAAAATAGAAGAGAAATAAAGAATGAAATAATTTATGAAAGGAAGGAAGAAAAAAAGAAATATAACGTGTTTAGAATAAACAAAGAGTAAAATAGATAGAGAAATAAAGAATGAAAAATCTATGAAATGAAGGAATGAAGAAAAAAGAAATATAACGTGTTTAAAATAGAGGAATATGAAAGGAATAAAAGAAAGAGCAAAATAGATACATAAATAAAGAATGAAAGAATTTCTGAAAGAAGGAAGAAAAAAAGAAGAAATATGACGTGTTTAAAATAAAAGAAAGAGCAAAATAGATACAAAATAAAGAATGAAAGAATTTCTGAAAAGAAGGAAGAAAAAAAGAAGAAATATGACGTGTTTAAAATAAAAGAAAGAGAGAATAGATGAAATGAAGAATTTCTTGAAAAGAAGGAAGAAAAAAAGAAAAATTGAAGTGTTTAAAATAAAAGAAAGAGCAAAATAGATACATAAATAAAGAATGAAAGAATGAAAAGAAGGAAGAAAAAAAAAGAAATATAACGTGTTTAAAATAAAAGAAAGGCAAAATAGATACATAAATAAAGAATGAAAGAATTTATGAAAAGAAGAAGAAAAAAGAAATATAACGTGTTTAAATAAAAGAAAGAGTAAAATAGATAGATAAATAAAGAATGAAAGAATTATGAAAGGAAGAAAAAAAGAAGAAATATAACGTGTTTAAAATAAAAGAAAGAGCAAAATAGATACATAAATAAAGAATGAAAGAATTTCTGAAAAGAAGGAAGAAAAAAAGAAGAAATATAATGTGTTTAAAATAAAAGAAAGAATAAAATAGATATATAAAGAACGAAAGAATTTATGAAAGGAAGAAGAAAAAAAAAAGAAATATAACGACTAAAAGAAAGGGCAAAAATAAAGAAGAAATGTTAATAATACTAGAAGAAGGCGCAACTATGTAAGTTTCAATGTAATAAAATATTATATCAAATTAGGTAGGAAGACTAACGAAACTAAATAGGAACGCATTTTAAAAAAATTACACTCATCTAATTTTAATCAACGAAAAAAAAAACACGAAAATTAGACCAAAGGGAGAAAGAATTAAAAACCGTATAGAAAGAAAGAAAGAAAGAAAGAAAGAAAGGAAAAAAGAGAAAGAAAGAAAGTGAGAGAGAAAGATAAGGCCTAAAAAATAAAAGGAAGTGAAAAAGAAGAAAGAAAGAAAGCAATAAGAAGAAAGTTCTAAGACAGAAAATTAAATAAGAACAGGAATAGTAAAAAAAATTGCCAAAGAGAAAAGGAACTTTTTAATATAGGAAAAAACAGAAAGAATGAAATAAAGAGAAATACTTTAAAGTAAAAGAAAGGGTAAAATAAAGTGTACCCGGGTAAAGAAAGAAAGAAAGAAAAAAGAAAGAAAGTGAAAAGAAAGAAAGAAAGTGAAAAAGAAAGCCTAAAATGTAAGAGAAAGTGAACAAGAAGAAAGAAGGTAATTAGTAGGAAGAAAAGGAAGAAGAATTCTAAGAGAAAAGAAAGCAAACGATTAAGCTAAAGAAAGAAAGATTAAAGAAAAAAACTTGAGTAAGAACAGGAATAGGAAGAAACTAGGAAGGATCTGTGGATATACCACAGTAGACATTTGATATATCTTATTATAATGGAGATTGTGTGTTTTTCTGTCTGTAACCGAAACTATATTCCTACTCAAGCTTAGTTATGACATCACATTCTCCATGAATTGTCTTACATTATTAATACTGTTAACTATGTCTACATACTGACAACATGAGTGCTTTACAATGTGAACGGGAAAATTTGGATATGTGCTTAGTATTATTGAAACTGTTTGGTTTTATTTTAATGAATAAGCAAAAATCTCTTCAATGAATCTGTAACAAGATAAAATAACTGACTAAATACCAATGAAAGACGAGAGTGATGGAAGAGTAAGTTTCAGTTGGATACTCCTCTGGTATCTTATTTAGTTTCATTAGCCTTTCTAATTTAATACAATATTTTATTTCATTAAAACTTAAATACATTGCATATATAGTTTATATAAAAGCTATTCTTTATTTGCATGCATTAATATGAGTATATATTAAGTTATATATATATATATATATATATATATATATATATATATATATATATATATATATATATATATATATAATTACACTCTACTTCAAACTTTATTGAGTTTTCCTCATTGATGTTGAGACTTTTAGTTTTAAAAATAAAATTTATTTTATTTTTAATCAAAATACGCATTTTTTATAAAAATTTTAAAAGACTTTCCGGCCCAAAACCTGCCCGTTGTTTGAGACTCTTGTGCCAAACAGTTAACTATTATTCCTTCTTTCTTTCATCAATATAATTGCTCTTGACGAATACCGTTTTATTAAAAGGTCGAAACAGATATCTGTCAGCATACTACTATTATCATTTGTTTTTCTATCTATTTTCAATCATACTTCAATATGTAAAAAGTATGATAATCTTGATTTAACCCCCTCCTCTCTCTCTCTCTCTCTCTCTCTCTCTCAATTTTGTTTTCTTTCTTTCCTTGTTTTCCTCTTTTCATTATGTTCCAAGGAAACAGATTAGCATTATCGCTTCCGTGCGCTCACCCCCTCTCAATCTTTTCCCTTCTTTCTTTCTTCCTTTCTTCCTTTCTCTCTAATTATATTTTTCTGTGTTGCGGACCTTTTTCGTCCCTTTCGTTCTCTATGATAAAAACGGAATGGTCGTTATTTAGCTGAGGTGACAATACTAATAAGAAATGAGGATTCGGCAGATAAACAACACCAGATAATCAGGATGTTCTTAATTTGATTTATAATCTCTAGCTTGATTCTGATTAAACAACAGCTATCTTAACTGTAGATGATTGGACCATTAAGAGCGAAACATGTTTCAAAAATTTGTCTGATGGAAAAAAACTACATTATACATACACACACATGTAACCTGTGACTTCATGAACTGTATTTATTATCATCTATATATTAATAAACTAGCGCCCACCTACGTATATCAGGCCCTGTCATCACCTCACATGAATAATTGACCATCCGTTTTGATGCATAAGATATGAGTGCATGTATTCACATCTTTTGCACTGTCATCACTTCAGATAAATAATGGTCCTAATTAGTAAGTTTTAGGAGAAAAAGAATGTGCTATACGTAAAAAAAAGAAACAAGTAAAGAAATAAGCAAAGAAAGAAAGAAAGAAAGAAAGGGGAAAGATAGGAAGTGATAGGAAGAGACTTATCGTCTGTTTCAATGAAATAAGTCGTCGGGGCGCCCGAAAATCGGTATCAACAAATCAGCGAAGGAGTCTATCCTCTTTTCACTAGCACTAGACCAAGAAGATTGTTTTTGCGTCTGAGGTGGAGCGCCACACCAACAATCATCTCCTTACTTTACCGCACAGATTCCTGTGCTACTCATACGCTGAGTTGGCGTGGACCTGTATCGAACTAGAAACCTTGTGGTTTCTAACCGAACGCTCTAAATACTCAGCTAACCCGGCCTTAGACACTAGACTACATTCATGGCGCTGGTCTGGGAACAAAAACGGGCAGCCATATTGCATAGCTGCTGTGAAAGCGAAAAAAAAAAACACACACATCTGTCGCTATCAACGTCGTGTAGGTGAAAAAAAAGAGAGATGTTTAGGGGTCACTTTGTCACGTGATCGAAACGGCAGCAGAGTTCTGGAGATCTTAGGTGACTTAGATTTCAGTGAATAACAGCCAGCCAATGTTAGTGGGGGGAAAAAACCCTCATAATACAACTTGAAATATGGCGCAACTAGGGTACTGGCCATTATATCAAAACTGTCGTTCGTTCACTTTTTATTTATTTTTAGAATGAACTATGGTGTGACGGGGTTCTACGGCTCCCTTGGAAAATCAATGGGTCTCCCTGGAAATCGGATGTTAACTGAGATTTGTTTGCCAATTCTTAGAAAAATAAATCATTCTCATATGCCCACTCCTATTTGGACGCGCGGTTCCCAGGCCTAATGAATGTCCTTTCTTGCAATAACCGGCTTAAACGCCTTGTAGCAGGTTGAAATAATAATAACTATCAGAACATGTGGGTATATATATATATTTACCAACCCCTCCGCATGAGCAGGATGTGACACAAGGTCAATTTCTTCAAAGGTTTGAATTCAGAGTTTTCCTTCTCCTAGACCGGTTGCCTAACCAAGGTTAAAGAGCCCGGTCTACCCTACTATTTTCCATAGCTGAAGGGTGAGTAGGATTCATACCTTTCCCAAGGGTATTAGCGCTAAGTGAAATGCAATTAACAGCTCCAGGATTTGAACTCGAACGACGAGTCTATTTCTCATTCCCATTACACCACGCGCTCCGTGACCACAGTATGGTAATTTAATTATTACAACGTTTGATACGCTTACTTAACAGCTATTGCATAATAGTTCAATATGTAAAAAGTATAATTATCTTTATTCAAAACTCTCTTAGCTCAGTCGGTAGAGCGTTCGGCTAGACACCACAACGTTCCTTGTTCGATACCGCCCTCGCCAACTCAGCGTATGAATAGCGCAGGGATCTGTGCGGTAAAGTAAGGAGCTGATGGTAGGTGTGGCGCCCCACCTCAAACGCAAAAACAATTTCCTTGCCTATAAATGAGGTGTAATAAAAAGCTAAACTCGCAAATCCATAGATTGTGTTGGTCTTATATAATTGATTCATGATTTAATCACGAACGCCACCAATGACTTTCCCTTCTCTTACTATTCAAATCCTAAATCCCTGACAAGTTCCCGATACCATATACTGACTTGAAACCTAAAAGTAATAGATTCCTTCATACAAAATGGCAGCAACACTGGAATAACTGTATCCACAATAAACTCTTCCTAATCAAACCGACTTTGGGAGGCTGCAGACCAACTTTAAGGAAGTCTGGAAAGGAACAAATCATTATGTCCCGATTATGCATTGGTTATACAAAACTAACACACTCTTATATACTCAAACAAGAACAACAACCACAATGTGAAACATGTCAAACACCCCTGACAGTTAAACACTTATTGATGGAATGCAGATTTTTTGCTCCCATCAGAAACCATTATTTTAAAGCAAACAATATGAAGGATCTATTTGAAAATGTTAACATTGGGGATATTTTCTCCTTTTTAAGGGAAATAAATTATACCATAGAATATAGACATGAAACAAATCAATGCCATACAATATAATTCCCAATAATGCTAACACATTGTTAAAACCAATTACTAAAAGTATATATATGAATACACAATATGTAAACACCCCAACCGCTAGGCATGATATAACCCTGGACGGGTTGATATGCCGTTAAAATTTATAAACCAACCAACCAACCTAAATTTGTCGTTAATTGTTTTATGTTCGTTGTTTACTCGGGACATACATCCGTACATACATACATTTATTGTACTAGAAGCTGCTACCCAGCATCACCTGGGTATAGGAGGCAAAAATAAATTAGTTTATTGATTTGGTTACTTTTGAGATTTACAAATGCTGGACATTTTTAAGTAGAATTTTAATGCTATTTCTATGTGTATTTTAATGTTTAAAAATCTTCGAATATAAATCAAATCTTCACAATTTTTACACAAAAGATAAGAACTGGTGATATTAAATGTATATATATATATATATATATATATATATATATACTTTGTCTTTACTTGTTTTATTTTCATAGATTCATCCGGTCATACATACATACATACATACATACCTATCAACTGCCCTTTATATATGTACTAGCAGCGGCTACCCGGCGTCACCTGGGTAGAGGAGGATTTTTAAAGTTAGTCCTGCAGACTCATTATTACTGAATCGTGAGTTGAATCCTCGTGGGATGCCCCATCTAAATCCCAATTTTAAAAAAATAGACCTTGCATTGATCCAGTACTCTGAAAAGAAATCTTAATGTCTACTATCTAAAATATTAGATGAAAAAAAATCATGCTGTTAACATTTAAAATTTATTTTTTAATTATCTTCACGAATATAAATCAAATCTCTATTATTTTTGCTCAAAAACCAAGCCCTAGTGATATTTAATGTGTATATATATGTACTTTATCGTTTTTCAAAGTTTCCTCCGGACATACATATTCACACAACTGCCCTTTATATATGTATAGATAGCTGAATTTTAAATCATTTTAAAGTTTCAACATGTATCCACTTTTCTACATAATCGCCACTTCAGTCGATGCATTTTTGTGTCAGATATTATATGAAAAGCTTTTAGTGTCTTATGTATAATTAGTTTATTTACTGCTACATAAATAAATCACACCCTCTAAGTATGTTAATTCCATCATTTTTGACAGGGATGGTAGTTTATTTCGAAAAAGACATTTGTCAATTCCATGAATTTTATTACCAATTTAATTACCTACCTCCATACGATGTAAAAGAATATATCGTCGAACCTACTAATTTAAACAGTGAGCGAACGCATCTGTTTCCGATCATGATTAGGCGACACATACATTTCCATTTTATACATTATTTATTTGCTCATCGTATGTCGGTATAAACGCATATAGTTAAACCCAGTAATTAAAACCGTCAGTAAACACATTTACTTTCTATGCTTTTTAGACGAAGAAAGTCATTTAAATTTTGTTACATATATATTTCCTAATCTTATGAAAGCCCGTAGTGTAATGGTTAGAGACGTAGGAATTGGACTCTTCGACCCGAGTTCAGATCTTTGACGAGGCAGTTTGCATTTCAAATAGCGTTAATACTCTTGGGAAAAGTATGGCTGCAATTACTCCCAGCTGTGGTTGAATAGTTGACTGACTGGGCTATTTCTTTAGCTAGGTAATCAGTCTTGGAGAAGGAAACCTCTGAATTCAAACCCGTTAATCTCTGCTTAAGAAATTGACCTTGTGTCACATCCTACTCGTGTGCGGGGTTCTTATATATATATATATATATATATATATATATATATATATTGCGGGTTTATATGATGCAGCTCAATCTGGATTGTCCAACAGGTGTCGCCCAAAGTGGTCAAAGTTGTTTTTACGGATATAAGATGGAATGTATTTGTTTATTCTGACCTCCAATCATTGGGTACAGTTCTCGACCCTTTTCGGATACCGATTTCTTTCTTCTTCTTTTTCCCAAACAATAACAATGAAAACACGCTTCATTCAATCATCAACAAGTTTAAGAATATTAATAACATTTTATTCTTTGCAATACAAATTATATCCATCCACCAAAACTTTCAAAAAATTTTAACGGTCTCTGCGTTCCAAATGATTCAAAAAATATTCTTTTTTCGAACATTTTAAAATTCTGTTTTGTCTCCAACGGATTTTTATCTCTACTCAAAAAATAAAAAAATTCACTCTGATGAAGGTCGTAAAAAAATCGCTCTGTGTACGGAATATTTTTACATTTTTCCTATCATTATCATTATCATCATTTCAATCCATCTGATTATTTTAATAATAATAATAGCGTAAATCCGTATACATTTTGATAAACGGACCGAAACACATGTGTAAGTGATATCGATAAAATTCATTTTTAATCCATCTACATTTTTTTCTTTACTTATTTTTCCTCACACACACACACACACACACACACACACACACATATATATATATATATATATATATATATATATATATATATATATATATATATATATATATATATATATATATCATAACCACAAGATGGTATAAAAACATATAGATACATTACTTACCGAGGCATTTTTGTAGCTAATCGAAGTATTTAACGTGCTGGACTGCCACATGAATAACCGAGTTCGAACTGCTACGTTCACTTTCGAATTTATACCCCTGGGAAATTTATAATCACCCCCCCTCTCCTCAGATGCAAGTCCTGATTGGTTGGTTGAGTTTTACGGAAGGTCAACCCTTGCTGGGTTATTTATGTCGAAGACATTATTTTATTCATTTTTGATAGGTTCTCAATTTTTAAACTCATTTTTCTTTAATTCATTTTTTCTATTTAAACTATAGATGGGATGCTAACAGGTAATTCCATTCTAGGTCAGATTGGAACAGTGAGTATTGGCAATGAAGTGGTACTCCACACTGCATAGAGCTCCAAAATTGGAACTTCACCATTAGATGCAGTTTACCGTCTTATTACGGACTCTGACTCACACTGATATATATATATATATATATATATATATATAATATATATATATATATATGAGAAGTAAATACACACGTGGTGTGTTTATATGGATTTTTTTTAGCCGACAATTTTTTGGAGAATATGTGCTTAATTGAAGTCGTACCTAATTTTAAAAGTTAATTAATTAATAATTAATTAATTAATTAAGCGGGCATACCTATTTAAATGTAAGGCTAAACAAATCGAGAAAAATCAATCTCTGTATGTACATTTCGGCCTATTAGGCCTCATCAGCAGATCTATAGATGGTCTTTCCTATCTATAGGCGGTCTTCCTATATATAGCTCTGCTGATTAGGCCTAATAGGCCGAAATGTACATACATAGATTGATTTTTCTCGATTTGTTTAGCCTTACATTTAAATAGGTATGCCCGCCTAATTAATTAATTATTAATTAATTAACTTTCAAAATTAGGTACGACTTCAATTAAGCACATATTCTCCCATATATATATATATATATATATATATATATATATATATATATGTGTGTGTGTGTGTGTGTGTGTGTATGTAAATGAGAAAAATGGAAGTGAATCCGACAATTATGTTGAAAGATGAATTGAACGAAAATTTTGTATGGATAAAAATTTATTCATAGAAATGCCTACACGTGTTTCGACTAAGTGTTTGTCCTCGTATACATAGTAACCTATTTTGTATTATTGTAAATATAAAATGAAATAACAACAAAAATAATAGAAAAACATAAAATTTAAGTATAGAAAAAGCGGTCTTCTTCGGGGCAGGATATTTTGTTTAAAAAATAATAATAAAACGATGTGAATACAGAAAATTTGGAGGTGTTCGAAAATAGAATCTTTTAAAAAAAATTAAGAGACGCTTTCGGTTTGAAAGAGTATCGAGATATTAGGTGACATGTAATATTTTATAAAAAATAAGTTAAATATAATTATTTCATAAAATGTTTTATATACATTTGTGTTACGCAAATAGAGGAATTAATTAAATTACCATAACCAGGCAACTCGGCAATCACCATGTGCGACATCCGGAGTACTGGACAGCTGTTTCGACCTCCTTAAGTCTCATCAGCAGTGCATACCACAGTCTCCGCCATTAGAGATTGAACCAGCGACCACGGAGTGAAGAGCGAAATCTCTACACCTATATTTATATATTTGTGTGTAAGTGTGAATCTGTGTCTTACCTAGGACAATGACCTGCTTCTCCTTATTGTCGGCTTAAAGCCATATAAAAAAATAAACACATTTGTTTGTTTACTTACCTCATACTGTCGTGTAGAAAGTCAATAAAAAGTGGAATATAAATAAGTTTCAAAACAAACGAAGAATGTGGGAATGGCAAGCTAGTGTAACGGTTAGAGACTGCGCCTGTCAACTTGACAGTCGGGGTTTCGAGTCACACACGGAGCAGTCTCCTATGTCTATAATCTTGCTGATGAGACCTAATAGGTCGAAATGTACATTCAGGAATTGACATTTTCTCGACTTGTTTAGCCTTACATTTGAACATATATGCCCTCCTAAATTCATTAATTATCAACTAATTAATTTTCAAAATTAGGTATGACTTCAATTAAGTACATATCCGCCAAAAATTGTCGGCTTAAAGCCATATAAAAAAATAAACACATTTGTTTGTTTACTTACCTCATATATATATATATATATATATATATATATATATATATATATATATATATATATTTGTGTGTAAGACTGTATCTGTGTCTGTGTAAGATTCAGTTGTATCAGTTTCTGATAGTGTGTTTATTGGTTCAACAATTGATTTTGACGAAAGTCAGACATTACCAGTCGAGGTCGGGTGATGAGCCTTTGTGATTTCAGTTGATGGTAAGCTAGCAATCGATAAACCACATATGCAATGAAACATTTACTCAAGATATTTGTCTATAGATTAGACCGTAAATTTATTCCTGCTTTTCCCAAGAGGATCTAGATTAAGAAAAGTTTTGTCCGTGTCTCCTTTATATACGGCCTAACGGTTTGATTTAGAGCTAATAAATATTAGGAGGCTCTCTCGTGGGTAACAGTCATCGTCGTGGGAAGTCGACTCTGCGACTTGAGTTCAAATCCTGGATGAGGTTGTTTATATTTAACATAGAGCAATACCATTGGGAAAGGTATTAATACAGCTACCCTCCCTCTAGCTATGGGGGAAATAGTAGGTCAAACTAAAGTGTTTAACCTTCTGTAAGCAGCATTCTACATGTAATCAGTCTTGTCGCCATTTTAGGTGTTTCCTGTTGGTAGAAAAAGGCACCCCTTTTGCGATCTCGTTTCATAGAGACATTTTTTACATTTACACCGTCAAAATCCGGTTGTTTTTTAGGGGTTGGGGTTAAGGGTTAGGGTTAGGGTTAGGGGTTAGTTTTATAATAAAAAAACCCCTCTAAAATCGTCTGTTAACAATTAACCGGATTTTAACGGTATAAATGGAAAAAATGTCCCCACGAATCGAGATCGCAAAAGGGTGCCTAAAGGTCATATGCTTATCAGCGGAAAAATATATTTCCGATTTCATTGTTATACCCTCTTTCTTTGTTTGCGTTAACCGGATAAAATCCTTTGTTATTTTTGTCGTCTTTTCTTTGTTTCGGTTTAAACGGAAAATCCTACTTCCGCCCGTACGAAATACAACAGAACATTAGTGTACTTGTGCAAGATAATTCTGTGGTAGTCCTTAAAATCCTAGGTATAACAAGTGTAGCAAAGAAGCCAGTCGTAGTCTGTCTGTTATTAAGTCCAGTTAGCAGCTGACTTCTGAATATAAGTGGTGACTTTTCGTAATGCATGCACCCAATACTTGTCCAACACTACAACATAGCAACAGTACGGTCACTTGCCTCTTATATCACGAGCTATCCGAAAAATAAACGAGCAAGATTAACCGGGTACAACTGGTGAAGAAGGAAATTATCGGAATCCGTGAAGGAATTCTGGGGCTTATGTTGTTTTTGTTGTTGTTGTTGTTCAAAGAATCCTGGTGGTAATCCATGTAAACATCGCTATTGAGACTTAATAAAGTTGATACAGCTTGACTTCGCTCAACAATGCTTCTAAAGCAAATTACCTTTATATATATATATATATATATATATATATATATATATATATATATATATAGAGAGAGAGAGAGAGAGAGAGAGAGAGAGAAATAAATATTTTCGTTTATATTTATTTACACTGGAACAATTTTGCTACCATTGGCTGCTTGCTGTGCAGCAGTCATCAGGCAACGAAAATGATGTAAATGATATAAATATGGCCAAATGTGCCCGTTTTGATTAACTGTATTCGCGTGTCACTTCTTTGTTTACGTGTTTGCGTGTGTAATATCGGATGCACCTTTTTGTTCGTATGTGTGCGTATGTTGGCATGCACACACGCATGGAAGTACGTAAGAAGCGCGACGTCATGATCTCATCCACGGGTGTGTGTGCGTATGACTGTGCGTATATATATATATATATATATATATATATATATATATATATATATACGAGGGTGAATAAAAAAGTAATGCCCTTTTGTTAAGAACAGGTCACAGACAAGCTAAAGAGACAGTTCTTCCAGGCCGTTGTCGTGTCAGTACTGCTGTATGGCTGCACCACCTGACCCTAACGAAGCGACTAGAGAATAAACTAGATAGGAGCTGCACAAGAATGCTGCGGGTGATCATGAACAAGACGTGGAAACAGCACCCTACGAGAAAGCAGCTGTACGGCCACCTACCACATATCACCCAAACCATCCGAGTAAGACGGACAAGACACGCGGGACACTGCTGGAGAAGCAAGGACGATCTCATAAGCGACGTCCTCCTGTGGAAGCCAGCACATGGACAAGCCAGTGTGGGCCGACCAGCAAAAACGTACTTTGATCAGCTCTGTGCGGATGCGGGATGCTGCATAGAGGACCTCCCGAGAATGATGAGCGATAGGGACGGATGGAGAGAGATTGTCATGGATATCCGCGCTGAAAGCACGACATGATGATGATGATGATGATGATGATTACCAACACAGGAACATGTATCATATATCAAAATGAAGCTGGTTCTCAGTGGGTCACATCCCTCCTTCTACTAAAAAAACTCCCGTTTACGCAAAATTTAGCCTTTAGAAAACGAGGATTTTTAGTGCATTTTAGTAGACGATCTTTGATGCTATTTCCTTAAACAATGGTGCAAGTAAAAGGTCTAATTTTTGGTATAAGTATTCAGTATACTAACACACAACGTTCGCATAGATGGACAATTTGATATTTTGAAAAAGTGAAAAATCGACCTACCCTATCACCATTCTACCGAGTCCTGTTTTTGTTGGCGCCAATATTGTTTGTTCTAATACATTCTTCATAGACTAATATTAACATGGATTCTGTTTCTCTGTTGTTCCGTTTATCTTCTGCGCGCGAAGATCCGTCTCATTTCGTCTGCAATTCTTTTGCTTCGAAAGAGAGCATGTATCCCTACCCTGTAAAATTACGTTGGCTGTTCTTTGAGTCACTTCTTCACTGTAGATTTCACTTCCTCGCCACTGGAACATTGTTTGCCTCTTAAACACTCTTTCATCGGACCGAAGTGAGGCAAACATCATTCCAGTGACGAGGAAGTGAAATCTTCGGCTCAAAGAACGGAATTAAGCGGAATTAAGCGGAACTTAGAATTATCTTTAAATAAACAAATACAAGGGTAATACCAAAGGTAAACACTTATAAAATCACAGAAACCTATATTGTTTACTAGAAGTGGCTACCCGGCAAAGCCTGGGTAGGGGAGAGAAAGGTGGTTTAATGGTCAGCTGGTCTTGCAGATCCATTACTATGTAATCTTATGAGCGGAAACCCACCGGGCTTCATGCTTAGTCTCGGGTATCATCTAAAATCCTGGACTCCCACAGTTGTGTTCTCAAACGAACCGCACCCAAAGAGAAGCAAACATTAATTCAGTGACGAGAAAGTGAAATCTGTAGTGAAAAAGTGGCTCAACAGAATTTTTTTGACTCACCCTCGTATATATATATATATATATATATATATATATATATATATACACGTGTTTCGAAGTTTATTTCACATCATTGTGGCTTTACTATTAACAGGTACCTCTGGCCGGGATCGAAACCTGACTGAATTTTCGTCTGCCAAGTCTTTTACCCTTGCGGCTATTAGCGGCTGTCAATTTTTGAGTGAGCAATTAATTTATACATCCCTACGTGGAATGTTTTAATAAACACCAGAGGAATCTAGACTTGTAAACAGTCAAGTTTCAGCTAATACGCCAAGCGGTGAATTTTCAATTAATGTCCCTTCTACAGTGCCCAACCAAGTAGGAGCTTATACATATATACGTATATATATATATATATATATATATATATATATATATGAATAAGTCATCCACATACACGTGTTTCGAAATTTACTTCTCATATATATATATATATACACACACACACACACACACACACACACACACATATATATATATATATATATATATATATATATATATATATATATATGGATGCGCATGGATGCGCATGGGCTAGTGGTTAGAGTCGTGAAAAACGGACTCGTCGATTCGAGTTCAATTACTAGACGAAGCTGTTGGCATTTCACATAGCGCTAATACCCTTGGGAAAGGTATGAATCCATATATGGGTTAAATAGTAGGGCAGACTGGGCCCTTTAGCCTTGGGTAGAGAACCAGACTAGGAGATGGATAACTCTGAATTCAAAATTCCCTCCAGTTATGGGCTAAATAGTACGGCAGACTTTGCCCTTCGGCCTTGGGTAGGTAACCAGTCTAGGAGAGGGATAACTCTGAATTCAAAATTACTGAGGTCGGTCGTTGATTGGCTTTGTGGCAACCCTTGATGCACCAATTCTTTCCTATCGACTGTGCCAAAATGCATGGATGGTCCAACACAAGCCTTCACCACTATAAACAAATCACTGTGTGGGTGTTCATTGTATGAATACTCATGCGTCGAAAATCGACGAGAGAGTCCATAATATATATATATATATATATATATATATATATATATATATATATATATATATAAGTGTGTGTGTGTATCTGTACCTGTGCTTCTCTCTTTATATAATTCTCTATCTTTTTTTTACTTTCTCCACCTCTCCCTGTCTCTCCGTATCTTTGTCCCACTCCCTCTGTTACTCTATATCTCACATTCTCTATTCTTTTTGTATGAAACTAATGGCAAATAAAAACGAGAAATTGAAATAAATGATTCCTCTCTCTATTTCTCCCCCTCTCTATCTCTCTATCTCTCTCTCTTTATATATGTCTGTCTGTCTGTCTGTCTGTCTCTCGCTTCCTCTATCTCTAAGTAGCTGTATATATTTCTCTCTGTCTGTATCTCTGTCTTTACTGAATATTCACTATATCTCAGTCCGTCTGTCTATCTACATCTCTCAAAGAATAATTTGAAATAAGTCTCTGTCTGTCACTTTCTCTATTATATATAGATTGTATTTCTCTTTCTGTATATAAGTCACTCCCTCCTTCAATCACTCTCTCCTCTCTCTCTCTCTCTCTCTCTCTCTCTCTCTCTCTCTCTCTCTCTCTCTCTCTGTAACTCTGTGCATATGTCTCTCTGTCACTCTGTATTTCTATTTCTATATATGAATGTATATATACCTCTCTCGCTCTCTCTCTCTCTCTCTCTCTCTCTTTCTCTCTGTAACTGTGCATATGTCTCTCTGTCACTCTGTATTTCTCTTTCTATATTTCTATATATGAATGTATCTCTCTCTCTCTCTCTCTCTTTTACACTTCCTCTGCATATATGTACCTCTGCCTCTGTATCTCTGCTTCTCTCTTTCCATATATCTACGCCTCCCTATATGTCTCTCTCTCTATCTCTCTCCGTATATCTGTATAAGCCCTTCTATCAATTTATATCCCCCCCTCTCTCTCTCTCTCTGTTAAGTTTGGTCGAATATTTCTGAACCCCATTTAGACTGAAAGGCAAACACAAACGAGAATTTGAAAAGAATACAACAATTGTAGAACAAGTTGCCTACATTCCTAACCACGTGATTAGGACGAACAAGATTCTTCTTGTGGGTCAGAGATCTGAGAGAAAGGAAAATGCTCGTCAAAGGCCGGGATGAACACCGACCTTCCTCTGGCGTCCCTACCATTATCTAGAAAATCTTTTGATTGAAACGAAGGACTGGGGCAATGTTTAATAAAGGCCAAATGTCTTAGTATTATACAGAAGGAATTCCATAGATAGAGATAGACACAGGTCACAACTCGGGCGCCAGATACCCGCATCCAATATAAGAAATATCCCTTCCTTACCACGGGCCAATGATCAAAACTTATTGACTATGCGTACACTGGTAAATTTAAGAAAGCCTTTGCTGACCGTTCTTCGGTCTTAATCCAGCTGTCTGATAATTAAAACTGGAAGAAGGTAAGTAATCCGCCATTTGCAAAGATGGCTACCATTACTGTTTATACGTTACTTACATAATTTCTTTTCGTATTTTTTTCCATTGAAATAGTCTATAGATTGCAGTCCCAACCTGATTATAGGAGACGCCATTTAGGATTCATTGCTCTAGTCTTTATATATGCAGACGGGCGTCGGCTTTGAGAAGGATGTCCGTAAGACATGCCGTTCGGAATACTCGAAGTTCTAGACCTGAATTGTTTGTCGAAACCTTACATCATATATATTAATGGCAGACATTTTTTTATTTTCTTTCTCTGTGGTGTTAACGTGTGACTTTACGGGATTTATAGGGGGTAGCATATTGTGGCTTGCGATGCTTTTATTGTTCGGGAATATTTGTGATGGAAATGATCGTAGGATGCATAATAATGGCGGACCAATCGATAATGAAGAAAAGTCAGACATTATCAACCTTACGTGTCGGTCGGGGTAATGAGATGGCATATGTGTGATAACATATGAACTTTTTACTTCGTGCCAGACAAAAGAAAGGAAGAATCTTATATAAAACGAGACATTTTCTCAAGATACGTGTCTATAGGTCAGAAAACAATGGGAAACATATTCATGGTTTTCCCTAGAGTAGTAGTGCCAAGTAAATAATGGCAGCTTTCATGAGGTTTAAATTTAGTTTATTTAGCAGATTTAACTGTCTCTCTTTCTCTTTTCTCTCTCTCTCTCGCTTTTTCTCTCTCTCTCTCTCTCTCTCTTTCTGACTCTCCTCTCTCTTTCGTATATATATATATATATATATATATATATATATATATATATATATATATATATATAGGAAAGGCATGGTTGGCCACCAACAAATTATCAGTCATATGGAAATCCGATCTCCCTGACAGGCTAAAGAGACGATTCTTCCAGGCTGTGGTTGTGTCGGTACTGCTGTATGGCTGTACCACCTGGACCCTAACGAAGCGACTTGAAAATAAGCTAGATGGGAGCTGCACGAGAATGTTGCGAGCGGTCCTGAATAAGTTGTGGAAGCAGCACCCCACAAAAAAGCAACTGTACGGTCACATGCTCCCCATCTCACAAACCATACGAGTAAGACGGGCTAGACATGCAGGACACTGCTGGAGAAGCAAGAACGAGATCGTAAGCGACGCACTACTGTGGAAGCCAGCACATGGCACGCTAATGTGGGCCGCCCAGCCAGGACCTACATTGACCAACTATGTAGGGATGCTGACTGCTGCGCGGAGAAGCTCCCAGAGTCGATGAATGATAGGGAAGGTTGACGAGAGATCGTCATGGATATCCGTGCAAATTGCGCGACATGATGATGATGATGATGATGATGATATTATATATATATATATATATATATATATATATAAAGGTTTGTCAAAAAAGTATCGAGATTTTCGGTACTTTTTGACACTCCTTATATTCTGAAAAATTAACGTTCCATTCATTCTTCATTTCTATCTTAATAATTACAGCTTTAAAATCTGTGCTTTTTGACACACCTTTATTTATTTATCTTTTTAATTGATTTTTATATAAAATTAGATAAAGAATTGCTTTTATTTCATCTGACAGTAAAACATTAATATTAGAAATCTAAGTAATAATTTAAATAACACTAAGTAATAATTTATTAAATCTTTTTATTTTATTTTGAAACCGGTTAGAAAATTATCCACACCTTATGCAATGTAAACCTTTATTTCCTGGTGATATATATAGCATTTTACAGGATTCTAAATTCAATAATAACATGGGCTGTTTTGAAGACTTTAATATTACATTAAGATTATTTAATTGAGAATATTACATAAACTAGTAAAGGTATGCGCCCCTAAACGAACTAAATAATAACGAATATAACATTTTCAAGAAACTTTAAAATAATCTTTACTTCTGGTTAATTAACCAGAAGTAAAGATTATTTAAAGTTTAATTAAACGAAAATCGCAGGAAGTTTGTCATAAAAATTACTTTGCAAATGTGAATTCTGTTTTCGAATGATTGTTAAGTATTGTTTACATTTTTGTTAATATTTACTATAATTAGATAAATGAGGTGAGAGTATTTAATATGAAATATTTAAAGAAATATTCTATAAAAATATTACATAAGGATTATCATTTTCATATATTTATTCATAAAGTATTCATAATTTTATTGAAAAGAAAAAAATATTTAAAAACACAAAGCAACACTTTCTTGCAAATGACTAACGAAAGAAAATAATGAAACGTTTTATACTTACTTCCATCTGATTTCTTTTCCTGTGATCAATGCAATTTTAGAGAAAAGAAAGAAAGTATAAGATTTTTAAAAAAGTTAATATTTATTCAGTTGGTTGGATTAAACGAAAAAATATAAAACCCTCATTCACTAACGAACGAAGCAAATATATTTTCTAAAGAACAAAACTCAAAATGTTTTTTTAAATTGATTTTTATACGGAATTATATATAGGATTGCTTTTATTATGTTTTTAGAATAACATGATAGTATTAGAAATCAGTAACATCAAATAATTATTTATTAAACCTAGTTTTGTTAAAAATCATTATGCAAATTATTCCAACCATAAACTATGTATATCTTTATTTCTCAGATATATATATTTAACATATTTTAGGATTTAGATGCATTAATAATACTAGCAAATAGATGCACCCTCCGGGTGCAAGTATTTAAGTTTTAATGTAATAAAATATCATATTAAATTAGAAAGGATAATGAAACTAAATAAGAATGCAGATAAAAAGATTTGAAACAGAGGGAGTATAATCGAAAAATAGAACAACTGAAACTTACTCTTCCATCACTCTCATCTTTCATTGTTATTTTTTCTAATTTAAGTATTTAGTTATAAGAGGAAGTAAAGAATAAAATGACAGTTATTTTTTCTTGTTAATGGATTTCATTTAAGATTCATTCAAGAGGTTTTTGTTTATATTCATTAAAATAAAACCAAACAATTAGAAATCAATAACACTGAGCATATATTTATTAAATTCGATTTTTTAAATATCAATATGCAAATTAGCCTTCCCGTTCACACTGTAAACCGCTATTTTGTTGTATATATAAATATAATTGCATGTTGTCAGTATGTAGACATAGTTAACAGTATTAATAATGTAAAACAATATTATTAATAATTGAGGTTTAAATATAAATAAAATCATGGAGAATGAGACGTCAATAACTAAGGGAATTGTGACTTGAGTAGTAATATAGTTTCGGTTACAGACAGACGAACACACAATCTCCATTATAATAAGATGAGCAGTAAATCTAACTCAGCTAGACTTTAATAGAGACTAAGATTAAATAATCATTATTTCATAATCGTTGAAAATATCAGTTAAATAACTAAGGCAATTGTGATTCCAGTAGTGACGTAGTTTCAGTTACCGACAGAAAGTTCTATAATCTTCGTTATAATAAGACGTCTAAAGGGATAGTGACGTAGTTTTGGTTACAGGCAGACATATATAATCTCCATTGTAATAAGATATTGCTCTATCTTTTTAATTATTTGATAAAGCGTTGAAGCAACTAGCCCGCCCTGTAGGGTGGGGCGTTAGAATGCACCGACTGCACCTCTGCAGAGGGGTAAGATTCCTCCAATGGGGCCACCTGTTGGCAGTAGGTAGTGACCTGTGTTGCTTAAGGATAGAACCCAGGTGGATGAGCAGTTCATGACTTGCAATACTCCACTTAGAACCTTACTTAGGCTAGACGGGCGATCGGCGAGCCCCCCCCGATCAATCGGCTGCTCACGTCAAGCCCTAGCACCTATATGATTTCCCCAACCCTATTACCCTTATGACAAGCCCCAACCTCTTTTTTATCATATGGGTGCTAGAAGGCAGTGACTGAGGGTCATGGAATGACGTTAAACTTTATCTGATGGTGAGCTTCCAGTTTTGGAAGTTTGGGGATTGTGGAGCACCCCTTCATCACCATTGCTCCCTGGTCCACACTGACCCGGACTGGTAGTATCTGTTAGGGTCCCATTTAAAGGTCAATGA
>CM042158.1:50906485-50921485 GCA_023376005.1 Doryteuthis pealeii
TTTGTTAATATGTATCTTTCTATGGCATTCTGTTCACATCCATGTATCTATCTAGCTATCTATCTATCTAATGTTGTTAAATACGTATCTTTCTATGGCATTATGTTCGCATCTATCTATCTATCTATCTATCCATCTGTCCAATTTTGTTAATATGTATCTTTCTATCGCATTCTGTTCACATCCATCATCTATCTATCTATCTATCTATCTATCTATCTAATGTTGTTAAATACGTATCTTTCTATGGCATTCTGTTCGCATCTATCTATCTATCTATCTATCTATCTATCTATCTGTCCATTTTTGTTAATATGTATCTTTCTATGGCATTCTGTTCACATCCATGTATCTATCTATCTATCTATCTATCTAATGTTGTTAAATACGTATCTTTCTATGGCATTATGTTCGCATTATCTATCTATCTATCCATCTGTCCAATTTTGTTAATATGTATCTTTCTATCACATTCTGTTCACATCCATGTATCTATCTATCTATCTATCTATCTATCTATCTAATGTTGTTAATACGTATCTTTCTATGGCATTCTGTTCACATTCATCTATCTATCTATCTATCTATCTATCTAATTGTCTTAATACGTATCTTTCTATAGCATTCTGTTCACATTTATCTGTCTATCCATAGGAAAATTAACCCAGTGACCGCCAAAGAATGCGGTTTACTCCCTTAAAAAAGCGGTTTACTTTAATATCAGATCTTTCAAGTTACACACTTTACACTGGATTTGAAAATAAAAACACCCATATATATATATATATATGAAAATTAACCCAATGATTCCGAAAGCAAAAATATTTAAATAATTAAAACAAAATTTAAAATTTAAATAAATGAATAAATAGATTTTTAAAAATGCATTTTATTTTACTAGCAGATCTGTCAAGTTGCACATTTTAAAACTGCTTAAAAAAAAAAAAAAAAAAAAAAAACACCATGAAATTTCTTGCTATTTTCAACAGTTTGTGGCCATGAAGTGAGTCCGACATTCAGTTGTAGTTCATTTCTAAAAAAAACAAAACAATCATCCTCTCTTATCTGATTTTCTCTTTCGCTTCTGCGTTTCTTCTTGCAAATTGGACGTGTGAAGAATTTACGTCAAGCAAAGAGTGTCGACATGGCAGTTCTATCAGCGAAAAATAATTCTGGAATATTTTTGGTTCTTTGAAAAAAAAAATACACATCATTCACATATTATTTTCTTACTAATCAGGTCAGTAAAAAATATACGCCTTCAATTCACATGCTTGTAAGTTGTATCATGGAAGAGTTAAACGAATATTTTACCATATATATATATATATATATATATATATATATATATTATATATATATGTGTGTAGCATAGTGACTATCACAGTCTCGTCATTATTCTGTGCTAACTTTTTTTTATTCTTTCTTATATCAACAAAAGCCCTGAAGAAGATCTACTTAACAGATCGAAACACTGCAGCGTCGGCTAACAAACTTACCACTCATTTTATTTAAACTGTGTTTTTTTCAAATTTCTCACTATACTACATACCGTCGGATTCACTTACATTTCTCTTCAAACACACACACACACACACACACACACACACACACATATATATATATATATATATATATATATATATATATATATATATATATTTATTTTACAATGTTTTCATAGATCAATGTTCATTATCAGCGACCGCGGTTTCATGCCAAAGGCAATCATCAGGCTGAGGAGTAAGATCCTATGGTGTTTGTTGGAGTTTTTTACTCAATGTCACATTTTGGATTGTCACAATCCTAAATGTGACATTGAGTAAAGAACTCCAACAAACACCATAGGATCTTACTCCTCAGCCTGATGATTGCCTTTGGCATGAAACTGCGGTCGCTGATAATGAACATTGATCTATGAAAACATTGTAAAATAAATAAATATTAGCTCTTACAAACTGTGATTGAGCACTGTATTTTCTTTGTTTCATCGCAAAAAAAATTTTGTTTTTACATATACCTATATATATATATATATATATATATATATATATATATATATATATGGTACAATATTCGTTGAATTCTTACATGAAATTTCCCCACTTGGCGTATAAGCTGAAACTCGACTGTTTACAGTCTGAAGTCCTCTGGTGTTAATAAAAACATTCCGCGTTGGGATGTATCAATGAATTGTTCACTCTAAAACTGACACCCGCTAATAGCCGCATGGGTAAAAGACTTGGCAGACGAAAATTCAGTCACGTTTCGTCCCGGCTAGAGGTAGCTGTTAGAAATAAACCCTCACTGATGAGAAGTAAACTTCGAAATACGGGTATGTGGATGACTATATATATATATATATATATATATATATATATTATATATATATATATATATATTGGAGAATATGTGCTTAATTGAAGTCAA
This sequence comes from Doryteuthis pealeii, assembly GCA_023376005.1. NCBI lineage: Eukaryota > Metazoa > Mollusca > Cephalopoda > Myopsida > Loliginidae > Doryteuthis > Doryteuthis pealeii. Next base: position 50,908,916 of record CM042158.1, read on the forward strand.
ACCTAATTTTTGGGAAAGTTAATTCATTAATGATTAATTAGGCGGGATTTAACTACTTAAATGTAAGGCTAAACAAATCGAGAAAAATGAGCCTTACATTTAAGTAGTTAAAAAAATTTAGCCTTACATTTAAGTAGTTAAATCCCGCCTAATTAATCATTAATGAATTAACTTTTTAAAAAATTAGGTTTGACTTCAATTAAGCACATATTCTCCCAAATATTGTTGGCTGAAAATAGCCATATTTGTTTACATTTACATATATATATATATATATATATATTGAAGTCAGTCAGTCAGTATACTGTTGGTTTGGACGACAGCAACTGGCTAAGCACAACTGAACTAGTACCCAAAACAGCTGGTACTTCTGGAACGCAGGAATACTCCATTCGTGCATTTGGGTGATTTCTATAACTTGAGTTCTGATTGGCTTGTTTTCTATGGTGTTTTATAAATAACCTGTCATTTTTCAGTAGGCATGCAACAAGGTAAGATCCGTATTGAGTTACAGCTTCCTTGTTGTCTTGTCAGCCAATTCGACTGTAATTGGAATTCTTCTACAGTCAGTATGAGGTTTATGTGTGTGTGTGTGTGTGTGTGTGTGTGTGTGTGTGTGGTTGACACTATCACACTTTAAGACGGAGTAGTGAGCCAACGTACAGTATTAATAGCAGAGTGTTCAATATCTCTGATAGAGCGTTAATGAATAAATAAATAATAAATATATGTATTTTAGTGTATATTTATTTGTATGGGGAAAAGTCTGCTACCATTGGTTTGTTACTATTCAAACTTAATTGTTTAAGCGGAGCAATTGTCGGTTAGTGAAAACGTTTTTGAAAATGATAAAAAATATAATTTTCAAAAAATCATTCACTGCCCGACGATTGCTTCATTTCAACAATTAAGTTTGAATAGCATGAGACCAATAGTACACACTTATTCCTATTCAAATATATATATATATATATATATATATATATATATATATATATATATATATTGGTTTGACGGTTGTTTTGAAGGCTATTACAATGCAAGTGTAAAGAAAAAGAAGGTAACAATGGTGTTGTTTGTTAGCCTGTAATTTATTCTTAATATTTCGAGATAAAAAGTCTTCAGAAGAACACTGGAACTGAAGTAGCTGTCGTCTTGCTATGGCATTTTTTAGTTAAATTTTACCTAAAAAATGCCAAGGCAAGAGGACAAAAAATTATAAACCCTTTATATATATATATATATATATATATATATATATATATGTGTGTGTGTGTGTGTGTGTGTGTGTGTGTGTAGGAAAAGGGCGTGACTTAACAGAGTAGGCAAAAAATCGAGCGAATCGCAATTTAACCGAAAAATTTGTAATTATGAATGAATATAATATATAAAAGTACTAAATACATTTGTAGAGCACGTTTAGAAAACCGATCTAGTCAGAATTGCCTACTCAATTTCACTGGATGATCATCAGAACTATTCAGAATAGCTTTGACGAGCCTACACAAGTAGGCTTACTCTAACCTTATACATATATATATATATATATATATATATATATATATATATATATATATATATATATATATATATATATATGTGTGTGTGTGTGTGTGTGTGTGTGTGTGTGTGTGTGTATTGACTTGTTGGTTGGTTTTGAAGGCTATCACAATGCAAGTGTAACGCAGTTCTGGTGATCTTCTGTAAAAGGGTTTTTTTTTATCCCGAAATATTAAGAATAAATCACAGGTTAACAAACAACACCATTGTTAAGTTATTTTTCTTTACACTTGCATTGTGATAATCTTCAAAGCCAACCAACAAACCAATATACACACAATCCTTCAAGCAAAAAAAAAACCCTTATGTATATATATAATATATATATATATATATAATCTGATCACTACGTCGTTGTCCTCGATAAAATAACTATAGTAAGGCCAATTTTGTTGAACAAGAATTAATTTCCTTTTCCTATGAATGTATACGGTTTTCTTCGAAAAATACCCACTACACTACTATGAGGGGCGGGGTGAGCTCTCCAGTGGATGCCAATTTTACTTGCTTTCTGGATGAATTATACTTTCCTAATCAAATTTAAACTAAAATATTCCAACTGGAAAAGAATGTTGCCTCAACTATTGCCATATCCCCTCATTTCTCTCCCGTATATGCATTTTATTTGAATCCCTGGGGGCCAAGGCCAAGTTTCATCAAGATAACCCTATTTTCCGGAAGGTTAAATGAACCCTCTCTGATTAATTTTTCTCAAAAGAGTTCCAGGTCTCCCTGTGGGTGGTAAGGCACTTCTGCACATGCCAATTTTCTTTTCTTTCTGGAAGATCTTATTAATCATTGGGGTGGGCTGGCTCATATGAGCCCTTCACACTGATCTTGCCTTTAAAACACTCCTTTAGGTTAAGGGAGTTCATATTTCAATATTCATCAAGAATGCCCCGTAGTCTATAAGTAAGAAGCACGCAATGTGAATTATATATATATATATATATATATATATATATATATATATGTGTGTGTGTGTGTGTGTGTGTGTGTATGTGTATGTGTGTGTGTGTGTGTATGTGTGAGATAAAGAGAGAGAGAGAAATAGAGAGAGAGAGAGAGAGAGAGAGAGAGAGAGAGAGAGAGAGAGAGGAGGAGTTAAGGTAGCGTAGACATGGAGTCAATACCTGGTTACTAATATATCAGATCAATATATATATATATATATATATATATATATATATATATATATATATATATATATTTGGGAGAATATGTGCTTAATTTAAGTCGTACCTAATTTTGAAAATTAATTGATTAATAATTAGTTAATTAGGCGGAATGCCTATTTAAATGTAAGGCTAAACAAATCGAGAAAAATCAATCTTTGTATGTACTTTTCGGCCTATTAGGCCTCATCAGCAGAGCTATAGATAGGAAGACCGCCCTGTCGGCAAAAAGCCATATCCAAAAAGAACGTGTTTACATATCATATACATATATGTATATATATGGTGTACAAGAATCGTACACCATCCTGGTTTTCAAAAACACCATTCTTCCCTTTGAGAAAAACCAAGGTGGTCCGAGACTTGAATAGGAACGCCATCACTGCGTAGCATGTCGTTTAACATTTTCTTACATTTCGACATTTATGATTATTAACCCGTTTAAGCCCTCTTAATGCTTTAATTACAACCGAAACACAAGAGTGTCGGCATTCTGCATGCCTATCCTTGACTTATTTTCTTGTTTTTCAAAAACTTTGATTTTCATGTATGAGTAGTGGCTTACCGGTGGGTACGGGTACGATCCAGGGGTTAAGACCGTGAAAAAACAAATACAAAGTGCTCAATACAATGTAGAGCAAAATTTATTTAAGTCGAGTAGGTTACTTTATATCCATTTCTTAAAATAAATAAATATATATATATATATGTGTGTGTGTGTGTGTGTGTGTGTGGAGAGAGAGAGAGAGAGAGAGAGAGAGATAATGGAAAAACGGACAAAAAGGAATAACTCAAAACAAATAGATGTGGAGAGAGATATATTTCGTTCCGCGTTAAGCGGATACTTCTTCAGTCAGTTTATTAAAGCACCGTACGTATATTTGTATTTATAGAAGAGAAAGTGGGTGGGTGAAGAAGAGTTTGTTGAGTAATTCAGGATGGAAGGGAATGGTTTGTGAGGATTTGGTTGGTCAGAGGACATCTATCATGGAAAGTAGAGGGGGAAAGATCAAAAGATTGGGATTGTTCGGGGTGATAAGATGAGGTGGTGGCTGAGAGCTTGTCGGTAGTGGGGTGTGGTAGCAAGAAGTTGGGTTAAAATTCTTGGTTGGTCAGAAGGAAATTTGATTCATTGTAGGAAGAGTGGGGAATAGTATGGTAAATTTGTAGTTCATGGAGGGGCAAAATTAGGCCATCAGTTTTATGGTAAGTGTGAGGATAGAATTTTTCATTCTTTGAGGGGGAAGGGAGAGGAGACCAACCAAATCCTCCCAAACCATTCCCTTCCATCCTGAATGACTCACCAAACTGTCCCCCACACACTTACTTTCTCTTCTATAAATAGAAATGGATGTACGGTGCTTTAATGAACAGACTGAAGAAGTATCGCTTAACGCGGAACGAAATATATATCTCTCCACATCTATTTGTTTTGAGTTATTCGTTTTTGCCCACTTTTTCTTTATCCTTACGACATTCTGTCGGATTTACTCCAACCCTCCTATCTTCATATATATATATATATATATATATATATATATATATATATATATATATCCCAGATACTGAAACATTAATAATTTTGTCCATATTCGATGTTTAACTCTTTACCTACTAAATTTCCCCCACAGCCATACAATATTTTTTGGTATTTTTCTCTGTATGAGGGGATATTTCGAAGTTCACTGTCTATTCACCTCAGAATTCAATTTAATCAAATAAAGTCCTATAATTTTTGCAATCTGGTCCTTCTGATTAGTTATAATGAACTATCCGTCAATTTTTGTTCTTTGTTTAGGTGTGGAAGAAGAGTCGCTGTGAGCGGCTTAAGATTGCGCAAAGAGTTAAGAAACGTATAACTAATTACACAGGAAACGAATGAAAATAAAATAATTGTAAGAATTTAAAAACAATAAAGTTCGTGGTTCTCTCAAACGCGCAACGTCTCGCTATTTTACGCTAACAAATCTTTGTATGAAGTGGTAGGAGAGTCACTGCGAGCGGCTTAAAGTAGGCAAAACGTTCAGAAACGTATAACTAATTGCACAGTAAATGAACGAAGATAAAATAAATTGTAAGACTTTAAAAAAAATAAAGTTCATGGGTCTCTCAAGCGTGCAACGTCTCGCTATTTTACGCTAACAATTCTTTCTGTGAAATGGTGGGAGAGTCACTGTGTGTGGCTTAAAGTAGGCAAAACGCTAAGAAACGTATAACTAATTGCACAGTAAATGAATGAAGATGAAATAAATAGTATGAATTAAAAACAATACAAAATTCGTGGTTCTCTCAAACACGCGACGTCTCGCTATTTCTACGCTAACAATTCTTTATATGAACGTTTCAAAAATTGATCTTTAAAAAAAAAAATTCTGAAATATTTCAAAAATTATATTTAGATCAATTTGAAAATGGCACAGAAACAATGGTGAACTTCATTTTTTTTTTTAAATTCTAAAAGATGTTATTCTAAGATGTTATTCTAATAACAGCATGATTGATTCAACTCTGCAATAGAACGCAGCATTGAACGAGAAACAAAGCTTCTGATTCATAAAGGAAATACACACATTTGATAATGTCAAAGTTTCACGATATATTTGGAAGACAGCTGTTAACCCTATCCACACTGAATGTAATCATAAAATTGACCGATTTTAACTCATAGTCAACCGAATTTCATCATGCCTCTACGAAATGATTATTTTTACCTGCGTGATGACAATATTTTAAAGTTCACCATCTAATCATCTCAGTTTGTTTTAAAGATCACATAGGCGAGAAACTGACTGTTACCGAGCACCGTAGACTCTATCGTAACATACAGACACACTCATATATATATATATATATAATATATATATATATATATATATTATATAATTTATTTTAGTTTTCGGGGTCGTTAGTTTTCAGGTGGCTTTATGATATATATATATATATATATATATATATATATATATATATATATATATATAATATACCAAGCGTGTTGGGCGGTCAAATAGTTGATTGTAAATATACTACCAAACATCAACCGGGGAGGAAAAAAAAGACCAAGATAGTCGTACCAACAAAAATAATCTATTGGTAAGTATTTGGGAAAAAACAATTTAATGTATATATATTATATAAGATATATATGTATATAAGATATATATATATATATATATATATATATATATTATATATATATATATATATATATATATAGCCGCTAGGAGAATAGCTAATAAGTAAAAAGTGCTCAATACTTAAGTAGAGCAAATATAAGATAAATAAAATGAGTCAGACGAACCTACTATTAGTTTCGCTTAATGCTCTTCAGGGCTAACATCTGACTCAGATTCAGATCTTAGCCCTGAAGAGCATTAAGCGAAACTAATAGTAGGTTTCTCTGACTCATTAGATTTATCTTTATATATATATACATATATATATATATATATATATATGAGATTTGATGATTTGCTTTAGAAGCATTGTTGAGTAAAATATATCATTATTTATATTTTTTGCTTGAACGCAATTACAATGCGTATATCGTATAAAATTCGATAATTATTGAAAATAATCATGACAAGCGATCTCGGCAAAAAGTGTGCCCCACGAAGAACATCGTACTGCTGTTTCAACTTTATCAAGTCTCATCAGTGATGTATACTTATGATTTCTCTCCGACAGAAATCGAAACCGGGAACCCAGCACGCAGAATGAGAGACTCTACCCGTGGGCCACCGATACGACACAATATTTGCCGTGTTCGCTTGTCATGATTATTTTAAATAATTTTCGAATTTTATACGATATACGCATTGTAATTACCTTCAAAAAAAAAAATATAATAATAATAATAATAATAATATATATATATATATATATATATATATATATATATATAAACAAATTTTTGGTACAGCTAAATTTGTATATAATTTAAAAAATATTAAACGAATTAAAAAGAAAAGAGAAAAAGTCGATCTCTGTATGTACATTTCAGCCCATTAGGCCTCACCAGCAGAGGCTGAAATGGGCTGAAATGTACATACAGAGATCGACTTTTTCTCGATTTGTTTGCGCTTTATATTTAAACCGATATGCACGCCTATTTCATTTAATTATAATTAATTAATTAGCAAATTAGGTATGACTTTAATTAAGCACATAATCTCCCATATATATATATATATATATCATAAATCCACCTGAAAACTAAAATAAATTCTTAAAAACTTAAAGACATATTTTTTTACAACAAAGAAAAAAATTCCCCCACTGCTGTCCCAATTTTCTTGTACTTTTTACCTGTATGATGGTATATTTTCATGTTCACATCTCTTCACCTCAGAAGTCATTCTATTCAAATAAAAATCCTTTTATCATTGTGATCTGAGTCTTTCTGCACAATATAAATGAACTATCAGTTTTGTTCTTTTTGGGGTGTGGTATATGTAGAAATGTGAGTGTCACTGTGAGCGGTTTAAAGTAGATTAAGAGTTAAAGTGTTCGTATTGGCTGTTGGAATTGAAAATATTACTGGCCAGTGTTGTAATTAGAAATACTTGAAAGTCAATCGAATTCCAATCACACTTTCAGACTAATACCCATGGAAAGGCATGAACCGCCTCATCCCTGGTTTGGTTTGGTTTGGTTTGGTTTGGTTTGATTTCTTTAATGGAATATTAACCTTTGTATGTTATTTGATGATGAAGTTATCCATGAAAAACAATACTACTGGTACTATTTAACCCATTGATGGGGATGAGGGGGTAGACCTTTCCCAACGGTATAAGCACGGGACAGAACGTAATAGTGCGACTGGAATTCAAATCCCTTCACTACAATATTGGAGTCAGGTACATTATCCGCTAGGTCACGAGGAGTCCCTCCCCCATATATAATTACTCTTTCACGCCTATGCGATCTTCGAACCAAGCATTGTTCTGAAGATAACATATGCGAGAAACTGTCAGTAACCTGGTGCCGTTTACTCCATGTGCATTCTGCCTTAACTTATTGGTAAATATATATATATATATATATATATATATACCAACCCCTCCGCACAAGCAGTTTAACAGGTTTGAATTCAGAGTTTTTTCTCCTAGAATGGTTACCTAGCCAAGGTTAAAGAGCCCAGTCTGCCCTGCTATTTACCCATAGCTGGGGAGAGTTGGATTCATACCTTTCCTAAGGGTATTAGCACTATGTGAAATGCAAACAGCTTCGTCTAGGAATTGAACTCGGGTCGACGAGTCCATTTCCCATGACTCTAACCATTAGCTCACGCGCCTTAAGTTATATATAAGCGATCTATTAATAATATTGAGAACTGTTTACTCATAAATATATCCACCATATTTTCTATCTATTAATCTCTCTCTCTCTCTCTCTCTCTCTCTCTCTCTCTCTCTATATATATATATATATATATATATATATATATATAGAGAGAGAGAGAGAGAGAGAGGTAGATTGATAGATAGATAGATAAGGCGTTCGGGATGAATTTGACATATTTATTTTTCTCCGTGGTTTGAGGGTATGACGCACACTACGCACCATTTAAAAGCGGCACCCTTCTTCATTATATATACGTGATGAAGATAGAATGGATGACTGGAACCCACCTGAATCATGGAAGACAATAACTTGAATTATGATCTCGCCGGCCATCAAAATAAGTAGATTATATTTGCTGACCACTGCTCCCTGAACACTGTAAAAATAATCAGGCATGAACTGGAGAATTGCAAGGGAGACTACAAGGCAGTGGCTAGAAAAAAAGCAACATAACTGATTGCTATCGTACAGCAGAATACCTCGCATTTTTTTCAGAGAGGGTATCAGGTTGAATTCAGATGCCTACGTGGAGTTGCTAAACACTTTAGTCAAGCCCTGGATAACATGGGTAGCCAATGATAGGCCATATGTATGGTAGCAGAATTCGGCCCTCTGACACACGTTTTGCAAAAGTCAAAAATGGTTGTCGGCGAATTTTTACGACTACACCAGTCCCAATGTTTGGCTTCCGAACTCCTCAGATCTTAACCCCATGGATTATTATGTAGGTGGCGCTATTGAGAAAGACACCAATCGCCGTGTCAGTACTACAAAAGCCCAGTTAATCGACAGAATTAAGGTAGTTTTTTAGACCCTTTCCAGAGAAACTGTTAAGTCAGCTTGCTCCAGGTTCCGGAGCAGGATTGAGGTTGTGATCGACACTAATGGTGGTTATTTTGACTGAAACTTTAGAATCCATTAAATTTTGTTGTTAACAAGCACTTTTTCTTTGTTACTTATGAAACTGTATAATTTCTCCCGAACACCCTCTATGTTAGTGTGTATATGTATATGCGTGTGTCTTTTGGCTTTTTTTTACTGTCTAATGGCCTATTAAACCATGTGGGTTATTCAATGCCAAATCTTTTCTTTTCTTTTCTTTATAGTATTTGTAAGTGAATAGTTTGTAGCAAACTATATTTTTTGTTGTATGGTAGAAATATTTACATATTTGTTGTCTATTATCTAGACACATGGACTTACCACCTCCCCACCTGCGAAATACATTTGAAGGATTTAATATCACTTCCAATCAAATTTATGAAATCGATTTTTCAATTACGATCTCCTAATTCAATTTTCAAACAATCTGTTTCACTCAAATATTATTGAATGTTTCCAATCGATTTATTTCTTTATTTGGGTAAATGAAAGGAATTATTTTCCCCTTGTTTTCAAGTGACGTTCGTTTAGAATTAATATGGAAGCATCAGAAAAAAATCCCTTAAACAGTGCTGGTTGGATAATGGTGGTTACGTTTTAAATATCAAATTATCGGCCGTCTGCACAAAATCCGTAATTGTTAAATTTATTTTCGCTGTATATTGACAGCCATATTTAATACATTATCTCCGTCTTTGCAGGAAAGGTGTTTTGCTTGTACTATGGTAAGTCAAAAGTTTTGCAATATTTTAGTAGTATGAGGCATAATTTGAACCGCTCTGTCTGCTGGGACTGTTGAATACGCCAATTTTCCCCTCTCTAGAGAAGTGATACCCTCCTCTATATGGTCATCTATGGATCCTGGACGGCAACATGGGATCTTAAGAACTGAACCCTTACTGATGGCTGAGCAATCCGTGACTTTGAACTCTCAACTTTGGTCTTTACTTGGACTAGACGGGTTACATTTCACGGACATATGACCGTAAGGCACCCCTTTTTGATCTCGATTATGAAAGGACATGTTTTTCATTTACAATTATAATATCCGGTTGTTTGTTAGGGGTTAGGTTAGGGTTAGGGTTAGGGTTAGGGGTTAGTTTTATAATTAAGAACAAAAATCTAAAAATCCTCTGTTGTTTTAACAGACAATTTTTAAATGAAAAAATAAATTATTGACGGTGTAAATGAAATACATGTCCTTTCTTAATCGAGATCGAAAAGGGGTGCCTTAAGGTCATATGGTCAAATTTCACAAATGTTGCTGAAGGCAATTTAAAACCTCGATAAAATCTCTGTTAGTGTAGTCCAAGTACGGTTACTTTCGACCAACTTTGGCCATTGACGAGAAAGTAGATATTCCCGTATTCTAGAGATTGTGTTTTGTGCTCAAGAAATTATTAAAGCAAATATCGTATAGTCCGTGTTTTCCCCGAAAATAAGACATTACTTACCGTATTTGGCGGCATATAAGACACACGGGCATATAAGTCGCACGGGCATATAAGACGCACCCCCATTTCAGCAGGTCAAATTCAGGAAAAAAATGTTTATAGCTATGATATTTGTGTTTGTTTTTTCTTCGCCACTGAAGAAGATATCAAACATAGTAATACAATTTTATGTATAATTTTATATAGAAATCAATTATAATAGAATCGAAATAAGTGTAATCTTACTATATGATTTTTTATTTACTTACTTTAGTCTCTTGATAATTCAATATGATATCTAATTACATTAAAACTTGAATACTTGCACCCGGTACGGGACGCACTCTTTTGCTAGTAATAAGAATTATCGGTTATTTTCTAGTTGAGTAACATGATATTACAGGGTGACCCAGAAAAAACCGAACCCAAATTATTTATTTATTTTCTCATTAAACTAACCCTAAATCCCAACCCTAACCCTAACCCTAACCCTAACCCCCCCCCCCGAGTTGAGTAACATAATATTACAGAGCGACCCAGAAAAAAACAGAACCCAAATCATTTATTTATTTATTTTCCCATTAAACTAAACCTAAATCCCAACCCTAACCCTAACCTTAACCCTAGACCCTAACCCTAACCTTAACCCCCCCTAGTTGAGTAACATAATATTACAGGTTGACCCAGAAAAATCAGAACCCACACATTTTGTAATAAAACTGTTAATTTTAATTTTTAAAAAGTTTAAGTCCAACAAGGGTTAGGGTTAGGGTTTAGGTTTAAGGTTAGGGTGAAGGTTAAGTTTGTGGTTTAATGGGAAAATAAAAAAATAATTTGGGTTCTGTTTTTTTCTGGGTCACTCATGTTACTCAACTAGGAAATAACCATAAGAATTATCTTTCCACTACAAAAATATCTATTTTCTTCCTTTCAATTTGTCATTATGTTAAGTCCACTTGAATTTCAAACTCTTGACATATATTGGTATATTTCGCTGGAAAACAAAAATTAATCTCTCTCGAAATAAATAGATTGAAGGATTTAAAAACAATTTAATTTTCCCTTTTGTTCCAATAATGTTACGATGAATGTAAACACGGCGAGAGTGTTATCTCGTTGCTAGGTTACGACTAAACTGAATAGACGAGAAGGCTGAACTGAGATGTTAAGATCCACAAAACGATGCTCTTGAGATTTTAAAATATATAATTAAATATGAATGACATTGTATGGTTATTAATTAAATCCAAATGCAAATTACATATCATTCATTACGATTGTTCGTAGATACATTGACAATTTACTAGGTATTTCAGTCGGTAGCGCATCTGCCATAAGGTTCCGAGTTCGATATCGGTCCTTGCTCACGCAACACACAAGTAGCACTGCTTGGATCTGTGCGGTAGAATGAAGATACGATGGTAGGCGTGGTGGTCCACCACAGACGGGAAAACAATCTCCACGGTCTAGTAAAAAAAAGGGCTAAGATCTGACTCTTAGCCCTGTAGAGAACTAAGCGAAACTTTAAGTAGTTTTATCTGACTCATTAGGTCTATCTGTATTATTTGCTCTACTTGGGTATTGGGCACTCTTTACTTATTAGATTTAGTATATCCTAGCGGTTTTTGTCTGAATATATCTTATTATAATGGAGATTATGTGTTTGTTTGTCTGTAACCGAAACTATATCACTACTCAAGTCACTATCCATTTAGTTATTATACATCACATTCTCCATGAATCATTTTTATTTAAGCCTCAATTATTAATAAAATTGTTTTTCATTATTAATACTGATGGTCATATCTACGTACTTATAACATGCAATTGTATTTATATGTACAGCAAAAGTGGTTTACTGTGTGAACGGGAAGGCTAATTTGCATATTGATATTTAAAATTTGATTTTAATAAATATGTGCTTGTATTGTTGATTTCTAATTATTTGATTTTATCTTAATGAATATAAGCAAAAATCTCGGAGATAAATCTTAAAAGATATCAATTAACAAAAGAAATAACTGTAATTTTATTCTTTACTTTCTTATTTAACTAAATAGTTAAATTAGAAAAGTTTAGCAAGGAAAGACGAGGGGGGATGGAAGAGGAAGCTAGAGCTGTTTTATTTTTCGATTATACCACTCTCTGTTTCAAATCATATTATCGGCATTCTTATT
>CM042158.1:50923985-50936485 GCA_023376005.1 Doryteuthis pealeii
CTCGTGCGGAGGAGTTGGTTAATATATATAAACGGGGGGAGAGAGCGTAATAGAGGGAGACAGAAAGATAGAATAGAGATGATAGCTTTTTGTCTTACTTGTATATACTTCTGGTTTCCACCTCTGCATAATTACCGTAATAGTTACGTATTTTTTTATGTATTTACATTACCTCCAGTATCGTCTTCATTTAAATTCCAACCATTTTAGACAACACAGGTAAGAAAAAAAACCGGGACCCGTTTAATGATATTCAAATTTAGACAATTTGAACACATAACGCGTTGTTGAACTTTCCTCTAACCACAAGGAAGCAGATACATTTTCATAATATTGTCTTCGTTCTAAAAACCGTATTAAAAAAAAGAGAATCAAATAGAAACACCGTTAAATCCAACGTGGTTTCCTTAACACAAACCGTATTTAAATCCGTTGTGTCGCACGTATTAAAATTTCTTGGCTATTAAATACGCAACAATGGCCGCTGTATGCTTTCAAACTCGCCTATTATTGACTGGGTTTTGCAGATTCAACTTTCGAAGCGTTTTAAAACTACCACGTTTATTTTTTTTATTTATTGTTGCCGAAAGATTGCATTTAAATGTTTAATATGTGTTTGTTTGTTTGTCTGTTTGTTTGTTTGTTTCTTTCTTTCTTTCTTCTTGCGTTCTTTCGTTCTTCTTTTCTTTCTTTCTTTCGTTCCTCCTTTCTTTTCTTTTTTCTTTCTTTTTTTCTTTCTTCCTTCCTTTATTTCTTTCTTTCTTCCTTCCTTTCTTTCTTTCTTCTTCCTTTTCTTTCTTTCTTTCTTTCTTTCATCTTCTTTCCTTTCTTTCTTTCATTCTTCCTTCCTTTCTTTCTTTCTTTCTTTCATTCTTCTTTCCTTTCTTTCTTCTTTCTTTCTTTCTTCTTCTTCTTCTTTCTTTCTTTCTTTCTTTCATTCTTCTTTCTTTCTTTCTTTCTTTCTATCTTTCTTCTTTCTTTTTTCTTCTTTCTTCTTTCTTCTTCCTTCCTTTCTTTCTTTCTTCTTTCTTTCTTCTTTCTTCCTCTTCTTTCTTTCTTCCTTCCTTCTTCTTTCTTCTTCTTTCTTTTTTCTTCCTTCCTTCCTTCCTTTCTTTCTTTCTTCCTTCTTCTTTCCTTTTTTTCTTCCTTCCTTTCTTCCTTCCTCCCTTCCTCCCTCCCTTCCTTTCTTTCTTTCTTCCTTTCTTTATTCCTTCTTTTCTTCCTACATTCCTTTCTCCCTTCCTTTTTTCTTCCTTTTTTATTTCTCTCGTTCTTTCTTTCTTGAAGACGTGTTTATACTTTCCTTCTTTCATTTCTTGATTCGCTTTCTTTCCCGCTTATTTTCATACAACATATTTTCTTCCTTTCTTTCTTCCTTTCTTCTTTCCTTCCTTCCTTTCTTTCTTTCTTTCATCCTTTCTTTCTTTCTTTCGTTCTTTCATCCTTTCTTTCTTACTTTCTTTCTTCCTTCCTTTCTTTCTTTCTTTCTTTTTTCTTTCTTTCTTTCTTTCTTTCTTCCTTTCTTCCTTTCTTTCTTTCTTTCTTTCTTCCTTCCTTCCTTTTTCTTTCTTTCGTTTTCCTTTCTTTCTTTATTTCTTTCTGTCTTTCTTTCTTTCTTTCTTCCTTCCTTCCTTCCTTTCTTCCTTTATTTCTTTCTTTCTTCATACAACATATTTGTGTTCATTTCTATTTACAGAATCGACAACGAGACGAATGTTTGAAATAACCAGACACAACAGATTGCATTCGGCTTTTAGCATATCTTCTTTCTTTCTTTTGTTTCTTTCTTTTGTTTTATATCTATTTTCGAATTCCGCCATGTTTATTTTCCAAATGGATTTTGCCACCATAGCGAAATTTTCCCGCCCGACAATGCACACATCCGAAAGGGACGCACACAGGTCTACACAATGACTACATATAGGAAAAGCGACGCACATGCCGACACTAACAAAACGATAGTGTTAATGTTTTACGCAATCAGATTGAGTTAGGCAGAATAATGTACAGGGCCTTATCACAACGGTTATCGTTAATGGAAATGAAAGTGTTGATCAGGGTTCAAATCCTAAACGAGGCTATATTCATCCCTGTCAGGTGAGGTAGTAGAATACGCAGACTGCATCTCAGTAGAAGGGTAATATCCTCCCACCAATGGGGCCACCTGTTGGTCGGGGTTGGCGCTTCGTAATGCTGAAGGACGGAATCCTTGTGGCTCAGCAGAGCATGACATCCACTTTGGCCCTTATAAAGCGAAATTTGCTCACCCGAAAACGTAAAGGTGTAAACACAGGTGTACACAATGACTACGTACAAGAAAAGTGACGCATTTGCGCACGGTGACAAAACCATAGTGTTAATGTTTTAGACTGAGTTAGGCATCTCAATGTACATTACCTTAGCGTAACAGTTATCATCCTTGGAAATTGAATCGGTGATCAGAGTTCGAATCCTGGACGAAGCTATTTGCGTCTTAAATCGAACTAATGTCATTGCAGAAGGCATGAATCCTTCTTTTCCCTCCAATCCCGCTGTGATAATAGATAAATGGGCAGACTGGGTTCTGTGACCAAGATAAGGTAACCAGTCAAGTAGTAACGGTTATCGTCAACAGGTATGGATGCAGTGACCAGAGTTTAACTCTTGGACGATGCTGTTTTTGATTTTTAATCTATTTTGGGTTCCCCATGTTTATTTTCCAAATAAATTCCAAAGCTATAGCGAGATTTACTCACCCGACAACGCACACATCGGAAAGGCACGCACACAGGCGTACACAATGACTACGTACAGAAAAAGAGTCACCCACTCACACGCTGAAAAAACGATAGTGTTAATGTTTCACGCAATTAGAATGAGTCAGGCGGTATAATGTACAATACCTTAGCGCAACGGTATCATTATAGAAAATGAAAGTGAAGATCAGGGTTCAAATCCTTGCGTAACTTAACTTTCATAGGGAATGAAATCGGTGATGAGAGTACACATCCTTGACGAAGCTGTTTTCAACCTTGTCGAATGGGGCTGTAGAATCCGCAGACTGCACTCCTGCAGATGAGTATAATACCCCCCCCAAAAAAAAACACCTGTTAACCGTGTATGGCTGCCCAATAATGCTTAAGGACGGAATCCTAGTGACTGAGTAGTCCACATTACCTTTTAGGGTAAAATAAGTATTTGAAAACTATTTGTATCAAATAAAATTACTCAAAATCATTTAACAGCAAATTTATTAAGTATCGGCATCAAATAATCCATAAGAGGTTGATCTGCCGTTAAATAAAGAAACTAACCAAACTTTTACAAAATAACCAAATTTTGGCATTAAATAACACATGTACGGTTGATGCGCCGTTAAACAAATAAAACACATATAACTAAACCAAACTTTTAGAAATTAATAAGATTTATGCGTTGAATACGTCATGAACGGTTAATATTCCGTTTAGCAAATATGCCAAACAAAAGCAAGCATTTATGAATTAATTATAATTCAGCATTAATTAACCCGCAGTGACTTGATTTACCGTTAAGTGAATAAACCAAACAAAGCATTTTAATGATCAAAGACAATTTTAGTATTAAATAACCCACAATGGGTTGAGATGCCGATAAATATATCAACCAAACCAATCATTTATAAATTAATCATATTTCGGTATTAAATAGCCCACATTGGGTAGATATGCCGATAGATAAATAAACCAAACCACGCATTTAAATTCCGGCATTAAATAGTTTTTTCCAGAATTCATTATTAGAAATATTTTTCTAGAATTTATTTTCAGAATTTTTTTTTTCAGAATTTTTCATTTGAAAGATTTATTTGAAAGATTTATTTTTTTATATTTATTTATTTTTAAAAATTTTATTTATATTTTTCAGAAGTGAAAATCTTAATTTTTGGATGAACGAGAATATGCCCAACGAAAGCAATACAAAATTCTGATGAACATCAACCCTAGATGTCATTGTCCCTATTTTTCTTCTCATTTTCAGTAAGGGAAGCCCTTCTTCATCCGAGAAACACATTCGGTTGATTCCTGGACAGGTAGAATAAATAATACACTTTTTCCAGTAACACCCAAGGTAGGGGTGGGGAAGGGATGGATTTATTCTAATGTCATTATTTGACCATCTATATTGGTCTGACAATGGACAGAATCTATACCAGGTAGGTTCCCATTCAAGTGGTCAAAGCCCCTTAATACTGTCGTATTCTACACAGCCTCATATGATTTGATCTTATATATGTTTAAGATGCCAAAAGATATTCCCATTTGATAAACTGATTATTTTATATTCCATTATAAGATATCCCCTGACCTGTGGATATGCCACATTAGGATAATTGGATTATTACAACGTTTTATATGTTCACTTAAGAGCTATTGAGAATATTCAATACGTAAAAAGTAGAATTATCTTAATGTAATTCTGTCTCATAATTTTTTCTTTCTTTCCTTCTTTTAATGTTGTCAGTATGTTCGATTGAAACAGATTAGCATTATCGCTTCCGTGCACTCACCCCTACCCCTATCTTTTGCCTACTATCATTCTTTCTTTCTTTCTTATTACATTTTTTCTGGGTATACTGTCCTTTTTCTTCCTTTTCTTTCTGTATAATAAAAACGGAATGTTCCATTATTTATCTGAGATGACGACACTCGTAAAAAATAAGAATTGAGACGGATTAGCAACATCAGATAATAATGATTTACACTTTTGCATTTCATCTAGGACGATTTTGTTGAAATTCACTTTAGTCAGTACAAATTAACACTTACAGATTCTAATAATAATAAGGTCAGAAGTTATCTGCCCTAATCCATTTATTGTACGGGTGAGTTACTTGCCGTTTGATCAATTAATTTCAGTCATTGTTTTTTTAAAATATATAACAGTCGTAATGTGTTGCCTCGTTAATACAATGGAAGGTATCTCAATTGGAATATGTCTCAATGAATAACTGCGCTTGCCAAAGACAAAAAGGTCTGTCTCTTTTTTCTGTGGGATTAAGTTATTAAATTCCCAACGGATTTGGCCGGTCTCATTTTTAATCACAGGGTATTGGAAGAAGGTAACGGTCGTACAAATAAGAATCACGAGTATTGATATATAGATGAAGATGATTTTACCGTATAAATGCATTCGAACGAGTTTCTTTTTAGCTGAGGTGAGGACATTCATAAGAATAAGAATAAGAATTAGGACGGATAAGCAACTTGAGAGAATCAAGATTTACACTTTTGCATTTCATCTTGGACGACTTGGATGGTCTTATTTTTAACCAGGGTGTGTTGCAAGATGATAACGGTCGTAATTTTAATGAAGACGAGTATAATTATAAAGAAAGAGGAGATAGATACGCCCACATAACCCTCATTTCCTTCCTAGATGCCATATAGTGGAATACTCACATATCACCCTGACATTATGATTATTTATGTAAAGGGCTCATTAATAACGAGTAGTAATATATGAACATGATTTTAGCATAGAAATGCATTCGAACGAGTTTTTCAAATTTAACTCCAAGCAATTAGCTTAAAAATCTTATATCGACCCCCCCCCCAAAAAAAAAAAAAAAAACAACAACAAACAAACAAGAATTACATACCCCACAACGCTTGGTAACTCATTGAGGGAGTTCAGAGGAGAGCTACTAAATTAGCGAATAATTTAAAATCCCTTTCGTATGAAGAAAGACTTAGGAAGATTGACTTACCATGTCTGGTTTATCGACGTATAAGAGGGGATATGATTGAAGCCTACATATATAAACATGGTTTTTATTCAACGTAATCTGACCTACTAAACATTGCTCAAAATATCAATACCAGGGGTCATAAATTAAAACTCTTTAACTAAATTTCTAAAGCAAACGCAAGACAAAATTATTTTAGTAACAGAGTGGTGAATACATGGAATAAACTATCATCATCAATAGTGAAACCTCTTTAAGGCTCCTTTAAGGCAATGCTAGATAATCCGTGGAATGATTATAAATATTCTGTGGAATTAAAATGAATGTTTATAAGGAACAGCTGACAGGTCTCAGACCTAATATACTAGCTGAAAACGATATTATTATTATTACTATTATTATTACACAAACTAAACAACCAATCAACGAACCAAGCAACCATATATCTATCTATCTATGTATATATATATATATTTACCAACCCCTCCGCACGAGCAGGATGTGACACAAGGTCAATTTCTTAATCGGGGTTTAACAGGTTTGAATTCAGAGTTTTCCTTCTCCTAGACTGTTTACCTAGCCATGGTTAAAGAGTCCAGTCTGCCCTGCTATTTACCCATAGCTGGAGGGAGAATTGGATTCATACCTTTCCCAAGGGTATTAGCGCTATGTGAAATGCCAACAGCTTCGTCCAGGATTTGAACTCGGGTTGTCGAGTCCATTTCCAACGACTCTAACCATTCGACTACGCGCCTCTATCTATGTATATATATTACGGTCAAGTCACTGTCAAAGCACCGACCCCCGTAAGATCACCAAAGTTAAGCAGTGAGGATTTGAACGGTCTCATTTTTAACCAGAGGGTGTTGGAAGATAATAACGATCGTTCAAATAAAGATCAGGAGTATTAATATATAGATGAAGATGATGTAACCATAGAAATGCATTGGAATGACTTTTACAAATAGTTTTTATCTCTTATTTGCGATACTTAAATCAGGATACCTAATTTGCAGAAAATGGAATGAAGCTCACCAGCCCAGCATCTGTATCAATCTTGACATTACACCAACCCTCACCTTGGACGCTCAAATTATCTGTGACCAAATAAATTTCAAGCCATAAAGTAAATAAAGTTGAAAATTTTATAATTGCGATTTTCCGGTGAGACGTAATCTCTTTACAGGCCGTATTGAACCGGTAAACAAACAAAATGTGCCTCCTTTTTCGACAACCTGTTTTCCTTTCCCGGAATTTAATTAAGTCTAAATGAGATGAGAAACGTGTGAGGCTTCTTTAGGTTTATTTTCATAGGCACAACGCCCGGACAATGTCAGTTGAAGAAAACTAACGCTGTCCAGTTTGTTATTTGCGTAACATCTCGTCTGTTTACGTTTGACAAATCTTCATCTTCTATCTTTTATCTTTTTCTATCTTTTTTCTTCTTCTGCCTGAAGAGTTCCACGTCTACCTTCACGGATAATGGGGATTTATGTGGCGTGGATCATATCCATAAGGCTACGCTCTATATAATTTTATATAGAGAAATAATTAGTTCATATTTTTTTTTCATTGGCCAGTAAAGCAGGTTGGAACATAAAAATCGTGTTTCTTGTTTATTTCGTCCTGGCATGATGTTAAAGTGCTTCTAGTAGTAAGGTTCCAGCTCTTGCTGAGTGTCGTCATCCCAACTAAATAATGGAACATTCTCTTTTTATTATACCGAAAGAAGGGGAAGAAAAAGGACATTCTACACAGAAAAATGTAATAAGAAAAAAAGAAAGAAAGAAAATAGGCGAAAGATCGAGAGGATTATGTGGGCGTATCTATCTCCTCTTTCTTTATAATAATACTCGTCTTCATTAAAATTACGACCGTTATCATCTTGCAACACACTCTGGTTAAAAATAAGACCATCCAAGTCGTCCAAGATGAAATGCAAAAGTGTAAATCCCGATTCTATCAAGTTGCTTATCCGTCCTAATTCTTCTTATTCTTATGAATGTCCTCACCTCAGCTAAAAAGAAACTCGTTCGAATGCATTTCTTGGGTAAAATCATCTTCATCTATATATCAATACTCGTGATTCTTATTTGTACGACCGTTGCCTTCTTCCAATACCTGTGGTTAAAAATGAGACCGGCCAAATCGTCCTAGATTAAATTCAAAAGTGTAAATCTTGATTCTCTCAAGCTGCTTATCCGTCCCAATTCTTATTTTTACGAGTGTCGTCACCTCAGCTAGATAATGGAACATTCCCTTTTTATCATACAGAAAGAAGGGAAGAAAAAGGACATTCTACACAGAAAAATGTAATAAGAAAAAAAAAGAAAGAAAGAGAATAGGCGAAAGATCGAGAGGAGAGGAGTGGGTGCACGGAAGTGAAACGCTAATCTGTTTCAATTGAACATAACGAAAAGATGAAAAGAAGGAAAGAAAGAAAAAAATAATGAGAGAGAATCAAAACAAGATTATCTTACTTTTTACGTATTGAAGTATTTAGCAATAACTCTTAAGTGAACATATAAAACGTTGTAATAATTCAATTATGATAATGTGGTATATCCACAGATCAGGGGATATCTTATAAGGAAATTAAAAATAATCAGTTTATCAAAAGGAATATATTTCGACATCTTAAACATGTATAAATGAAATCATATGAGGCTGTGTAGAATTGCCATTACTTCCAACCCTGTCGGTGGGGTAAGACCCTCCCCAATGCGGCCATCTGTTGGCTTTGGGTGTCGACCAGTGATGCTTATGGATGCAGGTAACACTCTGCTTTGGTACATACTTAGGCTAGACGTGCGGTCGGAGAGTCTCCCGTTCGATCAATCGGCTGGCCATGTGAAGCCAAAAATCGCGTCCCTTGTTTATTTCGTCCTGGCATGACGTTAAACTGTCTTTTGTAGTAAGATTCCAGCTCTTGTTGAGAGTATCGTCATCCCAACTAAATAATGGAACATTCCCTTTTTATTATACAGAAAGGAGGGGAAATAAAAGGACATTCTAGTGAAGATCCCTTTTGGCATTAAGTTTGATCCGTTCTCCTTTTTGTGTTTTTCCCCGTTAATCCTTTTTAGTTGGTCCTTTCGTCCGTGATAAGCACGAGCAACTGAACACCTTTCCTGAAAGTATTTAAATAGTTAACCAACCACGTATTGGATTGGCCGGTTGAATTCCACGCGGCCAGGAAGAGGCTATAAATTAAGTTGTGAACTATAACTAAATATTTCAACAACATACATTTCTTTAGGGGTTCTTTTCAGTACTATCCTATATTAAAAACCTTAATCTGTGCTTCTTTTCCATGTCCAGGAGGAAGACAAGCTAGATTCTTACCTTTCTCAAAGGTGATCTCTGTGATAAGCTAACGGTTTCATCTAAGACGTGAGCACATGTATCATGGTAGATTTGTTACGGTGATAACTGTTATACTGCAACCGACACTCAAAGAATAGTTGCACATCCAAAGTTAAAGAGCCCAACTGCACTGCTTTTACCCATAGCTAGAGGGAGAGTAGTTAGATTCATACTCTTTCCAAGGATATAGAGCTATGGCATAAGCAAACAAACAGCCTCGTCCAGGATTTGAACCCGTGGTGTCAGGGTAGATTTGCTAGGATGATAACTGTTCTACTATAGCGACACTCCTAGAGGGAGTGCATTACCAAAGTTAAAGAGCCCTATCTATTCTGCTATTTACCCATAGCTAGAGTGAGATTAAGTGGATTCATATTCTCCCCCAAGGATATTAGAGCTATGCCATAAAAAAAAAAACTCGTGTAGGATTTGAACTCGTGTGTCCGGGTTTATTTGATACGACAATAAACCTGTTTCACTACCATAGTAAAAGATCCAAACTGTCCTGCTTTTTACACATGGCTTAGGGAGAATCCAGCAATTAAATCCGGGTGCCTTGGTCTATTTGCTACGACAATAGACCTGTTGCAATACTATAGCAGAAGCTGCAGTGTTGTTTTTTTTCTTTTTTGTTTTTTTCCTCATAGCTAGGGGCAGAGTCGAGTATTTGACCTCTGGATGTCGGTTCAATTTTGCTAGGACTAAAACCATTACACCCAGCGCACCCTAAATCCCTTTGTACCATCAGTGGAAATAAATCACGGACAGGTCCTTTTTTATAATTACATGTGGCAAATAATTTGCTGTTCTTAGGGTGGAGTTTCAAAATCGTTTTTCACGTCGTGGTTCTACGAAGACAAACGACAAAATGGGCGGACAACAGAAGAGATTTAAAGATGCTTTGAAACGTAACATTGCGAAGATGCAGAATCGACATCAACAACCCCAAAAGCAAATGCCATGGACAGGCAAATGCCGACGGACAATTTCACTGGAGTTAATTGCTACTTTCAAAACCGAGAAATGTGCCTAAATAGAAGAAAGAACACAGAAAGAGAAGCGGTAACAAGGTAAGCCCGGTTTGCCATTTGTAATAACCTTTCGTGTGGAAGTCATTTCAAGACCCTGATTGGACCATAAAATAACATACGAGTCCATAAATAAATAGAGTTGAATTGCATCATTTGCAACCTTAAGTTGTCAGGATGACTGCCAAGAAATGTCGAAATAAAATTAATAATTAAACCAATTTATTTGATAGTTTGGTTTTGTTTGGTTTGATTGAATCAATCCAGTAATTTATAAGAAAGAATTTGTTGATTAATAAATCAATACTGAAAAATGTTATTAAAATCAGATAATTCCCTGATTTTTATAATTTTTGTTTATCAATCTAGGTTAGTAAAATATCACTTTTGACCCCGCATAGATCCGGGCATCTCACATTAGACTTGTTCAGTTTTCCTTCTCAGGGTAGGGTTTCCCAAGATAAACAAGTTTTATGAACTGCGTGTTTGGAAGAAATAATTTTTTTTAAAAATCTTCATACAATGATTGCTATTTACACAGTAATATTGCAACCAACAAAACCTTCGTCAGATGATTGACTCTGGGTTCATGCATGGTTCGGGGCCGAAGATCATTACCACTAACCCAGAGCGCCCGAACAGTATCTCATGATACCACCAGACTTGTCGGTTTGATGTCACATTGCAGGATTGCCATATCCACGCCGATGCGGTTAGAGCTTTATCCTTGATCTTTTTGATGTATTTCCTCTTGTGTGGTGGAGAAAGTCAAGTTTTGTAAAAAACAATGTCATGGTTGAGTTGCTAATAAATCCTCGACATCCGAATCCGATAGGAAATACATCCGTTATCCATCCATTTCTGACGCATTGTTCGCGCAAACCTTCATATTTTTCCGATGCTGATGTGCCCATCAAATATCAACAATAATTTTTCTGTACATAATATATTCAAAGTAACCATAACAAACTAAAAATACAGATATGCTTGCGAATTTGAAGTTTATATTTAAGTAGAAAAACTGAGGTTCTTTCGCCGCCCCCTATATGTGCATTCCTAACCACATTGACTATCTCTCTTGCTCTTCACAGTCGTCGAAATTCAGAGAATAGGGATATAAGTTATATTTTTTGTACGTTCGTCCTTCTTTCTCAAGACCAGCTACACTGTGCAAACCGATACATAGAACCTAAGTAGCCGTTTACTATAATATTCGGTTATTAGTAGCAGGACCTGTGGATATACACCGTCTGGTAATTTGATTATTACAGCGTTTGATATTTTTTACTTTAGAGCTATTGCTATTGCTCAATATGTAAAAAGTATAATAATCTTGCTTTAACTTTCTCTCACTCCTTGTTTCTTTCTTTCCTTCTTTTCTCTTTTATTATGTTCAGTTGAAACAGACTAGCGTTATCGCGTCCGTGTGCTCACCACTCTCTCTCTTTCCCCTACTGCTCATTTTTCTTCCATTTCTTTCTTTATAATAAAAACTGAATAGTCCTTTATTTAGCTGGGCTGATGACACTGATGAAAAATAAAAATTCGGTGGATGAGCACACCAAATAATAAGGATTTGAATTTTTGCATTTCATCTTGGATCATTCAGAGTCTAAATCACCAAGATGAAATACAGATTTTTTTTGTTCATGATTATTAATTCTGACTAGTCTTATCATTCATCTGTTTTATTCTATTTTTTCCTTAAACACAACTACCGGCTAAAATTTAAGTAAAAAATAGCATAAATCATGTCCCTAGAAATGATTAAATTCATTAGAATCTACTAGCAAATATATGCACCCTCCGGGTGCAAGTATTTAAGTTTTGATATAATAAAATATATTAAATTAGAAAGGCTAATGAAACTCACTAAGAATGCAAATAAAAAGATCTGCAACAGAGGGGGTATAATCGAAAAATAGAACAACTTTGAAACTAACTATTCCATCATTTTCCATTACTCCCCTCTTTCATTGGTAAATTTCCTAATTTAACTATTTAGTTAAAATAGGAAGTAAAGGATAATATTACAGTTATTTCTTCTGTAAATAAATTTCTTTTAAGATTTAACGAGATTTTTGGATAAAACCAAACAATTAGAAATCAATGATAAGCACATATTTATTAAATAAAATTTTAAATATCAATATGCAAATTAGCCTTCTCGTTCAAACTGTAAACCGTTATTTGTTGTATATATAAATACAATTGCATGTTATTAATATGTAGATATTGTCAACAGTATTTATAATGTTAAACAATTTTATTGATAATTTTAAATAAAAATAAAATCCTGTAGAATTTGACGCAAATAACTAAGGGAACTGTAACTTGAATAGTAATATAGTTTCGGTTACAGACAGAAAAACACACAATCTCTATTATAATAAGATGTC
>CM042158.1:50941485-50943985 GCA_023376005.1 Doryteuthis pealeii
TGCAGAGGTGCAGTCGTTGGGTTCTAACGGCCCAACCGACAGGTGGGACTTAATCAGGGTAATAGCGTGAATTTCATTTTAAAAATACAGTTATATTCAATTATATGTGTTATTCGTGTAGATGTGTTTAAAATGTCTCTGATGTGATAGACAGGCTCGCGTTTCCATTTATGAAGATAACGCCTATTTGCCTTTATTCAATGTTCGTGCGAATTGCATCAATGAACGCTGAGTGTATTGTCCGTCACGGAGCAGTCATGAATAAACTCGTTATGTTCCCAAGGACGAATTTCTACGAGATTACAGCGAGATCAACTCGAGGTCTGACTCAGGTCTTTCTTGTTTCGTTCTCGTCATATCAAAACGTGATTCGGAGTCTTATCGTTTCTAACCTTTTCTTTTCGAAGGAGAACTACAACGTAAATATATTTTCTATTCCTATTCGATTTTTATTTATATACTAAACGGCCCATTAATTCGTTGGGTCCTCGTTAGATAAGCAGTCACTGATGGTATTGATATTTCTTTTTTAGAAAGGATTCTATTTATACGTTTTCCACGAATCCCATGAAAAGAAAAAGGCATCACACTAAAAAAAGAGGCAATAAGCAGGCCGAAATATTACGGACGCGGACTACGCAGATGATCTGATACTTCTTGCATATCCGATTTGCTGCTACGTGGAGAAGGCAGCACGGAACATTGGCCTCTATGCGAACTCTGATAAAACTGTTTTAAAAAAAGCGGGCATCTCCACACTCGACAGTAAATCTCTTAAGCTGGTAGAAAATTCACGTACCTAGGTAGTAATATCTCATCCACAGAAAGTGATGTTAAGTGCACGTATCGAGAAAGCATGGCTGGTTATAAACAAATTATCAGTTTTTGGAAATCCGATCTCACTGACCAGTTAAGGCGACAATTCTTCCAACCGTAGTTGTATCAGTGCAACTGTGTGGCTGCAGCACTTGGACCTAAACGAAACGCCTAAAAAATAAACTAGATAAGAGTTACACAAGAATACAACCACTTGCCATCTATCACCAGACAATCCGAGTGAGGGGAACACGATATGTTAGACAGATCTGAAGAAGTAGGACGTCCAGCAAATATCTACATTGACCAGCTCTGTGCGGATATTTGATGCCGCGCAGAAGCCCTCCCAAGAACTGATGATGATAGGGATTGTTGGCGAGAGATTGTCATGGATATCCGTGTCACTGGCACGGTATGATCATAATGATGAATAAAAAAGATAAAATTCATGTTTCACCAAAATTGGAAAATCAGGGACGAGCCTGTACAGTATTTAATTGTGCGATCCTATTCACGACACCCAGTATCTGTCCATAGTCGATTAAAGTCTGTGGTGTGTCCATGTGTATATTTCCCTAAGAGAACGTCACTTAGTAGTTCGTCCTTCTCCAGCAGTCTCTAGCGTGTCTCCTTTGTCTTAGTTGGACTGTTTGTGAAATAGGAGGTAAGTGGCCGAACAGTTGTTTACAAACTCATGCGTATTCCACGTTACACTCCACATACACACACACACACACACACACACATACATATATATATATATGTGTAGAAAGTTTGTAGAAAAAACAAGATGTTAAAAATTTTGCTGGCAGAAATCTGTTTCAACCAATATGAAGAGGTCTTTATCAAAGCAACATTGTAAACGGAAAGACAAAATAAATATATCATTAATCACAGAACGCTCTCGGTCAGTACCGGAATTTTCAAAAAAAATTTTAAAATGCGTATTTCATGTTAAAAATAAAATAATTTTATTTAAAAAAATTATAAGCATTTTTATCATTAGAAAAGCTCAAAAGAGTTTGCAGTAAAAGTGTATATAAATATCAAAAAGTTTAGGAAAATGTTCCGGCTACAAAAGAAAGTTTTTAAAAATATATAATAAGCCCAACAGTACAATAAATGAAGATGGAATTTTTTAACATCTTGTTGCTTTTTCTACAAATTTTTACACATATTGTTGGATTCGTATCCATTTTACCTTTCATATATATATATATATATATATATATATATATATATATATAATTATGCATAAAATCATAATAAAATAATAATAATTACAAAAAAACATAATTCATTTTACGGACCTTTTTTTTTTATAAAATATCTAATTTTCTCCCGTTCACTAGTAAGCATATAACAATCAACCTTTGCCCGCAAACTAGATCTCTGTGTGATTGTAAAAATATGTATTTAATAGTTTAAAAACACCAGTCCCGCTACAGCAGCTGTCAGTGGCCGAGGGGATAAGATATCAGGCTGACAGTCAGTTGGAAATCGACCCTAGCCAAGGATAGTTGTTGTGTCTAGCCACACTGAAGAGGCGTGAAACGCCGAAATACGTGTCTGTGGATGACTCAATAATATATATATATATATATAATATATATATATATATATATGCATTTTCAAATTATTACGATAAACTTGGTGATGCCTCAATGCTGTACGTTTTTATGAA
>CM042158.1:50946485-50968985 GCA_023376005.1 Doryteuthis pealeii
CAATATATATATATATATATATATATATATATATACGCACATATATACGCAAACACACACACACACCACACACAAAACACACACACACACACACACACACACACATATATATATATATTATATATATATATATATATATATATATATATATATATATATATATAACAGAAAAATCAATACGCGAGTGGAATCGAGTCAAATTGCAGGCTCCACACTAAGAACAAAGAGCTCGGAATTAAAATAAGATTTTGCCAAAAAAAAAAAAAAAAAAAAAAAAAAAGGCTTAAGATGAAAAAAAAAAAAAAAAAAAACTCAGAAAAATAAATACAAAAAAAAAAGCTGACAAAAACAGTTTTCTATGTATTTTTTTAATGTAATACGTTGCTTAAAAGCTTCTAAGTTGTGAACATTTTAAAATGATGGGGGCAATACCTGTTAAGAGGTCGGCTGGCACGAGTGATTATTTTGGCACATACACTGGAAATGAACAGAGTGGGTCATGACGTAGCACGGAAAGAAAAATATTCTTAGATTGGCCGAATTCCAAAAGAGTAGTTTAAAGTAGTCGACACAGAGAAATGACGGTAGCATCTATAGAAAACGGCATAACGAGTTCGAATCTAGGGAAAAGACGTTTTAATTAATTTCTCTTTCTAATTCTGTTGTATTCTGGATCATACAGAATTCAGTATACTAGTACATTCAAACGGGCCAGAAATATAGTAACTCGCAACAGAGTGCCAAAACTTCGAGGTAGAGGGTTCGTGTAATTGTTCCGTAATCTTTACAGTCTCAGGATATTTGCCTCTCATCCCACTTATGAGGGCGTGACACAAGGACATTTTTGTGTGGGCCGACCCACAAGCCGAAGCTCATTGGTGGAATATTTGCCTCTCATCCCACTTATGAGGGCGTGACACAAGGACATTTTTATGTGGGCCCACCCACAAACCGAAGCTCATGGGTGGTAAGCATAAAAAATTCGTCGTCAGGCGCTGGGCAATAAACCCTGCACTGCCCCTTTAAATCAAGGGGGCAGGTATTGCCTTGGGGGATAGCCCCCTGGGATCGACGCTGTTAATTTTATTGCCAAGCCACTCCAGAGGCCGAAGCGCTCTGGAGCAGGCCCTGAAGGACCTTTGACGGCTCGGCAACCACCACGATGCTCCCAGACTCCCGTATATAAATAGTCCTGGACTAGCGTATCTAATCTCTACCCTAGGTACGCCAGGCTAGCCCACAACACATTCCTAAGATTATCATTTACGAAAAACCTTCACACGAGTAGGATACGACTCAAGGTCACTTTCTTAAGCGTAGTTTAACGAGTTTCCTTCTCCTTGACTTGATTGCTTAATGAAGATTTAAGGGCCAAGTCTTGTTTAATATTTACCCATTGCGAGAATTGGATTCATGCTTTTAATATTATTAGATTAGCCCAATTCCAAAAGAACAGTTTACATTAAGTTGACAGAGTGAAATGACGGTAGCATCCATGAGAATCGGAGTTCGAATCTCGGGAAAAGACGTTTTTATTGAGATATCTGTCCTATCCACGGAATCATCATTTATCAACCCCTTCACATGAGCAGGATGCAACACAAGGTCACTTTCTTAAGCGTAGTTTAACGCGTTTCCTTCTCCTAGACTTGTTGCTTAATGAAGGTTTAAGAGCCAAGTCTAATTTACTATTAAACCACGGCGAGAATTGAATTCATACTTTTATTATTTAGAGTGGCCGAATTCCAAAAGAGTAAGTCGACAGGGAGAAGATACACTAGCATCCACTGGAATCGGCGTAACGAGTTCGAATCTCGCGTTGCGATTGGTTGGTTGGTTGAGGTATTAAGTGAAGTAAAGTCGTGCTGGCCTAAAGTTGGTATCAGCCAATCAGCAAGGGAGTATATCCCCTTTTCACTAGCGCTATACCAAAGAGATTGTATTTGCGTCTGGGGGGGGGGCGCCACGCCTACGATCAGCTCCTTACTTTACCACACATATCCCTGTGCTACTCATTTCGCTGAGTTGGCGAGGGCCGGTATAGAACTAGGAAACTTGTAGTTTCTAGCCGAACGCTCTACCGACTGGGCTTCCCTTTTTCATTTTATGTCGAGGATGTTAAATTACGATTATAAGTTAATTCCCTTATTTTGTACTAGAAGTTGCTACCCGGCGTCGCCTGGGTAGAGCGAAATTTTTTAAGTTAGTCTCGCAGATCCATTAGTGAGATTGTCGCTGGATGCCCCATAAAATCCCCACGTAAATATATAACAATATAGTAAGACATTTTAATTCAATAATTTACAATTAAAAAAAACAAAAAACAATATAAACGAGGCGATTAATTCAATCAATCAATATCGTATTTCAATTACCTTCTGTTACTATACAAATTTAAATATCTTCCAAAATATAAATAAAATCTTCATTATTTTTGCTCAAAAACCAAGCCCTGGTGATAGTGAATGTATATATATATATTTACTTTGTCGTTAATTGTTTTATTTTTGAAGTTTCCCCCGGACAAAAATTAATACAAATTCCTTTATATATAGAATAGATATATCCTTACTCGTATCCTTAACTCGTAGTCTTTAAAGTTTAATCACTATTAATTCATATCACTATTCTATAGGCTAAGAATTTGAGTCCAACCGAATTAAACACCCAAAAATGAAGCGGGCTATTTGAAAGTCTGATTTTCAGTCCAGCAACACCCAAAGTGTAGAAGCTCCAAGATGTAGTTAATGTGTAAGATCATGTCTCTTCAGGGCTGGCCTGTTGAGTCATCTGAGAAAACACAAGGATAGAGTCAAATGCTACTGGCACTCAAGTATGAAAAAAGAGCAGGAAATGGCTTTACTCGTGTACGAGATGAGAGCTAACATACACACACAGACACAGACACACATCACAACACACACACACATATAATATATATATATATATATTATATATACACACACACACACACACATAATATATATGTATATTTATATATATCAATGATTGGAAGGCAATTACAATGCATATAAAATAAAAACAAAAAGATGTTTTTAAGTCTTTAGATTTCAAAGTAAACATTTAACTTCTATTCAGAAGACGGTTCAGAAATGGACGCAGTTTTTATGGATCGTTATTTCTATTTCATTTCTATAACCTCCCCTATGTTATTAACACACGCGTTCTGTCAGCGTTCTTTTTTATTTTTTACTCTATATATATATGGAATGTCGTTGACTAGTCGCTAATAGCCGTCTGCGTTCACACATCTCAATGTTCAATGTCCCGTATTTATTCTTCCATTACTATTGATGTATTTTTTATTTAATTTTATTTAATTGTTATATGTTAATGTGTATTTACCCACTTCACCTATAATAATACCTACTATATATTACATTACTGTTAATATATATATTAAATATATAATATAATAAAGTATATATAATCTCAATTCCACAACTACACGAATTTTTAAAACAATTCTTTTCGAAACATTTTAAATTATCTATTCTTGATCTCATCCACACGATTTTTATATACATCAAAAAATCCAAAAAATCCACTCTGATAAGGTCGTAAATCTCTCTGTGTACAACATATATTAACTTTTTCCATATTATATATCATCATACAATTCAACTCCATCTGATATTTAATAATATAATAATAAGTATAGATTTGATAAACAAAGACGAAACATTTTATTATGTTCGTAAGTTTGATTATCGAATTAAAAGTGATATTCAATAACATTATCATTTTTTTAATCCATTCTATTATTTTCATTTCTTTACATCATTTCTATCATATTCTGAGTGGATATTCATTTTCCTATTCTTTACATTATATATAATAATATATATAACCTGTAATCTAGTAGTATTCACCTATCCTATATATTATTATAAATTATGGGCGTGGATAGATGCTAGACTGGTGTGTGTGACTTTGAATCTCGTGTGTCTTCTGATTTCCTTGTGTGTGTGCTGTTGCTGAACGGAGGATGAGGAAGTGTGGTAGTTTTTGTTGATTGTTTGTGCATTGTGGAGTTGATCTCAAATTTGTCGTATTTGTTATAATAATTTACTATTCCTCTTAATTCTCTTCTCTATTTTATGAGCGCTTAGATAATATCTGATTATCTAGGAATTATTCGAGCACTTATATGTTCCCAAATTTTATATTGCATTACGACAAGAAGGTTCCCAAGTTCAGCAAAAGAGAGGGCTCCTTGTCGCAACAACAAAATAACTTACAGTAAGATCTGTATAAGTGTATGGTCATGTTAGGCGTCGATAGTTGTACAGATAAGAAATTATACGGAAACAAAATTTGTCCCGAATAATCAAATAATTAAAAAGAATATATTTTAGTACTAATATGTATATCGATTTTTATAATCAAGTTCGTACGTGGAAATTAGATCTTCTTGTCACACTAACAAACTACAGAACACAGACACACAATATAGACACAAAACACACATCTAACGTTCTAAATCACTTCAATACAAATTTTTACATTATTCAACACTACATAATATCTATATTTCACACAACATACACAGAATGAGTTTAATATTCACACCCTACTACACTTGTCTCTAACAATATTTAATATATACATATAATATACCGTATCCCATACCATTATATATAAATTATTTACTTTATTATATAGTATATATATATATATACACATCTCATAATATATTATATTCACTCATACATACACATACATCTACAAGTGTGTGTCAAAAAGTACTGAGATTTTCGATACTTTTTGACACACCTTGTATTCTGAAAAAATTAACGTCCATTTTCTTCATTGCTATTTCGGTAAATATACTTTAAAATCTGTAATTTAATAAAAAAATTAACGTTACAATTTTTGTTTATTCCTATCTTGGTAAATACAGCTTTAGTCTCGATACTTTATTGACACACCTTGTATATACCGTCAGTCCCCCCATTTTTAATCCAACCACAATAGGATTGCATTTAATTTATTTCATAATATTTGTTTATTTATTTGTTCCTATGAATTTAGGAAATAACACAAAATATGTTTGTACAATGCGTACATATATATATATATATATATATATATATATATATATATATATATATATATATCATGGTGAGTTATCATTTATACTCGGTCCAATACCTAATGTTATACGTTGTTACAAAAACGCATACACATATATCGCCATCCGCTGCAAAAAGAGCCAACTGAAAATTTAATGTGCCCGTGTGATAAAAAACTATGTTTTACCGACCATAACTCGTAGACTTAATTACCGCCCATAAAATAACTCCACAGTCAATGTAAACGCAATTTCGAACGACCCGGTGCACATGATGAATACAAAAAACAAAAAACAAAAAAACAAGCAATCTTTTGAAATTAGCTGACAACGTATTTGCCACTTTTGCATTTCGGTATACGCGTGGATTCCTATCTGTGTGGCTTTTTCACCGTGTAATTTTAATGCACACTACGTGGCCTACGGATTTAATCAATTTCGGGCCGCCTGATCATTTCCGGCTGCCTAAACTCTTTCCGGATGGCGCTCATTTCCGGTAAATTTGGGTAAGTAATAACTTCCGGTACAAAAACCACTTGCTTATCTCTCAGCATTTCCGATTTGAGTGGGATTCACTGATGTTTCACTTTCGCAAAGACCTTGAAAAACTATGATTAAAACAAATAGATAGACAAATAAATAAATGAATAAACAACTAATAATAATAATAATAATAATAATAATAATAATAATAATAATAATAATGATTTAAAAAGGAATATCTCAGGAGAACTAGAAAACTTCTAGAAACGAAACTTAACAGCAGAAATCTGATCAAAGAATTAATACCTGGGCTGTCCCATTATAAGATACTCAGGACCATTCTTAAAATGGACAAAAGAAGAACTCAGACAGATAGACCAAGGACGAGAAAATTAATGACCATGCACAAGGCTCTCCACCTAGAGATGATAGAGATAGATTGTATGTGTCAAGAAAGGAAGGGGGAAGAGGTCTTGCCAACATAGAGGAATGCGTAGAAACCACAATCCAACAACTTGAAGATTACACAAGGAAGAGCAAAGACAAATTACTTATGGCGACCAACAATAGTAGAAACGGCAGATGGACAAACAGAAGAACGACAAAGACTAGAAAAAAAATGGGAAGAAAAACAATTATATGGACGCTTCAAACGACAAATAGATGAGGTTGCACATCAAAAGACTTGGACATGGTTAAGAAAGGGAAACCTCAAAGAGAAACAGAATCACTTATAATTGCTGCACAAAATAATGCCATAAGGACAAACTACATCAAGCGAAAATTGATAAGACCCAACAAAATAGTAAATGTAGACTTTGCGGTAATAGAGATGAGACTGTTAACCATATACTCTGCGAATGTAGCAACTAGCACAACGAGAATACAAAACTAGACACGACTGGGTTGGGAAGGTGATCCACTGGGAATTATGCAAGAAATTAAATTTTGACCACACAACAAAATGGTATATGCATAAACCAGAATCTGTTCTTGAGAACGAAACGCACAAAATTCTCTGGGACTTTGAAATTAAAACGGATCACCTTATCCAGCAAGAAGACCAGACCTAGTGTTGATTAACAAAAAAGAAAGAACTTGTCAACTGGTGGATTTTGCAGTACAGCGGATCACAGGGTGAAGTTAAAGGAAAATGAAAAAATTGACAAATACCTGGACCTTGCCAGAGAACTGAAAAAGTTATGGAATATGAAAGTGAAGTTATACCAATTGTAGTTGGTGCACTTGGAACAGTCCCAAAAGCATTAGAAAAGGGTTTGGAAAGTTTGGATATCAGAGGAAGGATTGAAACCATTCAGAACACTGCACTGCTGCAATCTGCCAGAATACTCAGAAGAGTCCTGGAGACCTGAGGAGACTTGCTGTCACTCAGACTCCAGTGAAAGACCATCAGCTAACACTGATGTGAAAACTCAAGTCAACCATGATAATAATAATTGATAAGACTCAGCAAAACAGAAAATGTAGACTGTGCGGTGACAGAGATGAGATTGTAAACCATGTATTAAGTGAATGTAGCAAACTAGCACAACGGAAATACAAAGATAGGCACGACTGGGTTAGGAAGGTGATCCACTGGGAATTATGCAAAAAATTAAACTTTGAACATACAACAAAATGGTATATGCATAAAACAGAATCTGTTCTTGAGAATGAAATGCATAAAATTCTCGGGGACTTCAAGAGAAAGACGGATCACCTTATCCCAGCAAGAAGACCAGACCTAGTGTTGATTAACAAAAAAGAAATAACATGTCAACTGGTGGATTTTGCAGTTCCAGTAGATCACAGGATGGAGCTGAAAGAAAATGATAAATGGACAAATACCTGGACCTTGCCAGAGAACTGAAAAAGTTATGGAATATGAAAGTGAAAGTGCTACCAATTGTAGTTGGTGCACTTGGAACAGTCCGAAAGGGATTGGAGATGGGTCTGGAATGTTTGGAAATCAGAGGAAGGGTTGATACCATTCAGAACACTGCACTGCTGCAATCTGCCAGAATAATCAGAAGAGTTCTGGATACCTGAGGAGACTTGCTGTCCCACAGACTTCAGTGAAGGACCATCATCTAATGCTGATGTGAAAACTCAAATGGAGTAAATAATAATAATAATAATAATAATAATAATAATAATAATAATAATAATTGATAAGTCGCAACGAAACAGTAAATGTAGACTGTGTGGTGACAGAGATGAGATTGTAAACCATGTATTAAGTGAATGTAGCAAACTAGCACAACGGAAATACAAAGGTAGGCACGACTGGGTTGGGAAGGTGATCCACTGGGAATTATGCAAAAAATTAAACTTTGACCATACAACAAAATGGTATATGCATAAACCAGAATCTGTTCTTGAGAATGAAATGCATAAAATTCTCGGGGACTTCGAGATAAAGACGGATCCCCTTATCCCAGTAAAAAGACCAGACCTAGTGCTGATAAAAAAAAGAAAGAACTTGTCAACTGGTGGATTTTGAAGTTCCAGCAGATCACAGGGTGAAGCTGAAGAAAATGAAAAAATGGACAAATACCTGGACCTTGTCGGAGAGCTGAAAAAGTTATGGAATATGAACGTCAAAGTGATACCAATTGTAGTTGGTACACTTGGAATGGTCCCAAAGGGACTGGAAAAGGGATTGGAAAATCAGGACACCAGAGGAAAGATTGAGACCATCCAGAATACTGTACTATTACAATCTGCTAGAATACTTAGAAGAGTCCTGGATACCCGAGGAGACTTGTCACTCCAGTGAAAGACCATCAGCTAACGCTGATGTGAAAACTCAAAAGGAGTGAATAATAAAATAATAATAATAATAATAATTAATAATAATAATAATAATAATAATAATAATAATAATAATTAGAAATCAGAGGATGGATCGAGAACATAAAAACAACAGAATTTCTAAGATCGGTTAAAATACTCAAAAGAGACCTGAAGACCTGATGAGACAGGCTGTCACTCAGCCTCCAGTGAACCACCGGCTCCGTCAACTGTGAAAAACTCGATAATAATAATAGTAATAATAATGATATATAATAATTATATATATATATATATATATATATATATATTATATATATATATATATATATATATATATAAAGTCCATTGCAACACGAAGAACATGTCTATTATATGCATGTGATGTCGGCTATTGTCTTGTGGTCGATGTGGAATTCCATCCGAAATTATGACCCAACAGTCTAAACAATATATATATATATATATATATATATATATATATATATATATATATATATAATATATATATATATAGAGAGAGAGAGAGAGAGAGGGGGGAGAATTTGTATAGAATTTGTATAGCTGTATGTTTCCGTTGATGTGAACAGACATGGAAGAATGTATGAATTGTTTGAATGATTTTTGTTTGTTTACGATCAAGTTAACATAAATTTAGTTCGAATTAATATAGAATTTATCAGACGAATTCTGAGTTTTGACTGCATCTCCACCCATTTTGAAGAATGGTACAATGTGCTTTTATAGCATTTAAACATACTTAATTTTCATTTCGAGAGAATTGTGTGACGAGACTTTTTAATTTTTTGTTTCAGTACTTCTAAAACTATCGGTCGTCAAAACATTTGTTACCTGAGTGTTATATATATATATATATATATATATATTATATATATATATATATATATATGTTGTGTGTGGTGTGTGTGTGTGCTCAAATACTGAACGACTCAATTTGTTAAAATTCCAAACAATCCACGCATAGGAAAAGCATGGGCTGCTGTAGATGAATTATACATAATATGGAAATCTAATCTCACAGATAAGAAAAAGCAAGAATTTTTCCAAACCGTATGTTGGAATTTCTTTTATACATATTAGGTGTGCTGGCGGTTCTAACTTAAATATATAGACTCTGCGTGGCCACGTGGATTCAATCGGCCGATCAACAAGCTCGAATGCGTGGTTGTTTAACAATATAAAGGCCTTCATGGAAAGCCATTCAGTTGCTCGTGATTAATATTTAGGGATACAAGCGTTCTGCTTAAGATTAAAGGACACAATGATTCTACTTAACACTGACAGAATCTGCTTAACACAAGCATCATAGGATTCCACTTAAAACGGATCAAAATCTCTACAAGAATCTGAACACCGTAGCCCTATGAGAGCTACTGTATGACTGCACTACCCGGCCCCCAACAAAGCGATGGCAGAAACGATTAGACGGCAGCTACAGAAGAATGTTGCAAACTTTTTTGAACAAACTATGGAAACAGCATTCCACAATAAAACAGTTTATATTCTCAACTGTCGCATATTGCACAAACCATGCTCGTGAGACGAAGAAGACATGCTGAACATTGCTGTAGAAGCAAGGACGTAAACCAAAAGTGACGTTCTCCAGAAGACCTCCTCCTTTTACTTTTAGCCGTCCGTCGCAGACGACGATGACGTCACTCCATGTCGTTGAATACTTACGGAATTTTTGATGACTAATTAGTCCAGTTCTGAATTGCTAATGCGGTCACACACATTACAAGGGAAATTTCCATCTGTATTCTGTGATGCATGACGACGATGACGTCATTGCTCTGCAGTACAGTTGAGTTCGATATTGAGGCACCCAGTTCATGTGCAGCGCGTGATTCGTCAACCTTGTCCGTTGGAGGTTAGGTCTTCTAGACTTGATGTTGTAATGGCGCATTTCTTCAAAGTGCTCTTTCGGGGGCCTTGTGCCCTTCTCGTACCTTCTGCAAGTTCACCATGAATTACTTTACCGGGGAATCTTTCTGTGGGCATGCAGATGGTGTGACCCAACCATCGCAATTAGCATTACCGTTCCATGCCGGACAGTGCTGTAGAAGCAAGGAGGAAACCAAAAGTGATGTTCTCTAGTGGACACATATACATGGACACACCCTTGTAGGGGGGGTTGAGAGAGAGAGAAACAGACAGAGAGACAGAGAGACAGAGAGAGACAGAGGGACAGACAGATAGACAGACAGAGGCAGAGAGAGACAGACAGAGAGACAGAGACAGAGAGAGTGTGTTGGATTATTAGGATTATATAAGCCGTGCTGCAGTGCGCCACCTGAATTTATTGACTGTGTGAGGTCACGTGGTCTTATCCTTCGTCAATCAACAACCATCGTGGCTAGTTGACTACTTAATCCCTGATACTGAACAGACGTCCATTTTCAATCAATGAAGAAGGAACTTACAACCAAAGGATTCTTTACAAAGGATTTCCGCTGGACAAGCACTCTTGTTTGAAGCCTGAAGAATGGCCCATAAAAACGTAACAGGAGAGAGAGAGAGAGAGAGAGAGAGAGACTAATGAGACAGAGCAACATGATGATGATGATGATGCTGATGATTACCAAAATGTTATCAATTTTTCTGAAGAAACCTGTATGTTTCAAATGAACTGATAATTTGATAAATCATATCTTGAGTATTTTCGTTTTTTATTTCTTTATTTTTTTTAAAAACATTTTTATTGGGTGATGGTAAGAGAGCATTGAATTTCAACGGGAAAAAATGAACTAATCTCTCACACACAAAAAATAAAATAAAATAAAATAATATAACCGATTATATTCGTTAGCAAAATTTGTCTTTTAGTTTCTGATTTGTGTTATTCCTGAAGGAATTTTACCATTTCTAAAGTCGTGGAACAAAAGACAATCTTATCAAAGCAGTAAGAAAATTAATTATTTCTAGTTTAGAAAGCGAAATAATTTGGAAACACAAAAAATTTCAGAATGCAAAAAAATCATGAATTCCACTAAAATATGTTTCTCTCCGGGAATCGAAAGACATGCACAGTTTTGAATTGTTTGTCTTTTTTTTAAAAATGTTTTAAAAATTATTTCCTTTCGTTTTCCCTTTTTCTTTATGTTTTAAAATTCTTTATGAAAATCTTCTTCTTTTTTTTTTTTTTTGGTATCAAAATGTTCTTTAGCAATGTTCGTGAAAGAAAAAGAAAGAAAAAAGAAAGCTCCCTTATTGAATGAAAACAAAACAAAAAAAAAACACCATTATATAATCTTTATTTAAAGATATTCTAAACAATAGGATAATATAATTGGATGAAAGGCAAAGTGGAAACCAATGAAAAAAAAATATTACAATTCAACTCAGTCATGAACAAACCAATAATCTTATTCATAGTTGGTTGGTTGGTTGGTTGGTTGGATTTTATGGAATGTCAACCCTTGGGTTATTTTATGTCGAAACTTTTTTATTTTATTATTTTTCTTGTGTATTCATTTACTTTAACCCATTTTTTAAACTCATATTTTGACCTGTTAAACCCATAGATTGGATTGGTTTGATTTGTTCTATATTACGGCATTCTTATTTGGTTTCTGATATAATGAAATGTAAATACCTTGGTACCCCTTCACTATAATCTGATTGGACAGTTCATGTATAAATAGTCGACACTGTGTTGGTTCTAGACCTACGACCTACATTTACTCGATAGCCGACGACATTATGCCTTACAAGCTAACTTACTCGCTAGACGACACCACGACCGACGGATGTACCAATTACTACTGCGATAATATACCAAATACGAACTTCAGAATATATCCCTTAACCCAGTGGGTCATTTAATGCCGGCTAAGTTTTGAAATAAATTCATTCTTAATGGATACACACTGTTTTTAATAAACACTTTTGATAAAAAAAAGGTTGGGTGTTGCCATAAAACCATATGGTTGGGGCAATCATATAGGTGATAGGGCTTGATGTGTCCAACCGATTGATTGGATACACAATTGCATTTTTTTTCGGTGTGGTGGACCCGTAGACCTCATCAGATCATCTACCTGCACTCCCCAAATACTTTCAGTCATCTTGCCTCGGCTTGTCACTGATAATAGTCTTTGGGGAAGGAGAGCATGCAGTGCGTGTCGCACAAGCGCACAACATGTAAACATGTGCAGATATTTCTACAAGTCCCACGATGATGGAGGAACGCCCGTCTAACAAAAATAAGGGCCAAAGTGGAGTGTTGCATGTCCTGAACTGCTCAGACACATGGATTTCATCCTTAGGCATTACAGGGCACAACCCCATGGCAAACGGGTGGCCACATTGGGGAGAGTCTTACCCCTCTGCAGAGGTGCAGTCGGTGTATTCTAAGGCCTCAACCGATAAGGCGGACATATAATATGGAATACACTGTTGATTTGAGATGATAATTTTGAATTATTTTCCCATTAATATTCGGTATAATTTTTTTTAAACGGAACAAAATTTAAGTAGAGAAGAAAAACATTTTTTTTCTGAGATATAAGTCGACACGTACATACCAAAATAGACGCAACTTCTTTATCACTAACACCATCAGCACAGCAGAAGCCAGGGAAGGCGAAAGCCCACAATCTCCCACAATCACAGAAAAGACAAAAAACCATCAACACGGGGAATGATGACAGGGACGACACATCATTAGCATATCGACACAAAAAACACAGACAAGTAGCCGCATAGACACATATACGACACACAAAAAAAAACAACAAACGAGTAGCCAGGTAGAAGTAAAGAGGTCGCAAAGAGCAGCCATCCCCATACCACCTAAGGAGGTGATAGAGATAATACCATCAACAGCAATGACCACATATATAAAGATGCCAGAAAGGACAGAACAGCCATTCTATTCGCTCTGATGAAGGGGAGTAACATCTGTTAAGTTTTTATGGGCCATCTTTTGGCCTTAAAGCAGGAGCGCTTGTCCAGTGGAATTGGATCCCTGGTAAAGAGTCCCTCGATAATGAATCCTTTGGTTACTCTGGTAAAGAGTTCTCGGTTCCGGTTAAAGAGTCATTCGATAATGAATCCTTTGGTTCATCTGGTAAGAGTTCTCAGTTCCTGGTAAAGAGTCCTCGATAATGAATCCTTTGGTTACTCTGGTAAAGAGTTCTCAGTTCTGGTAAAGAGTCCTTCGATATGAATACTTTGGTTCCTCTGGTAAAGAGTTCTCAGTTCCTGGTAAAGAGTCCTTCGATAATGAATCCTTTGGTTCCTCTGGTAAAGAGTTCTCAGTTCCTGGTAAAGAGTCCCTCGATAATGAATCCTTTGGTTTCTCTGGTAAAGAGTTCTCAGTTCCTGGTAAAGAGTCCTTCGATAATGAATCCTTTGGTTACTCTGGTAAAGAGTTCTCAGTTCCTGGTAAAGAGTCCATCGATAATGAATCCTTTGATTCCTCTGGTAAAGAGTTCTCGGTTCCCGGTAAAGAGTTCTTCGATAATGAATCCTTTTGTTACTCTGGTAATTGTATAAGTCTTTCCTGGGTATTGGTAAATATCTGGTAATCCTATGTCCGTCTTCAGTTAGCGCAATTATAATTATAGCCAGTGTGTCTATAGTGTGTCTTCCACGCAGTATGTTTAGTGATTGGCTGCAGGAGTAAATCACGTGACCCTGGCCAGTCTATAAATCTTGGTGGGGAATTAGAGGACATCTTATATCAAAATATTTCAACATTCCCGAAACATTACCAAATAAAACGGAAGTTAACATTCAAATACAGAGTTTCTTATATT
Source organism: Doryteuthis pealeii (assembly GCA_023376005.1). Classification (NCBI taxonomy): domain Eukaryota; kingdom Metazoa; phylum Mollusca; class Cephalopoda; order Myopsida; family Loliginidae; genus Doryteuthis; species Doryteuthis pealeii. The sequence continues at coordinate 50,960,640 of CM042158.1, forward strand.
TCACACATTATGCTTCATAATAAATCACAAATAATAGATTTTGTAGACACACACACACACACACACACACACATATATATATATATATATATATATATATATATATATATATATAATACACATTCCGATATGTAATCTATACAATATAGACAATAAATAATTGAATACATCGTAATGCATTAAAAAAACATCGAAAAAAAAAGCCTCCTTTCCCGAAGGGGTTGGAAGTTAGAAATTAGATGTTAGATGTTTATATCAAATGTAAGTATAATCATCAAATTTAACAGCAGTTTCCATCAAATAATTAAAAAAAACTTTTGATAAGCTTTTAGTGTTGAATTAGTTCAGTATTCAACCTCAAGTCATGTACTCTAGTAATGTTACTATGAACATCTGTTGTATAAGTAGTTTGTAAGTCACTATTACTAGCGCTAGACCATGCGGGAAGATAAGAAAAATGAAAGTTTAGGAACATGTGTTATTATCTAATTTTTCATTACGCAGCATAATTTGGAGATTCTTATCAGAGCGAGACAATTGTTCAGACAAAACTGTCGATGCCTTGCAGAGGAACAGAGAAATTAAATTAGATGAAGAAAAAGATCAGCATTTCTTCACACAATTGTAATCACCGTGCTAAACAAGATAGGTAATTATGAACTTTTGTTTAGTAAATTAGGGTGTCCCAGAAAAAACAGAACCCACAAATTTTGTAATAAAACTGTAAATTTTCCCATTAAACAAATAAATTAGGGTTTAGGGTTAGGGTTAGGGTTTAGGGTTAGGGTTATGGTTAGGGTTTAGGGTTTAGGGTTTGTTTAATGGGAAAATAAATAAATAATTTAGGTTCTATTTTTTTCTAAACCCTAAATCCTAAGACCCAACCCTAACCCTAACCCTGACCCTAAACTCTAATTTATTTGTTTAATGGGAAAATTAACAGTTGTATTACAAAATTTGTGGGTTCTGTTTTTTTCTGGAACACCGTAATTTACTAAACAAAAGTTCATAATTACCACAAGATGAAAGCTTTCACTTTCCAATATGTAATCTATACAGTATATCTATATATTAATACTCGAGTTCCTTATTTATACAGTTATAGCAGGACCTGTGGATATACCACATTATGGTAATTTGATTATTACAAAGTGTTATAAGTTTATTCAAGAGCTATTGTGAAATACTTCAATATGTAGAATTATACAAATCTTGATTTAACTCTCTCTAACTCTTTGTTTTCTTTCTTTCCTTCTTTTCATCTTTTCATTATGATCAATTGACCCAGATAATATTTATAGTTTCAACGCGCTCACCCCTCTGTATATTTTCCTCCTACTCTCTTTCTTTCTTTCTTTCTTTCTTTTTTCTTTCTTTCTTATTATATTTTTTATAAATTTGAAATATTTACTCAAGAGCTATTACTAATAGTTCAATACATAAAAAGTTTAATAATCTTGATTTAACTCTTTCTATCTTTCCCTCTCTCTCTCTCTCTCTTTCTCTCTACACACACACACGCACACGCACACACACACACACTCTCTCTCACTCTTTTTTCTTTCTTTTCTTCTTTTCCTCTTTTCATGATGTTCAATTGAAAGTCGATAAACAGGTACTCCACTATCCCCAGAGAAAGAAATTACTAATCAGAATTAAAACCAACCATACACCCTCACATACACATACACCACACAATCACACATCACAATGTATATATATATATATATATATATATTTATAATACATTATATATCATATTATATTGTATCATATTATATATAATATATATATACCATTATATATATGCCATTAATTTACATACACACACACACACACACACACACACACACACACACACACACATATATATATTATATATATATATATAATCCAACGATCAGGGGAAGAAATAGTTTTTTAAGATATCGTAGTTTACGAACTCAATGTGTGCTCTTATTGCCAGAGTCCCTGAGCAAATGATATCAGTAAAAAATATAACAGAATATATATATATATATATATATATATATATATATATATATATATATATATTATATATGAGGTAGGTAGAAGGATGGTGAAACAAATCAGAGAGTTGAAACGTTCGTCCGAATTCATACGGACATATTCAGTGGAATGATTTTTATTGAAAGCAAAATGTTGTTCGAGTATAAGTGACGGGAGTGAAGGGAGTGCGGTTAGGGGTAGACATGAATGAAGTGAGGGTAGTATACAGGAAGTGGAGAGAGGATGGGAGTGGATGAGCATAGGGGTGGGTTAAGGAAAGGGGGTAAAGTTCTGGTGTGTTTGATGTCAGCAGCAGATGAGGAGGAGAGAGTTGAGTGACCTAGGTTACTAGGTCAGTTAGCGAAAAGGGCAGGGGGGATATTTTTCTAACTTCAGAAGTATAGGTAGATTTTTGACTTCAGAAGTATGGGTAGATAAAAACGAAGAATAGGAGTGAGAGTTTATGTGTGTAGGGTCAGTTAGTGGAAAGCGCAAGGGAGGGGTGGAGGATTTTTTTTTTTTACTAACTGTCCTTAGTAACCTAGGTCACTCAACTCTCTCCTCCTCATCTGCTGCATCGATCCTATCTCCATATTATATATATATATATATATATATATATATATATATTATATATATATTATTATATATATATGAGATTTATCCAAAACTTGGTAGTAAGGGATGATTCTATATGTGATTTCAAGATCCACTGTACTAATATTGATGATCCAGTATGTATAAATACAGTGAATCATTAAATCACTAAAGAGAGCTCAATGTAAAATAACTTTTAGATTATATACAGAGCAATATTTATCAATAAGGAAGAACTCAATACAGTAATCCCATAATACATTTATTTCGACAAAAATTGGGGCCCATATAAATCTAAGTTGATTTAAACCGGCTCCCCAAATTTCGCCTCATCAGATGGGTCTCAATTCACTTATATATATATATATATATATATATATATATAATATATATATATATATCATTAAATATTTAGATTTTAATAAACAGTACATGCTGAGACCTTAAGAAATATTAACAAACGAATCTACGAGTACAAAAGAGACATAAAAAATGGACAGTAAATAATGTATTAAGGAAACCCATTCTGGTACTAACCACTATTTTAATTTCAAAGAGTCAAAAATGTTAGTTACATTACACAACAAAAAACCTCGATAAATTGTCGAAATTAGCATTATTTCTAATTACAATACCATTAAACAGCGAGCTAGTTTTTTTTCAACCTATTTCCTTACTCCTCAAACTAGTCAAACGTGATTGGTACTTTAAATACACCCATTATTCTTCACATAATCATTTTTTTCCATTCTTCCGTATTGTCCTGAAAAAGGTTTAATATAAACCGAAACGTTTAAAAATCGACTTCACCATCCAAAATAACCTTTTTATCGGAATACTCTGTTTTCATATCATATATATATATATATATATATTATATATTATATATATTTATATATATATATAAGTTAGCTTGTAATAGACCTGGCTGGAGAGCCACCATCTACCGTTCTGTGGAAGAATTTAAGTCCGACCGATTTAAACACCATAAATTGAAGCGGGCTATTAGAAAGGTTAATTTTCAGCCCAGCAACATTCAAAGTGGAGAAATTCCAACATGTAGTTTATGTGGAAGAGTATGTCTCTCCAGAGCTGGCCTGTTGAGTCATCTGCGAAAACACAAGGATAGAGTGTCAAATGCTACATGCACCTAAATATGAGGAGGAAAAAAAGAAAAAAAAAACAGGAAATGGTCTTACCCGAACACGAGTTGACAGCCATTATATATACTAGCTAATATATGCACCCTCTGGGTGCACGTATTTAAGTTTTCATGCAATAAAATATTATATTAAATTAGAAAGGCTAATGGAACTAAATAAGAATGCAGATAAAACTATTTGAAATATAGGGGGCTATAATCGAAAAACAGAACAACTGAAACTTACCCTTCAATCACCCCAGCCTTTCATTGCTACATTTTCATATTTTAACTATTTAGTTAAAAATGGGAAGTAAAGAATAAAATTACAGTTAATTCTTCTCGTTAATAAATTTCTTTTAAGATTTATTGAAGAGATTTTTGCTCATATTCATTAAGATAAAACCAAACAATTAGAAATCAATAATACTAAGCACATATTTATTAAAATCAATTTTTCATATCAATATGCAAATTAGCCTTCCCGTTCACACTATAAATTGCTATTTTGTTGTATATATAAATACAATTGCATATTATTAGTTTGTAGATATGGCCAACCGTATTAATAATGTAAGACAATTTTATTAATAATTGAGTTTTAAAAAGAAATTAAATCATGGAAAATGTGACGCAAATAACTAAGGGAGTTGTGACGAGTAGTAATATAGTTTCGGTTACAGACAGAATACCACACAATCTCCATTATAATAAGATGAGTGATGAAAGTGAGTATATGTGTGCGTGTGTATGTCCGTTTGTTAAGACTAATTTTGGACTCGTTCTTAGAGAGTGAATTCACTCTGTCAAAGACTGTTATAAGGAAATAAAAATGACAGATTTTTCGACGTGAACACCGACAGAAATGCATAAAATAATATCAATCACATATAGAAAATCGAATTACCCATGGCTTGTCATGCTATTGAAAATATTCTGTGACTCGAAAACGAGAGTCAATTGTTCCTATTCGATCGGCTCTCGGGTGGGGGCGGAGGGGTGGTGGTGGTAGTAAGAAGGTTATATTTAACTTTTGTAGGAGAGTCGGCCGGCCGGATAAAGAGATGCAATTGTAGTGGATGCTTTGATCGTAGAAAATCTTACAAAAATATGGAAGTGGCAGTTGGAATTAAAGAAACTGGGAATGGTAATGGGTGTGTGTGTGTGTGTGGTGTGGGGGGCTGTTGATATCGGTCAGTGAGATAAGAATGGAAGAGAGTTTAATCTAAAACGGGAAAAAGCGGTACATTATATATATATATATATATATATATATATATATATATATATATATATAGTATGAACAAAAAGTCATAAGACAATCAGGAATATTTCTTGTATGTTGTTTATTCTCAATTAGTTTCGACCTTAGGTCATCGTCAGGAGAAAATTTCTTCTTTGAAGAAATAGTTTATAGATTTTTTGAAAGGGAGCATTATAGAAGAACTATACAAATTGAAGTGTTTTTGAGGGTTTGACATGCTATTAAAATCCGGATAGACGGGTGTGTTAGTAGTAGCATGTCCATTTGTTCCGTGAAGAACCTCTCTCTCTATATATATATATATGAGAAGAAAATATTTTAAAAAATATAACAAACACAGGATGTTGCGATTAGGGGAAAAATTTTATGTGTCAATACTTAAGTATTTCGGTATTAAACTACCATCAGGACACTGTTAAGGAATGTTTTTGTGAGGGACAAAATGAAAAATGTTAAGTGAATAGTGAATGTGTGAATATTATGTTATTGACCGTTAATTTTTATATGTGCGTTTGTTTACGAAAACTGATGAGGTGATCATTGCATGTGCACAAATGGAAAGTGAAGATCATAGGATGACGCATAATCTTCACTTTCCATTTTTGCACTATGCGCCCATAATTCTGGCCTTGTGCCACATCTGAGCTAAGCTTGGTAGATAATTATGACACAAAATATTCATCATCTGGTGTAATGGTTAGCAAGGTAGTCTCGCAAACCATTTTTAGGGAGTTCGATTCTCACTGGGAGCCCCATACTTCTGGCCTTGTGACACATCTAAGCCAAGCTTAGTAAATAATTGTAACACAAAAAATTCCTCACGTGGTGAAATGGTTAGCAAACTAGATTTGCAGACATTTGGTCATGAATTCGATTCTCATTGGGCACCCCATTCTTCTGGCCTCTCAGGGGGTGTAATGGTTAGCAAGCTAGCTTCGCAAACCATTGTTAGTGAGTTCGATTCTCATTGGGCGCCCCGTATTTTTGGCGTTGTATCGCATGTAAGCTAAACTTAGTAAATAACTATAACACAAAATATTGGGCACCTCATGTGGTGTAATGGTTAGCAAGCTGGATTAATAGACCATAGTGAGTTCGTATCTCACTGTGTGCTCATTACTTCTGGCCTTATGTCGCATCTAAGCTAAGTTTAGTAAATAATTATAACACAAAATATACCTCATGTGGTGTTATATTTAGCAAACTAGATTTGCAAACCATTGTTAGTGAGATCGATCCTCATTGGGCGCCTCGTCTTTCTGGCCTTGTGCCGCATCTAAGCTAGGCTTAGTAAATAATCATATATATAATATGATTCATGTGGTGTAATGGTTAGCAAGGTAGACTCGCAAAGCATTGTTAGTGAGTTCGATTCTCACTGGGCGCCTTGTGTCACATCTAAGCAAAGCTTAGTAAATAATTATAAGACAAAATATTATTCACGTTATGTAATGGCGAGCAAGCTAGATTCGCAAAGCATTGTTAGAGAGTTCGATTCTCACTGGGCGCCTTGTGCCACATCTAAGCAAATCTTAATAAATAACTAAAACGCAAATATTCCAGCAGGATCACATGACCATTTTTATTTTTTTAAATCCTTGCTGGTAAGAACAATAAAATTTGTGAAGGTGTTACGTTTCAGATTATTCAAGCATTTGATTATTCATAAAAAAATTGTAATACGACGTATCAAGAAAAACAAAACAGATAAAGATAATAAAATAATTCCATTAAGAGATAAAAAAATGAAATAACAAAATACAGGAAGCCCCATTTAGTGATCACGTAAATTGTGTTTAATGCATTTGACAAGGTAACAGTTGGATTTTGAAATAAAGGTAGAAATATTTGAATATATCCGGTTAAAAAATAGGAAAAACGAAATCGCTTAAGGATGAGCAAAAATAAAAGAATCTATTTTTTTCTAAGGAAAAAAAAAAGCCAAAAAAAAAAAAGACAATAAGCAAAGAAATACGTTTAAAATGATTAAATCTATAAATTCAAGAAAGCATGCAAATAAAATGGCGGTGTGGACGAGAGAGAGGAGAGAGAGAGAGAGAGAGAGGAGAAGAGAGAGGGGGGAGAGGGAGAGGGGGAGAGAGGGTTGGAGAGATGGAGAAGATGGAGAGGGAAGAGCGGAAAGAGAGAAGGGAGAGAGAGGAGAGAGGTGAGAGAAAGAGGGGGATTGAAAGGGGGGAGAGAGGAGAGATAAGAGGAGATGGAAGAGGAAAGAGCGGGAAAGAGAGGAGGGGAGAGAGAGTGAAAGAAAGAGAAAGAGAGAGGGAGAGAGAAAGAGAGAGAATGGAGAGAGAGAGGGGGAATATATAGGAGGAAGAGAGAGGGAGAGAGAAGTGGAGAGATGGAGAGAGTGGGAGTGAGAAGGGACAAAGAAGGAGAAAGAGAGGAGGAGAGTGAGGAGAGAGAGAGAGGAGAGGAGGAGTAATGGAGGAAATCTTTTTCCAGAAAAAAATTGGATTTAGAAGCAGACGAAATTTGGGAGAAGGATGGAAGTTTTAAGATGATGTATAAAGGAAAAAGAAAATTTTAATATTTAAGAATAAAATAAGAAGCCATTTAAAAAAAGACATTCTTAAAAGTTAAAAAAGAAAGTAAGAAACAATGGGCACCTAAGAAACTATGAAAATCTATATATTGTTACATAATTGTTAGTAACTAACACTTATTCACAGTAGTGTTTAGAAACCAAAATGGCTGTTTATGAGTTGCAGCCGGCGGCCTTGAAGGATTGAGTAACAAGGATTGACTCAGTCTGATCTCCTTCTGGGGATACCGTGAGAATCGGTGGAGAAGACCTCTCTCGGTTTAGATTAGAAATAAATTTAGTTCAGAATCGACCAAATCACGATGGTGGTAAGTCGTGTTAAGCACACGGCAACTCAATCTGCGCAGGTAGTCTGTGTGGGGATTTTCGGATAAAATATGATCTAAGCAATCGAAGTCTTGGGTTTTATCTAAAAACTACCAATGACACTGGCTTCTGATAAAGAGAAATCCCCAATGGAAGACAGACAGAAGTCCCAAGACGAAGTCCAGACGCTAGAGCAGACGTAAGATCCAAAGATGAGCAGAAGAATATATAGAAGTAAAGAGAGTATAACAACAATATCACTGCTCATACGACCGTTATCATTTGGCACAACATCCGGTTAAAAATAAGAACATCTAAATTGTCCAAGATGAAATGCAAAAATATACATCCTGATTATCTCAGACACGCTACACAGAAATTATAATAAAAAGAAGATAATGGGATAGAGGGGATGGGCGCGCGGAAGGGATAGCGCTAATATGTTTTCAATCGAACATAAGGAAA
>CM042158.1:50978985-50998985 GCA_023376005.1 Doryteuthis pealeii
GATATCAGGCTGGCAAAAGTTCAATTCAATATATATATATATATATATATTATGTCCGTGTATCGGTGAACATTCTAACAACAAAATGATATAATTAACACACACACACACACACACACACATATATATATATATATATATATATATATATATATATATATATTCTATTATTATACTAAAGCTGAGATAAACACTTTTTATTTCCTAAAGGCTTTTTTACTATTTATGTTAATGAAACAAAATTTATACTAAGATATTCCTTGGTTTTAGGATTACTTTATGTTTGAAAAGAAAATCCAATTTAATTGGTTTTAATTAGTCGTAATTACAAATTAAGTCAAAAATTGACCCGTCCCTCTCTGTCATTCTGCATTACTCTCACCCTCTCTATGTATGAATAAGAATTAGAGTGAAAACAGAGTTATTGTGTTAGAGACGTTTAACTATGTTAAAATTAATTAGTGCTGAGCAGGTACTGTCTTAACCACCGTGGACTCACCCGTCCAAGAAAGCCTCCTCTCCAGTAGATATGAAAAAGGATATTTTTGCTGTGACGTCGGGGAAGGGTGGGGTAGATGGTAACGCAGTGCTTCTGGGTAGAGAAATCGGTCTTGTTCGGGCAAACATTTTTTTTCTTTTTTTGGTAAAAGTGTTTGTCGCTCGTTATTACTGTGTAGTGGAATCTGTGTTGGTCGGGCTAAACTTTTCTAGTATTTTCTAGTTTATATATATATATATATATATATATATATATATAGTAAAAGACGGAATTATTTTTGATTATTTTTATGAATATTTTAGAAACTAATTGTTGCATGATGCCAGTTGATAAACACACACATTTTGTCGTAGATTATCTATCTATCTATCTATATATATATATATATATATATGTGTGTGTGTGTGTGTGTGTGTGTGTATATATATATATGTATAAAGTAATATATACATATATATATATATATATATTAAATGACGAAATTATTATCCATCTATCTATCTCTCTCTCTCTCTTTCTCTCTCTCTCTCTCTCTCTCTCTCTCTATATATATATATAATATATATATATATATAATATATATGCGTGTGTATATATATGTATAAAGTATATATATATATATATATATATATATATATATATATATATATATACTGTGCATGTTTTGGGTAGTCTTAGAAGCATGTAAAATATATATTGAAAATAATAAAAATCAAAATGATGAATATCTTGTTCTTAGCTTTACTTACTTTATTATATTTCGCTTTACCTTCCTCTTTCTCATCGGGTAATTTTTTTTTTATATATAAGAAAAATGAATAAGTTTAAAAACACAATATTCATTATTTTGATCTTTATTCTGATATTTACTCTTCTTCAACATATATATTTTCCCATGCTTCTAAGACAACCAAAGATCTTTTTTCACCTCATTTCATCGCACACACATACACACAAACAATACGATTTATAAAAATCCTCACATCAATTTAGTGAAGCCTATTTAGATTTTGGGCCCCTTTTCTATAACTCTGTGTTATTGAAAATTATTTTACTATAAAAATGCATTTGTAATTAATTTTTACTATAAAAATGCATTGGAAATGATTTTTACTATAAACAATGCCTTGAAAATTACTTTTACTATAAAAATGCATTGGAAATTGATTTTTACTATAAAAATTCATTGGAAATCATTTTTCATATAACAATGCCTTAAAAATTACTTTTATTATAAAATGCATTGGAAATTAATTTTTTCTATAAAAATGCATTGGAATGATTTTTTAATGTGAACAATGCCTTGAAAATTACTTTTACTATAAAAATGCATTGGAAATTAATTTTTTCTATAAAAATTCATTGGAAATCCATTTTTACTATAAAAATGCATTGTAAATGATTTTTCTATAGAAATGCATTGAAATCACTCTTACTATAAAAATGCACTGCAAATTCATGTACTATAAGAATACATTGGTATTTAACTTTTACTATAAAAAAGAATTGTAAACGATTTTAATTCCATGTGTGGCACATTATTATGCAAAACTTTAAGACCACACACAGTGGTTCTCCAAAACATTGAGGATTTATTCCCACCCGACATTATTAAAACAGTCCTTATATGGAATAGTATTTTTAGCGGGAAACCAGTCAATCCACATCAACGATTGGTGCAACATTAATTTCCTGCCCTACTTAATACCAATTTGGATTTTCCTTCCTCTGACATCGCTAAATATAGCAAAAATATCAACAGTCGGCAAAAAAAAAAATAACCAATAGATTATTATCAACTAATTATCAAATTATCAAGTTGCGAACGAAGTGTGTGTGTGTGTGTGGGGGGGGGCGTGGAAATAGGTTAATGCGTACAGGAAGCCATATTTGATGGAAGGAAGAGACGTTCATCGTAATAGAAAATCGATACAATCAGGACGAGAAGGAGGTACATTGGCGTTTCTTAATGATGACATATATATGACTTGTATATTTAACTAATGTAAGTAAAAGAAGGTGTTGAAAAAATTAGGTATACTTACAATTGAAGGCCACATAGAATGATGCATGGGATATATATATATATATATATATATATATATATATATATATATATATAAAGTTAAACCTAATGAGTCAGATATACCTACAAACGGTTTCGCTTAGTAGTTCATCAGGGCAAGAATCAGATGAGCTACTAAGCGAAGCCGTTAGTAGGTATATCTGACTCATTAGGTTTAACTTTATTATTTGTTCTACTAAGGTATTGAACACTTTTTACTTTTTAGCTTTATATAATCATAGCGCTTTATATATATATATATATATATATATATATATATATATATATATATATATATATATATATATATATATATATATATATATATATATATATATATATATATATATATATATATATATATATATATATATATATATTACGAGGTTGATTTAGAAGGCTATCACAATGCAGGTGTAAAGAAAAAAATAATATACGGTAACAATGATGATGCGTGTTAACATGTATTTAATTCTTGAATTTTCGAGATAATATCTCTTTTCAAAAGATCACTGGAACTGAAGCAGTATAGTTAGGAGATTTCTTTTTAAAAAGAAATCTCCTAACTAGACTGCTTTTTTCTTTACATCTGCATTGTGATAGCCTTCTAAATCAACCTCCTAACCAATATATGTACACAATGCTTCAAGCAAATTATAAAACTCTCTCTTATATATATATATTATATATATATATATATATAATATATATATATAATATTGTATATTATATAATATTATCTTTTGGCCAAGCATTATAGTATTAACCGATTATTTTTGGTTGATTCGACTATCTTGGTCTTTTCTTTTATTCATTTTTCCCCAGGTGAAATTTGGTAGTATATTTTGACAATCTAACTATTTGCCGGTTTTTTTCTTACCGCAAGAGTTTACCAATAAGTTTGGTATATATATATATATATATATATATATATTATATATATATATATATATTTCTAAACTCCGACAGTATAAAAAACTCCCAGATTTATAGTTTGTAATTACACAATACAAACTTTTGCCTGGAGGGAAAATATAAAAAAAGAAAAGACCAAATCATATGCTCCTCCTGAAAAAAAAATCAAATGGTACTATAAAAATGGCCAAAAGAAAAAATACTCTAAGAGTTGCCTAAGTTAAATATACTAAAGTGCTCAATACTAAAAGTAGAGCTAATAAATCATAGAGTAAGCCTAATGAGTCAGAGAATATCTATCTAGGTTTCTCCTAACGGATATCAGGGCAATTCTAGATATATATGAGGCACAACAGACTGAGTAAAGCCGACAAAATGTGATTGAAAATAGAGAAATTGCGGATAAAACATAAAACAAATAAATTCAAATGATATTTCGTCTCGGTATGTTACGAAGCTTTGTCAAATTTATTTAAAAGACAACAGGGATCTACAGTCCCCTTTCATGCTGAAAATGTAATTGGGAATGGGCAGAAGAGGGGGTGAGGGCGTAATGCGAGATACAATGTGAACAGAAAGAAAGGAAAGGTAGAGTGCTGGATGTTTAGTAAGGAGTGAGGAAAGGAAAGTAAAAAAAGACATGGGTTTATTTGTCAAACGAGGCATGTCATTTTCATGGGTTTATTGCCATCATAGAAGTGAATAATCTTGTATGAAGTTAGTGTATGGTGACTAGGAGGCTGTATGTGTTTGTGAAACTGGGGGGTTTGAATATTTTTGTGTTTGGTATATTTTAGAGATCTTTTTTGAAATCTATATTTTGTTTACCCGTTTTCTATTTTGATTTTATTCTCTTTGTTTTACGATTTTCGCAAGAGCTGTGGCCAGGTGGAAGAAACCTGGCCTTTTTTTATAATTTTTGGGTTCGCATTGAGCGCTGATTTAGAATTGTTTGAAAATTATGGACGCTGGGATAAATGGTTTTGAAGATGACATAGAACATTCTCTTACGTTTTGTGTGTGTATGTATGTGTGTGTGTGTGTGTGTGGTGTGTGTGTGTGTGAGAGAGAGAGAGAGAGAGAGAGAGAGAGAGAGAGAGAGAGAGAGAGAGAGAAAGAGATAAAGGGACAGAGAGAGAACGCTAAGATAAACGGTTTTCAAGATGACATAGAACATTATCTTCCGTGGTGTGCGCGAGTGTATGTGAGAAAGAGAGAGATAGAGAGATAGATAGAGAGAGAGAGAGAGAAGGGGGAGAGAGAGAGAGAGAGAGAAAGCGTGTATGAAAATGTGAGTAGATGATCGCTTTCATTGGGCGTCTATGTGTGTTCGTGTGCGTAAGTGAGTGCGCCCTTGCGCGTGTGTGTGTATGTTTATATATATATACATATGTAAACAGAGTGAGATAAATGGATACATATATAAAACAGAGTGGTACATGTATTTACTCGTGTCACCCTGTACATTTCAAACGACGTTAACAGGCTGATATATGAACATATATAGATAGGAATGGACTTAGATAGATATTTAGATAAATAGATAGATAGATAGATAGATAGAGATAGATAGAGATAGAGAGAGATGAGAGAGAGAGAGAGAGAGAGAGAGAGAGAGAGGAGGAGAGGAGGGAGGGGGGGGAGGGAGGGGGAGAGAGCCTGATAGTAACTTAAATAGGAACAGACTTATATATTATATATATATATATATTACTATAATATATAATAATTTATATAATATATAGACAACATAGTAAATAGAAATTGTCAGAGACAGGAACTTAGAACCTAAGTTAGTAGCCTAACCCTAACACTAACCTACCTGAAAACTAACCCTAACCATTGCCCCAAACAAAACCTTAGCGTCTAAAATATTTCGATATTTTCGTGAAATGTAATGAAATATAATACTTTTTGATAATTTGCTTTAGAAGCATTGTTGAGTAAAGTATATTATTATTTATTTATTTTTTTGCTTGAAGGTAATTACAATGCGTATATGGTATAAGATTCGATAATTATTGGAAATAAACATGACAAACGAACTCGACAAATATTGTGCCCCACGTAGAACATCGTACAGCTGTTGTAACTTTATTAAGTCTCATCAGTGATGTCTACTTACGATTTCCCTCCGATGTTCTACGTGGGGCACAATATTTGCCGAATTCGCTTGTCATGATTATTTTCAATAATTATCGAATTTTATACGATATACGCATTGTAATTGCCTTCAAGCAAAAATAAGAAAACATATACAAATGATAATAATGCTTTTTATAGGTAATCTAATGATATATCTCTTGAAACATCTAAATTTGGTGTTTAATTTCACGGGATATTTTAGGGAATACGTTGGTTTTATTTTTGTTAAACAGGTGTCTTTTGATAAGCAATCAAACCTCTCACGAGTCAGCATGAAAAGGCTACAGATCCGCCTTTAGTGTATATTCGTGTTCCAAATACAATACTTGACTTCCCGCAACACAACACCACCAACAACACAAAGAATGCAATATCTTGAAGTGGCGTATTATATTGTCCGAAATCCAGACCATATTTCCCCCCCCCCACACACACACACTATCGGACAGATCATAATCTATTGTGCTTTGCGGACAAAGAAAGAATGACCAAAGGTCCCCGAAGAATGGACAAAAAGGTTTCGACACAGGAGACATAAGAACAGGCACGTGAGAAATGGCTGAAGGTTCCTAGATGCAAAAATCCACTGAATAAAATTAACTTTGGTCATATTCATGAAGTGAGATCAATATGAATTTCATTGAATGTTTGGTCGAAAGCGGGTTTCACCCTCAAAACAATAAGGGTCGGAATGAAGTCTTTGGTATACATGGTTATTGTTGATAATATTTGTAGTATAAAGACCTGTTTCTTCTCTCGGGAAAGTATTATTATTAGTAATACTAGCAAATATATGCACCCTCCGGGTGCAAGTATTTAAGTTTTAATGTAATAAAATATTGTATTAAATTAGAAAGGCTAATGAAACTAAATAAAATACAGATAAAAAGATTTGAAACAGAGGAGTATAATAAAAGACTTGAAACAGAGGAGTATAATAAAAAAATGGAACAACTGAAACTTACTCTTCCATCACTCTCATCTTTCATTGTTATTTTTCTAATTTAAGTATTTAGTTATAAGAGGCAGTAAAGAATAAAATGACAGTTATTTATCTTGTTAATGGATTTTTTTAAGATTCATTGAAGAGATTTTTGCTTATATTCATTAAAATAAAACCAAACAGTTAGAAATCAATAATACTAAGCACATATTTATTAAAATCGATTTTTAATATTAATATGCAAATTAGCCATCCCGTTCACATTGTAAAGCGCTATTTGTTGTATATATAAATATAACCTCCGGGTGCAAGTATTTTAGTTAAATGTTATAATAAAATATCATATTAAATTAGAAAGGCTAATGAAACTGAATAAGAATGTAGATAAAAAGATTTGGAACAGAGGGGGTATGATTGAAAAATAGAACAACTTTGAAACTAACTCTTCCATCATTTTCCCTTACTCCCGTCTTTCATTGGTAAATTTTCCTAATTTAACTATTTAGTTAAAATAGGAAGTAAAGAATAATATTACAGTTATTTTCTTGTTAAGGATTTCTTTTAAGATTTATCCCCGGGATTTTTGTTCATATTCAATAAGATAAACCAAACAATTAGAAATCAATAATATTGAACACATATTTATTAAAATCAAATTTTGAATATCAATATGCAGATTAGCCTTCCCGTTCACACTGTAAACCGCTATTTTGTTGTATATATAAATACAATTGCATGTTATTAGTACGTAGATATGGTCAACAGTC
The DNA here is from genome assembly GCA_023376005.1 of Doryteuthis pealeii. Taxonomy (NCBI): domain Eukaryota; kingdom Metazoa; phylum Mollusca; class Cephalopoda; order Myopsida; family Loliginidae; genus Doryteuthis; species Doryteuthis pealeii. The sequence goes on from CM042158.1 coordinate 50,986,320, forward strand.
TTAATGATGTAAAACAATTTTATTAATAATTGAGGTTTAAATAAAAAATAAAATCATGGAGAATGTGATGTAAATAACAAAGGGAATTGTGACTTGAATAGTAATATAGTTTCGGTTACAGACAGACAAACCCACAATCTCCATTATAATAAGATATATATATAAGCAAGGTCGGTTTTATGGCCATCTCTGTAGATGAATATGTAAGGTAGCCTACAGCCACTTTCACAACAAAGGCATCCCATATACAAGTTTGACTATTATGTAATAGCTTCATAACACACTTAAGCAGAATCGTTGCTGCCGGAGGTTAATGAGTTAAATTAAGATGAACCAGAACAATTAGACAAATGCCAAGTTCGGAATTGAAGGGAACAATGTGTAAATAGATAAATTTCACTCACACGCTGGTTTAGGACAAATACAAAAGGCACATGCAGGACACACACCGAGAGACAAACGCCAACATTACCAATGTATATTCATCTGTGTAATTACGCATGTGTCCAAGAAAACTTCCTCAAGGCATTTCAAATGCATATATTCATAAACTAATGCACCTATTAAAATTCACCTTGGTTATTATCCTATATTAACATACGAAAATTGGTCAAAACTGAAACTAAATAAAGGCGTGTATATATATATATATATATATATATATTATATATATGAATTTAACATTTTTGAAAAAACAAATGATAATGCTTCTGATTTTTTTAAATAAAAAATTATTTCATTTTTAACGCATTTTTAACAATTCCAGCATGGAATAATAGCGTTTTGTTTGTACCCTTTCTTCTAACGGTTATTTATCCCGTCTTTCTCACATATGTTGCTCTTGATGAAGACCGATCTATTAAAACGGTCGAAACTGATTTCTGTCAGCAATTATAAACATCATTTGTTTTTTCAAAAATGTTAAATTTATACTGTCGGATCAACTTCCATCTTATATATATATATATATTATATATATATATATATATATATATATATATATATATATTTTGATAGAGGAATTATATATATAATTGAATCATATTACCACGACCAGACAACTCGCAAACACCATTTGCGACATCAGGAGCACTGGACAGCTGTTTCGACCTCCGTTGGTCTCATCAGCAGTGCATACCACAATCTCCGCCACTAGAGATTGAACCAACGGACCACAGCGTGAAGAGCGGGGACTTAACACACTGGACCACCAGCCCATGCCACAAACGGAGAATGCCAAATCATCTAGTCAATGGTAACAATAATTCAAAATGCGCAGCCACCTAAGCTGTATTGCCCGTGAATCTCATCGCAGGATTACAGAAGGTTAGGTGGCTGCGCATTTAATGGTAATATGATTAATTCAATTATATATATATAATATATATATATATATATATTATATATATATATATATATATATTATATATATATATAATTTATTTTTTAATTCTAAACTCCGACGGTATAAAAAAACGGTTTTATAGTGGTAATTACACACTACAAACTTTTGTCAGGAGAAAAAATAGATAAATAAAGAAAAGACCAAATCATCTGCACCTTCTTAAAATAATTAGATGGTAGTATAAAATGGCCAAATGTTAAATATACTAATGTGCTCCATACAAAAAGTAGAGCTAATAAATAATAATAAATTATTTTATTACACACACAGACACACACAAACACAAAGACGAACAGACACACACACACACACACACCACACACACACACACACATATGCATATATATATATATATTTAATTCCTTGTTAGTATTGGAGAAATGATGATAAAGTGCTCAATTACTTCTGTAAGAGCTGTATTTTATTTAATCATAATTTACAATACGTTTAAGAGTCTTAAATTTAGGACTCTTAAATGTTTTGTAAACTATAATATATATATATATATATATATATATATATATATATATATATATATATAATATATTATAATATATATATATTATAATTTAGGAAATTTGAAAAACGAAGTATTCCAAAAATAAGATGAATTTATGTATCGACGCTTAATCTTCACCCCATAATCTACCCTGATGAAGGTTTAAATAAACCGAAACGTTTAAACGTCGATAAATAAATTCATCTCATTTTTGGAACACTTCGTTTTTCAAATTTCTTAATATTGTCGGATTTATTTCCATATTTACTCCCATATATATACACACACGCACACATACACACATATATATATATATATACATACATATATATATATATATATATATATATATCGTTCTGTCAAAAATTTTCTGATGGAGTGGAAAGTTTTAACTCCAATCAGAAAGAAATATTTCAACGAAAATAATATGAGGGACCTGTTTGCAAATACTAGTATAGATGACATTTTGTCCTTCTTGAGAGAAGTAGAAATATACGTAAGTTTATGAATCAGATGTGCGATATATTCACGAAATAACATTTTTTGGCATTGAATAACCCACACGGTTATTATACCATTAAACAAACTAAACCGAACCAAACCATACAAAATGAAATTAATGAAAATTATCTGTACCAAATTAAAGACAGTAAGAACTTGATTCATAAAGACTTTTACAAAAAGGAATTGTTTTGTCATTAAATGACCCGAAAGATGTTGATGTGCTATAATACAAACAAACCAAACCAAACATTAGCTTCAGTTCGGTGCCAGTAGGATGTGTAAAAAAGTCAATTACTTAAGTAGAGTTTAACAGGTTAAGATTCAGTTTTCCTTCTCCTAGATTGGTTGCCTAACGAAGGTTAAAGAGTCCAGTCTGCCCTGCTATTTACACATAGCTAGGGGGAAATAGTCGAATGCATACCTTTCCCAAGAGTATTATAGCCAAGTGAAATGCAAACAGCCTCGTCCAGAGTTTGGGCACGGGTAACCAAGTGCTTTTTCTATCACAATAACCATTACACCACGCGCCACCTCTGAATACCAACACACACACACACACACACACACACACACACACACACACACACACACACACAACAATTCAATTCAATTCAATTCAATTGGCATTTCAGTCTCGGAAGACTATGATAAAGATTTTATGTGCCCCTGAAGTTTCAGCGCCTCCTGTGACTGTGAAATCCGATGTTTAAAAACGTTCTCGACCACAGATTTTGCATTTGAAGACTGTCCCTGAAGATGTTGATGTTCCGATGCTTTGTTACCGCTGTTTTCTTCTGGACCTCTTAGATTCATGGTGTTGGGTCAGGGTGACTTTTGACATGAATAGTCCTCTACGGAGATTCTGCCGCCACCGAGCGCGGTCATGAGCCAAATTTTCCCAGCTGGAAAGGGCAACGCCAAAGAACCTGAGATTATTCATGCAGACATCATTGAATTGCAGCTGGGGGTGAATAATATATCTTTTACCAGACATAAGCTCTCCATAGAGGATGTCTTTCGGGATTCGTCCATCATCCATCTGACGTACATGACCCAACCATCGGAGACGCCGTTGTCTCAGTAGAGAGTGTAAGCTGGAGAGTTGAGCTCTCGCTGTGTTAGTGATCCTGTCCCTCCAGGTGATGCCCAGTATACGTCTAAGGCAGCGAAGGTAGAAGTTATTTAGCCGCCACTCTTGGTGGGAGTATAAGGTTCATGTTTCACTTCCATACATGAGGGTGCTGATAACACATGCCCTATACACTTGTACCTTTGCACGGATAGTGAGCTTGCTGTTGTCCCACACTCTTGCTGTGAGCTTCCCAAAAGTTGAGGCAGCTTTTCCGATCCGGCAACTGAGTTCAGTATCAAATGACAGGTTGTCGGTGATCGTGGACCCAAGGTAGGTGAAGGTGTTTACGGCAACACACACACACACACACACACACACATATAATATATATATATATATATATGCGTGTGTGTATGTGTGTGTGTGTGTGTGTGTGTGTTGGTTTATTTGATTTACTTAACAATTTCACGTACGTGATATGGCCGGTTTAGCTCAGTCTGTACAGTGTCCGGCTGGGAACCTCAAACGTTCCTGGTTCGATAACGACTCTCGCCCAACTCAGCGTATGAGTAGCACGGGATCTGTGCGGTAAAATGAGGAGCTGATAATAGGTGTGACGCTCCACTTCAGAGGCTAAAAACAATTCTCCTTTGTGTAGCCCTAATGAAAAGGTGATACACCTCTCGCTGTTTGGCTGATACCAACTTTAGGTCTCCGTGACGACTTTACTTACTACTTTATACCTGAGCAGTATTTTTTTAACAATACCTACCTAAATAATAACTTGCTGCCAAAACACACAACACACACACTCACACACATATATATATATATATATGTGTGTGTGTGTGTGTGTGTGTGTGTGTGTATTACCCTCTCGGCTATCATCACCCACAGAATATGAAGGGGATTTTTAACAGTTTTAATACTCACATCTGTATGTATGTATGCATGTATGCCGTCAGCGAGATCCCCTTCCAAAGTGCTCAACCCCTGGGAGAAGGGGAGCGTATATAGTCATCCACAGACACGTGTTTCGGCTTATCAAGTCTCTTCAGTGTGGCTATACATTTTGTGAGCTACCTACAGACGGGTTAGAGATCCGATTGCTCCAGCAGCAGTCGGACAGCTTACCATCCCAGCTATGATCACCCACAAAATATGAATGGATTTTAACTGTTTTAATACACACATCTGTATGTATGTAAATGCCGTCATAGTGTGCTCCATCCCTTTTATAGGAGAGGGAAGAATAAAGTTAATACAAGAAAATCCCTAATCATACATGTATTATGTGAATATTGACTGAGTATGTGTTATAAATATTTACTGAAACGTTTGGCGGGAATAAAAATCGGAAGATCGATGTGACCCTGGTCAAAACTCGCAGTAAACTATCCGTAGACATTTTGGTCTCAAGAGAAGCAATGTATGCTCCACGGTGGAATTCACGGATTGAATATCGAATTCACGAACTGTTTAAGGGTCAATCAATCATCCTCCTTTGGGAAAACAAGAGAAGCGAGGCACAAACAATCAACAGTCGATTCCATCTATACTGTACAAAACCTATAAATATAGATATTTATCAACCCATCTGCACAAGCAGGATGTGACACAAGGTCAATATATTAAACGGAGTTTAACATCTTTGAATTCGTAGCTTCCATTGTCCTAGACCGGTTGTATAACCTAGGTTAAAGAGTCCAGTCTGTCCTACTATTTATCGATAGTTGGAGGGAGATTAGTTGGGTTCATAGCTTTCCCAAGGGTAAAAGCGCTACGTGAAATGCTAACGGATTTGTCCAGGATTTGAAATAGGATCGACGAGTCCATTTCCTCCGACTCTAACCATTTACACTACAATATTATACACTTCCATTTATTTTCATATTTGTCCAATGAAAAAACAAAATATCTGGATTTTTACACCTTTTATCTACAACACTACGGATTTATCAACACCACAAATGCTTTGAAACTTTACATGTTTCTTCAATTATTCTGTGGACTTTTAAATTACTTTTTTAATAGCTGGAATATATCATGAACAATTTTGATACTCATTATACACTTTTATATAATTTTACATCAAACTCTTTTGAGTGTTATTATGAACTATAATGCTGATTTTTTAAAATAAAATTTATTTCATCTTTACACAGAACACGCATTTTTTTAAATTCCAGCATTGAATAATAGCGTTTTGTTTGTACCCTTTCTTCTAACGGTTATTTATCCCGTCTTTCTCTCATATGTTGCTCTTGATGAAGACCGATCTATTAAAACGGTCGAAACAGATTTCTGTCAGCAATTATAAACATCATTTGTTTTTTCAAAAATGTTAAATTCACTTCAATATACATTAAACAAAGATAATAAGGTAAGAAAACCTAACCGAATGCTACCACCTATTAGCCATGGATGGCAACCCGTGATGCTTAAGGGTGGAATCCTGTTGTCTGCCTCAGCCGTCGATAACATGCAGCCTTTACGTGGTCTAGATGGGAGGCGGAAAAGGCTCTCTCTGATCAATCGGCTGGTCCTGTCATGACTATATGATTGTCCCAGCCCTATTGCTCTTATTGAAAACCCCCAACCATTTTTATCATGGCTAATTCCATATAAAAAAATCCAGACCAAATCAGAAAGCATCAATAATATAAAAGTGGTTGAGTTTCAGACTATGAGTTTCAGACTTGTAAAAATTCGTTCATAAACCAATTTTTAGTAGCTGGGAAGCTCTAGAACTCATTTTACAGACAAAAATACATTACAAAAAGTCGCCATTTTTGGCGAACCCCACCAAATTTGGAGAGCTAAAAATCGACATAACTCCGCCAATTTTTGGAATTAGAAGCTCAAATTTTGGAGAATGTCTAACTTTAACATAGTCAATACCTGTACAACATTTCATAAAAATCGAAGGGGTGACAATTTTACTTTTTTCTATATGATTTTCCATGGAATTGCCCTCATATATGTGCTGGACGTTGGTAGATGAGTGTCTTAGTGTACTGGTTATGACATTAAACTACATCTAATGGTGAGTTCTCAATTCTAGAGCTCTGGGGTGTACCTCTTCATTGTGAACCCATGCCCACTCTGATCCGGATGGGTTGTACCTGTTTCTATGTGCTGTAATATGTTTTAATGTTTTTTTATAGCTAATATCTTTCGTTGACGTCATAAATTTGAAAACTTAAATGTTTTTAGTGAACTTATTTTTTATAGTGCAATATATTCAAAAGTATGATAATCTAGATTTAACTCTCTCCCCCCCTCTCTCTCTCTCTCTCTCTATCTATCTATCTATCTATCTATCTTCTCACTGACTCACTCTGTTTTTTTTTCTTTCTTCTTTTCGTCTCTTCATTCCATTTCATTAAAACAGATTAGCATTATCGCCCCTCTCTTTTTCTTTCTTTCTTTTTCTTTTCTTTCTTTATTCCTTCCTTCCACCCTTCCTTCCTTTCTTTCTTTCTTTCTTTCTTTTTTTCTTTTCTTTCTTCCTTCCTTCCATCCGCCCTTTCTTTCTTTTTTTTTTTTGATATATTTTCTAATATATAACATATCCTTTCCTTCTTTCTTCACATTATAGACGGAATAGTCCCTTATTTAGCTGATGTGACGACACCTAACCACGTACTCAACCCCCCTTCACCAACTCTTAAACTATAAAGCTCCTCTGGGACGGGTCTTAACATATGACACACGTAGGTCGGTGTCAGCGTATTAATACAGTACCCCCCTCCCCGTTATTCGCGGGGTTACGTTCCTCCCTCCCTGCTAATCCCGAAAATCCGCGAATTATTGATGCAGTTTTAAAACGCCTATGTATGATATTATATACGCTAAAATATGCTTCCCAAACACATTCTAAAGACAGTCTTACTCATTAATACAGTAATAATGTAGTAATATGTAGTAATGATAAATTAAAAACAGTAATAATAGTCTTGTATCCAGAATGCTAAGGCAGATTCCATCCTGAGGATTGCCTTGTATCGTACAACATTCACCATCTTAGCACTTCCACAAAAACTCGATGCTACACTAGGTTTGATTGCCTTCTGAATTTTCTTTATGTAACGCACGGTGCTTTGATTTTTTTATTTTATATTAACTGACATTGTTATTTTAAAGTGATTTACCAGTTATACTGTACCATCTCTCTTTTCTAATTTTTTAATTTTATATTAACTGACATTTCTCTGAATGTTTGAGATGAGGCTTGAAGATTAGTATTATCTGCGTTATTCGGACTATTGTCCCCATCTTCATTGTTACTTGTGCAACGTTTCGGCCGATATGCCCTCCGGCCTTCTTCAGGTATTTCTTGTCGGATTCGGGAACCTTCTCGGACTCGGGATCCTTCTCGGACTCGAGAACCTTCTTTTCGAACTCGGGAACTTTCTTGTCGTACTCGCGAGCCATCACGGAACTTTGAACCTAAAGTTCCCGAGTTCGAAAAGAAGGTTCTCGATTCCGAGAAGGATCCCGAGTCCGAGAAGGTTCCCGAATCCGACAAGAATACCTAAAGAAGGCCGGAGGGCATATCGGCCGAAACGTTGCACAAGTAACAATGAAGATGGGGACAATAGTCCGAATAACGCAGATAATATTAACTATTTTTTTAATTTTATATTTACTGACATTGTTATTTTAAAATTATTTACCAGTTATACTGTATCATCTCTCTTTTCGAATATTTTAATTTCATATTATCTGACATTGTTATTTTAAAGTGATTTACCAGTTAAGGTAAATGTGAGCGTTTTTCTGCTAAAATGATGTGATGAGAAATTCAGGAAATTGCCGAAATTATGAAAAGAAAACTTTGAGAGCAAAATCTGAGAGTATGCGGGGTCGCGAACGGTGAACCGCGAATGAGTGAGTGTATACAGTATATAGGTAAGTGTATCTGAAACTCACACGTACCTCAAATGTTATCTCTCAACACAAATTCTACCGTGTCGGGAAAAATATAAGAGGCGCTTATCCCGATGCAGGGGTGGGGGAGGGGCCAGTAGCGAGCTTTAGGGGGGTAGTCATCAGACCAGGTAAATAAAGTGGTTGCGAAAATTTAGTGGGCTTTGCAGCTAACCACTTCAAAAACGCGACCCACTGTTACTCGTACTGGGTCAATTAGTGTGTGTGTGTGGGGAGGGGGAAGAAGTAATGTGGAGGTGCACGTATAAACAAATCGCTTTCAGGTTGTTCTGTTCACCCGCCTCGCCCAGATTGCAGCCGGACTTTTAAGGCCTTGGTATAAACCACAATGAGGGGGTGTCAGCTTCCAGAGATGGAAATGGGACAATCCAGTCGGCGACCACCTCACCAACTCGCTCCCAGGTTATAGAAAGAGGGGAGGAGAAAAATAATTCTCACAACCGAGTGATAATTCGTAACTCAGAAAACTCGTAAGTTGAGGTACTCGTATGTCAAAGTAACAATTGTGTTACTCTTAGTATTGACCGTCTTTGTACTGCTTCGATACCAACATAAAATGTACTCGGGTATATTCGAGCGACACTTAAATTTGTTTGTCCAATTCATCTTATACAGAAATATATAGAGTATTCTAATGAGAAAGCAATTTATTTTTATGTTTTTCATAGAAAAAGCAGACATTTTTATGTGAAACGACCAATTTTGGTGTTGCATATACGAGACGGAAATATTTTAACCGATGTCATCAAGTGGAACTTTGTAACAATACAATAACAAACAGACAATCTATTTGGTAGCATTGTGAACAAAAATGGTACTGGGTTGGCATATATATATATATATATATATATATATATATATATATTTAACGCACGGACATGGTCACCATTGGTTAGTTATAAAAAAGACAGCTGTCAAAATAAAGACAGTGGACAGAGTTCAACATCTCTTCCAGTTGACTGGGTGTAACGAAATGAGCTTGAATTGTGTTGAGTCCCCGCTCTTCACGCTGTGGTCCGCTGGTTCAATCTCTAGTGGCGGAGATTGTGGCATGCACTGCTGATGAGACCAAAGGAGGTCGAAACAGCTGTCCAGTGCTCCGGATGTCGCAAATGGTGTTTGTCGAGTTGTCTGGTCGTGGTAATATGATTTCAATTATCAATTATATATAATTCCTCTATCAAAATTAATATATATATATATATATATATATATAATATGTGTGTGTGTGTGTGTGTGTGGTGTGTGTGTGTGTGCGTTTCGTTAAAGCGTACTGTTGTTTTTTTTCGATCCTTTCAAATTTTCTGGCTATCTTTTTAATGTCAGGGTGGAACTGGTGTAGCAATCCAAAAAATGTTTTTTACGAGCACTTTCGGCAGGTCTATCTGCCATCTTCAGGTGTGAAACTGATGGGATGTTTCAGGTGTCTCGTTTATAAAAACAACGAGCAGTAACGTGGAATTGGCAGTGGGAGGTAGTAAGAATTGGTAGTGGGAGGTAGTATGTTCAAACGAATGATAGCAGTAGAGATTTTTGTGGGAGGGTGGGTCACAATTTTGTGAGAATGAAAGGGGAATAGTGGAAGGAGGACAGACGGGAAATTATAGGCATCTGAGGACATGTTGACTTGTTTCGAAGTTTATTTTGTTTAAGGTGTTTTTTTTGTTTGATATATAGAGCTCGATTATTTGAAGTTTTGTTTGTTTTCTTCTTTGTGTAGTGTGAGTGTATTTTATGTTAAAATTTTACAGTAGGTAGAGGGGGGCATGAAGGTGTTTAAGTTGGTTGATTAATAGAGCTAATATCAGATAGCTGTAGCGTTTACATATATAATATAATATATATATATATATATATATATATATATATATTTAGTCATCCGAAGACAGTCTTGTTTCGACGTATCACATCTCCTCAGTACGGACAGACTTAGCCGGCTACCTACAGTGATGATCAAAAACCGACCGATTTTTTATAAGAGTTTCCTTCCACCTGACCATCAGCGCACCAAACTGCGGCAGAGGGTATTTATACAGTAAATCACCTCCAGAGTTCTTAAATTAACAATGTGTGGGGCACGTATACATCTTATAAGCGTGAAACTGTCAGTAACAGGTATCGTTGACTCCATGTCCACGCTACTTAAAATTATGCTGTGAACAGAAATGAAAAAGTGACAGTTCGAAGTAGTTTATGGTGAGCCGTGCATGGATTAAAAAAAAAACTCTGCATAAGTAGTAGTGAGTTTGCAATGACGATGAATATATGGAAAGTCGTGCATGAATACCAGAAAAGTCGGCAAGTCGTCTGGGAATTTTGCAGTGACGTACAATGGTATTTTAGGTAGTAGCAGACTACCTACCACTATTTTCAAATTCGAGTATTTTTAACAGTTCGCCATTTGATAGCACTTATACGATCAATCCTTTTTGGTGAGACAAATCTACAAGAGCTGACATACATTAAAATCCAACCAACCAACCATACTTCTTACCTTACGTACAATGGTACTTTAGCTAGTAGAGTATAATATCTCACTTGTTAGCAGACTAGCTACCACTATTTTCGAGTTCGACTTTTGTTTAACAGTTCGACAGTTTATAGCACGTATACCATCGATCCTTTCTGGGGCGATATGACGTAAAATCTAACCAACCAACCAACCATACTTTTTATCTTACGTAGAAATGTACTTTAGCTAGTAGAGTATAACATCTCCATTGTTAGCAGACTACATACCACCATTTCGAGTTCGACTTTTTTAACAGCTCGCCAATTAATATCACGTATACCATCAATCCTTTCTGGAACGACATGTCGTAAAATCCAACCAATCAACCATACTTCTTACCTTACGTAGAAATGTACTTTAGCTAGTAGGGTATAACATCTCCCTTGTTTGCAGATTACCCACACATACTTTCTAGTCCAACTTTATTTTAGTTTTTAACAGTTCGACAGTTAGGAGCACGTATACCATCAATCCTTTCCGGTGCAACACGACGTAAAATCCAACCAACTTACCAACTAACCAACCGTATTTCTTACCTTACGTAGAAGTGTACTCTAGCTAGTAGAGTATAATATCTCCCTTGTTAGCAGACTCCCTATTTTCTAGTGAGACTTTTTTTTAACTGTTCGAGGGTTAATCAATCCTTTCTGGTGTGACCAATATCAAAGAGATGACATGCCGTAAAAACCAACAAATCATACTTCATACCTTACGTAGAATGATACTTTAGCTAGTAGGGTATGTCTTCTCCTTTGCTTGCCGACGACCCACCTATGCTATTTAGTCCGACTTATATTTTTTAACAGTTCGACAGTTAATAGCACGTATACCATCAATCTTTTCTGGGGTAACATAACGTAAAATCCAACCAACCAACCAACCAACCATACTTCATACCTTACGTAGAATGATACTTTAGCTAGTTTGGTATATCATCTCTTTGCTAGTAGACTACCCACCAATGCTTTCTAGTCCGACTTATATTTTTTAACAGTTCGACTGTTAATAGCACGTATACCATCAATCCTTTCTGGAACGACATGTCGTAAACTCCAACGAACCATAATTCTTACCTTACGTAGAAATGTACTTTAGCTAGTAGGGTATAACATCTACCTTGTTATCAGATTATCTACAAATGCTTTCTCGTCCGATTCTATTTTATTTTTTAACAGTTAATAGCACGTATACCATCAATTCTTACTGGGGCGACATGACGTAAAATCCAACCAACCATACTTCATACCTTACGTAGAATGATACTTTAGCTAGTTGGTTATATCATCTCCTTTGCTAGCAGACTACCCACCAATGCTTTCAAGTCCGACTTATATTTTTAACAGTTCAACAGTTAATAGCACGTATACCATCAATCCTTTCTGGGGCGACATGACGTAAAACCAACCAACCAACCAACCAACCTACCATACTTCGTACCTTACGTAGAATGATACTTTAGCTAGTTGGGTATATCATCTCCTTTGCTAGCAGACTACACACCAATGCTTCCTAGTCCGAATTTTATTTTTTAACAGTTCGACTGTTAATAGCACGTATACCATCAATCCTTTCTGGAACGACATGTCGTAAACTCCAACGAACCATAATTCTTACCTTACGTAGAAATGTACTTTAGCTAGTAGGGTATAACATCTCCCTTGTTAGCAGATTATCTACAAATGCTTTCTCGTCCGATTCTATTTTATTTTTTAACAGTTCGA
>CM042158.1:51008729-51058729 GCA_023376005.1 Doryteuthis pealeii
CGTAAAATTATATAAACAAACCTATGTATTTGATAGTTAAAAAACGCCAGTCCCGCTACAGCTATCAGGCTGGCAAAAATTCAGTCTGAGTTCAACCCTAGCCCAGAATAGTTGATGTGTCTAGTCACACTGAAGAGGCATGAAACGCTGAAACACGTGACTGTGGTATATATAAATATATATATATATATTATGTCCGTGTATCGGTGAACATTCTAACAAAATGATATACCTAACACACGCACACACACACACACACACACACACACACACACACATATATATATATATATATATATATATATATATATATATTCTATTATTATACTAAAGCTGAGATGAACACTTTTTATTTCTTAAAGGCTTTATTCTTATTTGTGTTAATGAAACAAAATTTATACTAAGATATTCCTTGGTTTTAGGATTACTTTAATTGGTTTTAATTAGTCGTAATTACAAATTAAGTCAAAAATTGACCTATCCCTCTCTGTCATTCTGCATTACTCTCACCCTCTCTATGTATGAGTAAGAATGAGAGTGAAAACAGAGAGTTATTGTGTTAGAGACATTTAACTATGTTAAAATTAATTAGGAGTGAGCAGTACCTGCTCACTCCTAATTAACCACCGTGGACTCACCCATCCAAGAAAGCCTCCTCTCCAGTAGATATATAAAGGATATTTTTGCTGTGACGTCGGGGAAGGGTGGTGTAGATGGTAACGCAGTGCTTCTGGGTAGAGAAAGCGGTATTGTTCGGGCTACTATTTTTTTCTTTTTTTGGTAAAAGTGTTTGTTGCTCGTTATTACTAAGTAGTGGAATCTGTGTTGGTCGGGCTAAAATTTTCTAGTATTTTCTAGTTTATATATATATATATATATATATATATATATATATATACTGTGCATGTTTTGGGTAGTCTTAGAAGCATGGAAAATATATATTGAAAATGATAAAAATCAAAATGATGAATATCTTGTTCTTAGCTTTACTTACTTTATTATATTTCGCTTTACCTTCCTCTTTCTCATCGGGTAATTTTTTTTTATATATAAGAAAAATGAATAAGTTTAAAAACACAATATTCATTATTTTGATCTTTATTCTGATATTTACTCTTCTTCAACATATATATTTTCCCATGCTTCTAAAACAACCAAAGATCTTTTTTCACCACATTTCATCGCACACACATACACACAAACAATACGATTTATAAAAATCCTCACATCAATTTAATGAAGCCTATTTAGATTTTGGGCCTTTTTTCTATAACTCTGTGTTATTGAAAATTATTTTACTATAAAAATGCATTTGTAATTAATTTTTACTATAAAAGTGCATTGGAAATGATTTTTACTATAAACAATGCCTTGAAAATTACTTTTACTATAAAAATGCATTGGAGATTAATTTTTTCTACAAAAATGCATTGGTAATAATTTTTAATACAAACAATGCCTTGAAAATTACTTTTACTATAAAAATGCATTGGAAATTAATTTTCTCTATAAAAATTCATTGGAAATTATTTTTACTATAAAAATGCATTGTAAATGATTTTTCTATAGAAATGCATTGAAATCACTCTTACTATAAAAATGCACTGCAAATTCATGTTCTATAAGAATACATTGGTATTTAACTTTTACTATAAAAAAGAATTGTAAACGATTTTAATTCCATGTGTGGCACATTATTATGCAAAACTTTAAGACCACACACAGTGGTTCTCCAAAACATTGAGGATTTATTCCCACCCGACATTATTAAAACAGTCCTTATATGGAATAGTATTTTTAGCGGGAAACCAGTCATATCCACATCAACGATTGGTGCAACATTAATTTCCTGCCCTACTTAATACCAATTTGGATTTCCTTCCTCTGACATCGCTAAATATAGCAAAAATCAACAGTCGGCAAAAAAAAAATAACCAATAGATTATTATCAACTAATTATCAAATTATCAAGTTGCGAACGAATGGGGGGGGGGGGCGGGGCGTGGAAATAGGTTAATGCGTACAGGAAGCCATATTTGATGGAAGGAAGAGACGTTCATCGTAATAGAAAATCGATACAATCAGGACGAGAAGGAGGTACATTGGCGTTTCTTAATGATGACATATATATGACTTGTATATTTAACTAATGTAAGTAAAAGAAGGTGTTGAAAAAATTAGGTATACTTACAATTGAAGGCCACAGAGAATGATGCATGGGATATATATATATATATATATATATATATATATATATATATATATATATATATATATATATATATGAGTATAGGTAAAAGGATATGAAAACTACACAATATGCTGTTAAAGTGAAAACATTTTCTAACATATTCATAGCTAATATTGAACAATATTTCGATTTTATAAAAATCATCTTCAGAGCTTGTTTATACTCCGTACTATCAAGAGCGGAGACGAAAGTCATGTATCACATTGTATCTCGTTATAAAATGTTTTCACTTTAACAGCATATTGTGTTGGTTTCATATCCGTTTACCTATGCTCATACCGTCGGATTAATTTCCTTTCTTTTAACTTCTTGCCCTGATGAGCTACTAACCGAAACTATTAGTAGGTATATCTGACTCATGAGGTTTAACTTTATTATTTGTTCTACTTAGGTATTGAGCACTTTTTACTTTTTAGCTTTCGATAATCCTAGCGGTTTATATATATATATATATATATATATATATATATATATATATATATATATTAAATTTTTACTTGAAGGCATTTACAACGCATGTATCGCATAAAATTCGATACTTTTTCTTATAGAAAATGAACTTGACAAGTGTAATCCCAGCAAAGGATGGCTCGATGTGTAGAAACCGTACAGACTGTTTCGACTTTATTAAGTCTCATCAGCGGTATATACTAACGATTTCCCTCCGACAGAAATCGAAACCGGGACTTCAGCAGACACAGTGAAACACTAGTCAAACACTTTTATCGCCTCGGCCACAGTACACAGCAGACCATCCTAGCGAAATTAAGCTTGTCAAATGATACTACTACACGCCTCTACCATAATAGGTAAGGGGGCGTTATTGAGAGAATAATAACAACAAACAGACCGTATGCCCTTCGGCGAAGTGAATAAGATTTTTGGATGTTTGTTTATTTTAGAAACGTTGCTGAATAAAGTATATATTAAATTTTTACTTGAAGGCATTTACAACGCATGTATCGCATAAAATTCGATACTTTTTCTTATAGAAATGAACTTGACAAGTGTAATCCCAGCAAAGGATGGCTCGATATATATATATATATATATATATATATATATATATATATATAATATTTTTTACAGATTAGCTTCTCCTAGCGGTTATATGATATATATATATCTTATATACATATATATACATATAAATTGTTTTTTCTTTTGGCCAAATACTATACCAATAGATTATTTTTTGTTGGTACGAATATCTTGGTCTTTTCTTTTTTTCAAAAAATTTTTTTCTTCCTGGTTGATGTTTGGTAGTATATTTTTACAATCAAACTCTCTGCTGGGTTTTTTCTCTCCGCAAGGATCTACCAACACGCTTGGTATATTATATATATATATATATATATATATATATATATATATATATATAGTTTTTATCTTTTAGCCAAGCGTTATAGTATTAACCGATTATTTTCGGTTGGTTCGACTATCTTGGTCTTTTCATTTATTCATTTTTCCCCAGGTAATGTTTGGTAGTATATTTTGACAATCAAAACTATTTGCCGGGTTTTTTTCTTACCATAAGTGTTTACTAATAAGTTTGATATATATATATATATATTATATATATATATATATATATATATATATATATATATATATAATATTTATTTATTTATTTATTTATTTATTTTTATTTCTAAACTCCGACAGGATAAAAAAAACTTCTAGATTTATAGTTTGTAATTACACATTACAAACTTTGCTCAATACTAAAAGTAGAACTAATAAATCATAGAGTAAGCCTAATGAGTCAGAGAATATCTATCTAGGTTTCTCCTAACGGATCATCAGGGTAATTCTAGATATATATGAGACACAACAGATTGAGTAAAGCCGACAAAATGTGATTGAAAAGAGAGAAATTGCGGATAAAACATAAAACAAATAAATTCAAATGATATTTCGTCTCGGTATGTTACGAAGATTTGTCAAATTTATTTAAAAGACAACAGGGACCTACAGTCCCCTTTCATGCTGAAAAGGTAATTGGGAATGGGCAGAAGAGGGGGTGAGGGCGTAATGCGAGATGCAATGTGAACAGAAAGAAAGGAAAGGTGGAGTGCTGGATGTTTAGTAAGGAATGAGGAAAAGGAAAGAAAAAAAAGACATGGGTTTATTTGTCAGACAAGGCATGTCATTTTCATGGGTTTATTGCCATCGTAGAAATGAATAATCTCGTATGAAGTTAGTGTACGGTGACTAGGAGGTTGTATGGGTTTGTGAAACTGGGGATTTTGAATATTTTTTGTGTTTTGGTATATTTTAGAGATCTTGTGATTTTTTAAATTTATATTTTGTTTTTGTAAATGTTTATCCGTTTTCTATTTTTATTTTATTCTCTTTGTTTTACGATTTTCCCAAAAGCTGTTGCCTGGTGAAAGAAACCTGGCCTTTGTTTTATAATGTTTGGGTTCGCAATGAGCGCTGATTTGCATAGAGGGCGTAAGCTTTTATTGGTTTGAGTAGTGATGCGTGGTTGAAGTTGAATGTGTGATCGAAGTTTGTTGTGTGTGTGCATAAAAGATCGATAAATACACGATATTCAAAACGCCCTATTCACATTAAATCGCATTTAATGTATAGATAACATTAGATACGAAGACTCCAGAAATAGCCTAACACTAACCTTGACACTAATACTCACACCAATCCTAACCCTAATCCTAACACTAACCCTATCACTAACCCTAAATCTAAACACAACCTCTAACCCAACCATAACAGTAGCGTCTCAAATGTCTCGGGTATTTCCGTGAAATGTAATGAAATGTAATGCTTTTTATACGTAATCTTATTATATTATCTCTTGCGAGCTATTCTGCATTAGTATCCCTTCTTTTTCCCTGAATTTTTAGAAGAGGCTTGATAATATTTATGATATGCATTATTCGGACTATTTTCTTAATCTTTATTATTATCTGCACAACGCTTCGGCCGATGTGCACTCCGGCCTTCTTCAGGTATTTCTTGCTGCACACCTTCTTTTATAAACACGCCCAAATTAAGTGTATAATTTTCTGAAGTATATTAGTAAATAGGTAGGTTTGATTTTTGTTAAACATGTGTTCATGCCTTCTGAAAAGCAACAGAACTTCTCACGGGTCGGCATGAAACCTTCAGTTTATATTTGTGCATATAATAATTGGCTTTCCCCCTCCACACATCAACAACAACAATAAACATGCAATAACTTCAAGGGGCGTATAGATATAGATATATACATAGATACATATGTTAAGAGAACAATGGAAGTGAATCCGACGGTATGTAATACAGTGAAACATTTGAAAAAACACAGGTTCAATAAAATGACTGATGTTTATTCAGCCAACGCTGCAGTGTTTCAATCTGTTTAGTAGATCTTCTTCAGGGCTTTTGTTGATTTAAGGAAAAATAGAATTTATCACAGATAATATGGAGACTGTGAGAGTCTTTTGTTGATCAGTCTTTTTAAAAATGTTTAAATGAAGAATTAGCGCTTTTAGAATTGTTTGAAAATTATGAACGCTGGGATAAACGGTTTTAAAGATGACATAGAACATTCTCTTACGTTGTGTGTGTGTGTTGTGTGTGTGTGTGTGTGTGTGAGAGAGAGAGAGAGAGAGAGAGAGAGAGAGAGAGAGAGAGAGAGAGAGAGAGAAGCTAAGATAAACGGTTTTGAAGATGACATTGAACATTCTCTTACGTTGTGTGTGTGTGTGTGTGAGAGAGAGAGAGAGAGAGAGAGAGAGAGAGAAGAGAGGGAGGGAAAGGGAGAGAGACTGAGATTGTAACTTAAATAGGAACAGACTTTGTTTTATATATATATATATATATATATATAGTAAATAGAAATTGTCAGAGACAGGAACTTAGAAACTAAGTTAGTAGCCTAACCCTAACCCTATCCTAACCTGAAAACTAACCCTAACCATTAACCCAACCAAAACCTTAGCGTCTAAAATATTTCGATATTTTCGTGAAATGTAATGAAATATAATACTTTTTGATAATTTGCTTTAGAAGCATTGTTGAGTAAAGTATATTATTATTTATTTATTTTGTTGCTTGAAGGCAGTTACAATGCGTATATCGTATAAAATTCGATAATTATTGAAAATAATCATGACAAACGAACTCGACAAATATTGTGCCCCACGTAGAACATCGTACAGCTGTTTCAACTTTATTAAGTCTCATCAGTAATGTATACTTACGATTTCCCTCCGATGTTCTACGTGGGGCACAATATTTGCCGAATTCGCTTGTCATGATTATTTTCAATAATTACCGAATTTTATACGATATACGCATTGTAATTGCCTTCAAGCAAAAAAGAAAACATATATAAATGATAATAATGCTTTTTATAGGTAATCTAATGATATATCTCTTGAAAATCTAAATTTGGTGTAAAATTTCACGGGATATTTTAGGAAATACGTTGGTTTTATTTTTGTTAAACAGGTGTCTTTTGATAAGCAATCAAACCTCTCACGAGTCAGCATGAAAAGGCTACAGACCCGCCTTTAGTGTATATTCGTGTTCCAAATACAATACTTGACTTCCCGCCACACAACACCACCAACAACACAAAGAATGCAATATCTTGAAGTGGCGTATTATATTGTCCGAAATCCAGACCATATTCCCCCCCCCACACACACTATCGGACAGATCATAATCTATTGTGCTTTGCGGACAAAGAAAGAATGACCAAAGGTCCTCGAAGAATGGACAAAAAGGTTTCGACACAGGAGACATAAGAACAGGCACGTGAGAAATGGCTGAAGGTTCCTAGATGCAAAAATCCACTGAATAAAATTAACTTTGGTCATATTCATGAGGTGAGATCAATATGAATTTCATTGAATGTTTGGTCGAAAGCGGGTTTCACCCTCAAAACAATAAGGGTCGGGATGAAGTCTTTCGTATACATGGTTATTGTTGATAATATTTGTAGTATAAAGACCTGTCTCTTCTCTCGGGAAAGTATTATTATTATTATTATTATATATACTAGCAAATATATGCACCCTCCGGGTGCAAGTATTTAAGTTTTAATGTAATAAAATATTGTATTAAATTAGAAAGGCTAATGAAACTAAATAAGAATACAGATAAAAAGATTTGAAACAGAGGGGGTATAATAAAAAATGGAACAACTGAAACTTACTTTTCCATCACTCTCATCTTTCATTGTTATTTTTTTCTAATTTAAGTATTTAGTTATAAGAGGCAGTAAAGAATAAAATGACAGTTATTTTATCTTGTTAATGGATTTCATTTAAGATTCATTGAAGAGATTTTTGCTTATATTCATTAAAATAAAACCAAACAGTTAGAAATCAATAATACTAAGCACATATTTATTAAAATCGATTTTTTAATATTAATATGCAAATTAGCCATCCCGTTCACATTGTAAAGCGCTATTTTGTTGTATATATAAATATAACCTCCGGGTGCAAGTATTTTAGTTAAATGTTATAATAAAATATCATATTAAATTAGAAAGGCTAATGAAACTGAATAAGAATGTAGATAAAAAGATTTGGAACAGAGGGGGTATGATTGAAAAATAGAACAACTTTGAAACTAACTCTTCCATCATTTTCCCTTACTCCCGTCTTTCATTGGTAAATTTTCCTAATTTAACTATTTAGTTAAAATAGGAAGTAAAGAATAATATTACAGTTATTTCTTCTTGTTAAGGGATTTCTTTTAAGATTTATCCCCGGGATTTTTGTTCATATTCAATAAGATAAAACCAAACAATTAGAAATCAATAATACTGAACACATATTTATTAAAATCAAATTTTGAATATCAATATGCAGATTAGCCTTCCCGTTCACACTGTAAACCGCTATTTTGTTGTATATATAAATACAATTGCATGTTATTAGTACGTAGATATGGTCAACAGTCTTAATGATGTAAAACAATTTTATTAATAATTGAGGTTTAAATAAAAAATAAAATCATGGAGAATGTGATGTAAATAACAAAGGGAATTGTGACTTGAATAGTAATATAGTTTCGGTTACAGACAGACAAACCCACAATCTCCATTATAATAAGATATATATATATATAAGTAAGGTCGGTTTTATGGCCATCTCTGTAGATGAATATGCAATGTAGCCTACAGTCACTTTCACAACAAAGGCATCCCATATACAAGTTTGACTATTATGTAATAGCTTCATAACACACTTAAGCAGAATCGTTGCTGCCGGAGGTAATGAGTTAAATTAAGATGAACCAGAACATTAGACGAAATGCCAAGTTCGGAATTGAAGGGAAACAATGTGTAAATAGATAAACTTCACTCACACGCTGGTTTAGGACAAATACAAAAGGCACATGCAGGACACACACCGAGAGACAAACGCCAACTATTACCAATGTATATTCATCTGTGTAATTACGCATGTGTCCCAAGAAAACTTCCTCAAGGCATTCAAATGCATATATTCATAAACTAATGCACCTATTAAAATTCACCTTGGTTATTATCCTATATTAACGTACGAAAATTGGTCAAAACTGAAACTAAATAGAGGCGTGTAGACTTTGCACTAGGAATTGCTTTTTCCATTACAATGGAACCTTTTACAGACAGAAGTTTGGGTTGCCTTTGGGGTCACCTCTGGGCGGTGTTTTGGCGTGACTTTTTATTGAATTCTTAGAATCCGGTCCCTTTCAATATATTCTACCCAATAACTCAAATTTTTTTCCGTTATATTGACGAAACCCTATTCATTTACCCGAAAGACTGTAATTTAACTAACATTATTGACAAACTAAATGATATTGAACCCTCCATCAAATTTACTCATGAACTTGAACATAACTACTCCCTACCATTTTTAGATACACTTATTATGAATAATAACAACAGTTTAGAATTCAAAGTTTATCATAAGAATACCAACAAAAATGACTACATCCATTTCTATTCCCACCATAACATATATATATAGAATTTATATAGAATTAAAAATAAATAAATAATATATATATATATATATATATATATATATATATATATATATATATATATATATATATATATATATATATATATATATATATATTAATTATTTATTTTTAATTCTAAACTCCGACAGTATAAAAAGAACGGTTTTATAGTTGGTAATTACACACTACAAACTTTTGTCAGGAAAAAAAATAGATAAATAAAGAAAAGACCAAATCATCTGCACCTTCTTAAAATAATTAGATGGTAGTATAAAATGGCCAAATTTTAAATATACTAATGTGCTCAATACAAAAAGTAGAGCTAATAAATAATAATAACTTACTTTATTACACACACAGACATATATTTTTATATATAAAGTAAAAAAGGTTATGGGCGGAATTGGTTATTATTTTAGATAATGTTAAGCGGAATTGGTTATTATTTTAGATAATGTTAAGCGATTTGGATCTAATGTAAGGTATTATTTTATTATTTTTCTTAACACCCATCCCCTTCCGTTTAAATTGTTCCGTCTTGTTGCCAACATCTCAAAAATTCGCTACATTTGTTGACAAAAGATATACATGAGACATGCCCGACATATATATGGCGCGAAATGCCCACGTTTGGTGAATATTGTAACGTCTTTCGTTTTTTGCAGTATTAAGGTTTTTTTTTGTTTTGTAAACTCATTTTGACTTTCCTCTCCGACCCAAACAACTACGGGAGTGAATGAGCTCTGATGATGATTTTTGTAAAATCGAAATATTGATCAGTATCAGCTATGATTATATTATAAATTGTTTTCTTCTTTAACAGCATTGTGTGATGTTTTCATTCCACCTTTTCTTACTCATATTGTCGGATTCATTTCCTTTCTTTTAACTTATATATATATATATATATATATATATATATATAAGAATATTAAGAAATTTGAAAAACGAAGTCTTCCAAAAATAAGAAGAATTTATTTATCGACGCTTAATCTTCACCCCATAATCTACCCTGATGAAGGTTTAAATAAACCGAAACGTTTAAACGTCGATAAATAAATTCATCTCATTTTTGGAACACTTCGTTTTTCAAATTTCTTAATATTGTCGGATTTATTTCCATATTTACTCCCATATATATACACACACGCACACATACACACACACACACACACACACACACATATATATATATATATATATATATATATATATATATATATATATATCGTTCTGTCAAAAATTTTCTGATGGAGTGGAAAGTTTTAACTCCAATCAGAAAGAAATATTTCAACGAAAATAATATGAGGGACCTGTTTGCAAATACTAGTATAGATGACATTTTGTCCTTCTTGAGAGAAGTAGAAATATACGTAAGTTTATGAATCAGATGTGCGATATATTCACGAAATAACATTTTTTGGCATTGAATAACCCACACGGTTATTATACCATTAAACAAACTAAACCGAACCAAACCATAAAAAATGAAATTAATGAAAATTTTCTGTACCAAATTAAAGACAGTAAGAACTTGAATCATAAAGACTTTTACAAAAAGGATTTGTTTTGTCATTAAATGACCCGAAAGATGTTGATGTGCTATAATAAAAACAAACCAAACTAAACATTAGCTTCAGTTCGGTGCCAGTAGGATGTGTAAAAAAGTCAATTACTTAAGTAGAGTTTAACAGGTTAAGATTCAGTTTTCCTTCTCCTAGATTGGTTGCCTAACGAAGGTTAAAGAGTCCAGTCTGCCCTGCTATTTACACATAGCTAGGGGGAAATAGTTGAATGCATACCTTTCCCAAGAGTATTATAGCCAAGTGAAATGCAAACAGCCTCGTCCAGGGTTTGGGCACGGGTAACCAAGTGCTTTTTCTATCACAATAACCATTACACCACGCGCCACCTCTGAATACAAACACACACACACACACACACACACACACACATCAATTCAATTCAATTGGCATTTCAGTCTCGGAAGACTATGATAAAGATTTTATGTGCCCCTGAAGTTTCAGCGCCTCCTGTGACTGTGAAATCCGATGTTTGAAAAACGTTCTCGACCACAGATTTTGCATTTGAAGACTGTCCCTGAAGATGTTGATGTTCCGATGCTTTGTTACCGCTGTTTTCTTCTGGGCCTCTTATCTTCATGGTGTTGGGTCAGGGTGACTTTTGACATGTACAGTCCTCTACGGAGATTCTGCCGCCACCGAGCGCGGTCATGAGCCAAATTTTCCCAGCTGGAAAGGGCAATGCCAAAGAACCTGAAATTATTCATGCAGACATCACTGAATCGCAGCTGGGGGCGAATAATATATCTTTTACCAGACATACGCTCTCCATAGAGGATGTCTTTCGGGATTCGTCCATCATCCATCTGACGTACATGACCCAACCATCGGAGACGCCGTTGTCTCAGTAGAGAGTATAAGCTGGAGAGTTGAGCTCTCGCTGTGTTAGTGATCCTGTCCCTCGAGGTGATGCCCAGTATACGTCTAAGGCAGCGAAGGCAGAAGTTATTTAGCCACCGCTCTTAGTGGGAGTATAAGGTCCATGTTTCACTTCCATACATGAGGGTGCTGATAACACCTGCCCTATACACTTGTACCTTTGCACGGATAGTGAGCTTGCTGTTGTCCCACACTCTTGCTGTGAGCTTCCCAAAAGTTGAGGCAGCTTTTCCGATCCGGCAACTGAGTTCAGTATCAAGTGACAGGTTGTCGGTGATGGTGGACCCAAGGTAGGTGAAGGTGTTTACGGCAACACACACACACACACACACACACACACATATATATATATATATATATATATATATATAAGAAATTGACCATGTGTCGCATCCTGCTCGTGTGGAAGGGTTGGTAAATATATATATATATAAATATATATATATATATGTGTGGTGTGTGTGTGTGTGTGTGTTGGTTTATTTGATTTACTTAACAATTTCACGTACGTGATATATGGCCGGTTTAGCTCAGTCTGTACAGTGTCCGGCTGGGAACCTCAACGTTCCTGGTTCGATAACGACTCTCGCCAACTCAGCGTATGAGTAGCACGGGGATCTGTGCGGTAAAATGAGGAGCTGATAATAGGTGTGACGCTCCACTTCAGACGCTAAAAACAATCTCCTTTTTGTAGCCCTAATGAAAAGGTGATACACTCCCTCGCTGTTTGGCTGATACCAACTTTAGGTCTCCGTGACGACTTTACTTACTACTTATACCTGAGCAGTATTTTTTAACAATACCTGCCTAAATAATAACTTGCTGCCAAAATACACAACACACACACACACACACACACACACACACACATATATATATATATATATGTGTGTGTGTGTGTGTGTGTGTGTATTACCCTCTCGGCTATCATCACCCACAGAATATGAAGGGGATTTTTAACAGTTTTAATACTCACATCTGTATGTATGTATGTATGTATGCCGTCAGCGAGATCCCCTTCCAAAGTGCTCAACCCCTGGGAGAAGGGGAGCGTATATAGGCATCCACAGACACGTGTTTCGGCTTATCAAGTCTCTTCAGTGTGGCTATACATTTTGTGAGCTACCTACAGACGGGTTAGAGATCCGATTGCTCCAGCAGCAGTCGGACAGCTTACCATCCCAGCTATGATCACCCACAGAATATGGATTTTAACTGTTTTAATACACACATCTGTATGTATGTAAATGCCGTCATAGTATGCTCCATCCCTTTTATAGGAGAGGAAGAATAAAGTTAATACAAGAAAATCCCTAATCATACATGTATTATGTGAATATTGACTGAGTATGTGTTATAAATATTTACTGAAACGTTTGGCGGGAATAAAAATCGGAAGATCGATGTGACCCTGGTCAAAACTCGCAGTAAACTATCCGTAGACATTTTGGTCTCAAGAGAAGCAATGTATGCTCCACGGTGGAATTCACGGATTGAATATCGAATTCACGAACTGTTTAAGGGTCAATCAATCATCCTCCTTTGGGAAAACAAGAGAAGCGAGGCACAAACAATCAACAGTCGATTCCATCTATACTGTACAAAACCTATAAATATAGATATTTATCAACCCATCTGCACAAGCAGGATGTGACACAAGGTCAATATATTAAACGGAGTTTAACATCTTTGAATTCGTAGCTTCCATTGTCCTAGACCGGTTGCATAACCTAGGTTAAAGAGTCCAGTCTGTCCTATTATTTGCCGATAGATGGAGGGAGATTAGTTGGGTTCATAGCTTTCCCCAGGGTAATAGCGGTACGTGAAATGCAAACGGATTTGTCCAGGATTTGAAATAGGATCGACGAGTCCATTTCCTCCGACTCTAACCATTTACACTACAATATTATACACTTCCATTTATTTTCATATTTGTCCAATGAAAAAACAAAATATCTGGATTTTGACACCTTTTATCTACAACACTACGGATTTATCAACACCACAAATGCTTTGAAATTTTACATCTTTCTTCAATTATGCTGTGGACTTTTAAATTACTTTTTTAATAGCTGGAATATATCATGAACAATGTTGATACTCATTATACACTTTTATATAATTTTACATCAAACTCTTTTGGGTGTTATTATGAACTATAATACTGATTTTTAAAAATAAAATTTATTTCATCTTAACATAGAACACGCATTTTTTAAAATTCCAGCATTGAATAATAGCGTTTTGTTTGTACCCTTTCTTCTAACGGTTATTTATCCCGTCTTTCTCTCATATGTTGCTCTTGATGAAGCCCGATCTATTAAAACGGTCGAAACAGATTTCTGTCAGCAATTATAAACATCATTTGTTTTTTCAAAAATGTTAAATTCACTACAATATATATTAAACAAAGACCATCCCTGTCGGTAGCGGGTGTAGAATATGCCAACTGCACATCTGCAGAGGGGTAAGAAAACCTAACCGAATGCTACCACCTATTAGCCATGGATGGCAACCCGTGATGCTTAAGGGTGAAATCCTGTTGTCTGCCTCAGCCGTCGATAACATGCAGCCTTTACGTGGTCTAGATGGGCGGCGGAAAAGGCTCTCTCTGATCAATCGGCTGGTCCTGTCATGACTATATGATTGTTCCAGCCCTATTGCTCTTATTGAAAACCCCCAACCATTTTTATCATGGCTAATTCCATATAAAAAAATCCAGACCAAATCAGAAAGCATCAATAATATAAAAGTGGTTGAGTTTCAGACTATGAGTTTCAGACTTGTAAAAATGCGTTCATAAACCAATTTTTAGTAGCTGGGAAGCTCTAAAACTCATTTTACAGACAAAAATACATTACAAACAGTCGCCATTTTTGGCGAACCTCACCAAATTTGGAGAGCTAAAAATCGACATAACTCCGCCAATTTTTGGAATTAGAAGCTCAAATTTTGGAGAATGTCTAACTTTAACATAGTCAATACCTGTACAACAGTTCATAAAAATCGAAGGGGTGACAATTTTACTTTTTTCTATATGATTTTCCATGGAATTGCCCTCATATATGTGCTGGACGTTGGTAGATGAGGGTCTTAGTGTCCTGGTTATGACATTAAATTACATCTAATGGTGAGTTCTCAATTCTAGAGCTCTGGGGTGTACCTCTTCATTGCGAACCCCTGTCCACTCTGATCCGGATGGGTTGTACCTGTTCCTATGTGCTGTAATATGTTTTAATGTTTTTTATAGCTAATATTTTTCGTTGACGTCAAGACTCGGAAACCTTCTTTTCGAACTCGGGAACCTTCTTTTAGAACTCGGGAACTTTCTTGTCGTATTCGGGAGCCATCACGGAACTTTGAACCTAAAGTTCCCGAGTTGGAAAAGAAGGTTCCCGAGTCCGAGAAGGTTACCGAATCCGACAAGAAATACCTGAAGAAGGCCGGAGGGCATATCGGCCGAAACATTGCACAAGTAACAATGAAGATGGGGACAATAGTCCGAATAACGCAGATAATATTAACTGACATTGTTATTTTAAAATTATTTACCAGTTATACTGTATCATCTCTCTTTTTTATTTTATATTTACTGACATTGTTATTTTAAAGTGATTTACCAGTTAAGGTAAATGTGAGCGTTTTTCTGCTAAAAAGATGTCCTGAGAAATTCAGGAAATTGCCGAAATTATGAAAAGAAAACTTTGAGAGCAAAATCTGCGAGTATACTGGGCCGCGAACTGTGAACCGCGAATGAGTGAGTGTATACAGTATATAGGTAAGTGTATCTGAAACTCACACGTACCTCAAATGTTATCTCTCAACACCAAATTCTACCGTGTCGGGAAAAAATATAAGAGGCGCTTATCCCGATGCAGGGGGGGGGGGAGGGGCAGTAGCGAGCTTTAGGGGGGTAGTCATCAGACCAGGTAAATAAAGTGGTTTGCGAAATTTAGTGGGCTTTTCAGCTAACCACTTCAAAAACGCGACCCACTGTTACTCGTATTGGGTCAATTAGTGGTGTGTGGTGGGGGGGGAAGAAGTAATGTGGAGGTGCACGTATAAACAACTCGCTTTCAGCTTGTTCTGTTCACCCGCCTCGCTCAGATTGCAGCCGGACTTTTAAGGCCTTGGTATAAACCACAATGAGGGGGTGTCAGCTTCCAGAGAGTGAGATGGGACAATCCAGTCGGCGACCACCTCACCAACTCGCTCCCAGGTTATAGAAAGATGGGGAGGAGAAAAATAATTCTCACAACCGAGTGATAATTCGTAACTCAGAAAACTCGTAAGTCGGGGTACTCGTATGTCAAAGTAACATTGTGTTACTCTTAGTATTGACCGTCTTTGTACTGCTTCGATACCAACATAAAATGTACTCGGGTATATTTCGAGCGACACTTAAATTTTGTTTGTCCAATTCATCTTATACAGAAATATATAGAGTATTCTAATGAGAAAGCAATTATTTTTATGTTTTTCATAGAAAAGCAGACATTTTTATGTGAAACGACCAATTTTGGTGTTGCATATACGAGACGGAAATATTTTAACCGATGTCATCAAGTGGAACTTTGTAACAATACAATAACAAACAGACAATCTATTTGTAGCATTGTGAACAAATGGTACTGGGTTGGCATATATATATATATATATATATATATATTATATATATATATAATGTATATATTTAACGCACGGATGGTCACCAGTCGTTAGTTATAAAAAAGACAGCTGTCAAAATAAAGACAGTGGACAGAGTTCAACATCTCTTCCAGTTCACTGGGTGTAACGAGATGAGCTTGAATTGTGTTGAGTCCCCGCTCTTCACGCTGTGGTCCGCTGGTTCAATCTCTAGTGGCGGAGATTGTGGTATACACTGCTGATGAGACCAAAGGAGGTCGAAACAGCTGTCCAGTGCTCCGGATGTCACAAATGGTGTTTGCCGAGTTGTCTGGTCGTGGTAATATGATTTCAATTATCAATTATATATAATTCCTCTATCAAAATTTTATATATATATATATATATATATATAATATATATATATATATCTGTGTGTGTGTGTGTGTGTGTGTGTGTGTGTGTTTCGTTAAAGCGTACTGATGATTCTTGTCGGACGAGTTTTTGTTTCGATCCTTTCAAATTTTCTGGCTATCTTTTTAATGTCAGGTGGAACTGGTGTGCAATCAACAAAAGGTTTCTTTACGAGCACTTTCGGCATGTCTATCTCCATCTTCAGGTGTGAAACTGATGGGATGTTTCAGGTGTCTCGTTTATAAAAAAACGAGCAGTAACGTGGAATGGCAGTGGGGAGGTAAGTAGATTGGTTAGGCGGGAGGTAGTATGTTCAAACGAATGATAGCAGTAGAGATTTTTTTGTGGCAGGGGGGTCACAATTTTGTGAGAATGAAAGGGAATAGTGAGGAGGACAGACGGGATTATGACATCTGAGGACATGTGACTTGTTTCGAAGTTTATTTTGTTTAAGGTGTTTTTTTTTTGTTTGATATATAGAGCTTCGATTATTTGAAGTTTTTGTTTGTTTTTTCTTTGTGTAGTGTGAGTGTATTTTGTTTAAATTTTACAGTAGGTAGAGGGGGGCATGAAGATGTTTTAAAGTTGTTGATTAATAGAGCTAATATCAGATAGGTAGTAGCGTTTAATACATATATATATATATATATATATATATATATATTATATATATATATATATGTAAATATTTAGTCATCGAAGACAGTCCTGTTTCCGTATCACATCTCCTCAGTACGGACAGACTTAGCAGGCTACCTCGAGTGATGATCAAAAACCGACCGATTTTTATAAGAGTTCCCTTACCCACTGACCATAGCAGCGCAATGGGGCGGGTATTTATACAGTAAATCCCCTCCAAGTTTCTTAGATTACAATGTGTGAGGCACGTTACATTTATAAGCGTGAAACTGTCAGTACAGGTTATCGTTGACTCCATGTCCACGCTACTTAAAATTATGCTGTGAAGAGAAATGAAAACTTGAAGTGACAGTTTGAAGTAGTTTATGGTGAGCTGTGCATGGATTTCAAAAAAACTCTGCATAAGTTGTAGGGAGTTTGTAACGACGACGAATATATGGAAAGTCGTGCATGAATACCAGAAAAGTCGGCAAGTCGTCTGGGAATTTTGCAGTGACGAGGAGGCCGATACGTTCTGATGAGACCAATATCCAAGAGTTGACATGCCATAAAATCCAACCAACCGACCATACTTACCTTACGTACAATGGTACTTTAGCTAGTAGCAGACTACCTACCACTATTTTCAAATTCGAGTTTTTTTAACAGTTCGCCATTTAATAGCATTTATACGATCAATCCTTTTTGGTGATACAAATCTACAAGAGCTGACATAACATTAAAATCCAACCAACCAAACATACTTCTTACTTCGCACAATGGTACATTAGCTAGTAGAGTATAATATTCTCACTTGTTAGCAAGACTAGCTACCATTTTTCGAGTTCGACTTTTGTTTAACAGTTCGACAGTTTATAGACGTATACCATCGATCCTTTCTGGGGCGATATGACGTTAAAATCCAACCAACCAACCAACCATACTTTTTTATCTTACGTAGAAATGTACTTTTAGCTAGTAGAGTATAACATCTCCATTGTCAGCAGACTACATACTATTTTCGTGTTCGACTTTTTTAACAGCTCGCCAATTAATATCACGTATACCATCAATCCTTTTGGAACAACATGTCGTAAATCCAACCAATCAACCATAACTTCTTACCTTACGTAGAAATGTACTTTAGCTAGTAGGGTATACATCTCCCTTGTTTTGCAGATTACCCAACAATTTTCCTTCCAACTTTATTTTAGTTTTTAATAGTTCGACAGTTAGGAGCACGTATATCAATCAATCCTTTAGTGCAACATGACGTAAAATCCAACCAACTTACCAACTAACCAACCGTATTTCTTACCTTACGTAGAATGTACTTTAGCCTAGTAGAGTATAATATCTCCCTTGTTAGCAGACTCCCTATTTTCTAGTGAGACTTTTTTTTAACTGTTCGAGGGTTAATCAATCCTTTCTGGTGTGACCAATATCAAAGAGATGACATGCCGTAAAAACCAACAAACCATACTTCATACCTTACGTAGAATGATACTTTAGCTAGTAGGGTATGTCTTCTCCTTTGCTTGCCGACTACCCACCTATGCTATTTAGTCTGACTTATATTTTTTAACAGTTCGACAGTTAATAGCACGTATACCATCAATCCTTTCTGAAACGACATGTCGTAAAATCCAACTAACCAACGAACCATAATTCTTACCTTACGTAGAAATGTACTTTAGCTAGTAGGTTATAACATCTCCCTTGTTAGCAGATTATCAACAAATGCTTTCTAGTCCGATTCTATTTCATTTTTTAACCGTTCAACAGTTAATAGCACGTATACAATCAATCCTTTCTGGGTCGACATGACGTAAAACCCGACCAACCAACCAACCATACTTAATACCTTACGTAGAATGATACTTTAGCTAGTTAGGTATATCATCTCCTTTCCTAGCAGACTACTCACCAATGCTTTCTAGTCCGACTTATATTTTTTAACAGTTCCACAGTTAATAGCACGTATACCATCAATCTTTTCTGGGGTAACATAACGTAAAATCCAACCAACCAACCAACCAACCATACTTCATACTTTACGTAGAATGATTCCTTTAGCTGTTTGGTATATCATCTCTTTGCTTAGTAGACTACCCACAATGCTTTTTTAGTCCGACTTATATTTTTTAACAGTTCGACTGTTAATAGCACGTATTACCATCAATCCTTTCTGGAACGACATGTCGTAAACTCCAACGAACCATAATATCTTACTACGTAGAAATGTACTTTAGCTAGTAGGGTATAACATCTCCCTTGTTAGCAGATTATCTACAAATGCTTTCTCGTCCGATTCTATTTTATTTTTTAACAGTTCAACAGTTAATAGCACGTATACCATCAATCCTTTCTGGGGCGACATGACGTAAAATCCAACCAACCAACCAACCAACCATACTTCTTACCTTACGTAGAATTATACTTTAGCTAGTTTGGTATATCATCTCTTTGCTAGGAGACTACCCACCAATGCTTTCTAGTCCGACTTATATTTTTAACACTTCCACAGTTAATAGCACGTATACCATCAATCTTTTCTGGGGTAACATAACGTAAAATCCAACCAATCAACCAACCAACCATACTTCATACCTTACGTAGAATGATACTTTAGCTAGTTTGGTATATCATCTCTTTGCTAGTAGACTACCCACCAATGCTTTCTAGCCGACTTTTATTTTTTAACAGTTCGACTGTTATAGCACGTATACCATCAATCCTTTCTGGAACGACATGTCGTAAACTCCAACGAACCACAATTTTACCTTACGTAGAATGATACTTTAGCTAGTTGGGTATATTATCTCCTTTGCTAGAAGACTACACACCAATGCTTTCTAGTCCGACTTATTTTTTAACAGTTCGACTGTTAATAGCACGTATACCATCAATCCTTTCTGGAACGACATGTCGTAAACTCCAACGAACCACAATTCTTACCTTACGTAGAATGATACTTTAGCTAGTTGGATATATCATCTCCTTTGCTAGCAGACTACCCACCAATGCTTCCTAGTCCGACTTTTATTTTTTAACAGTTCGACTGTTAATAGCACGTATACCATCAATCCTTTCTGGTGCGACCAATATCCAAGAGTTCTTACGTCTCTACGTGTCTTGTGAGAAAAACTTCGGATAATATCCGTTCCTTTAAAAGCACCTTTGTCCTTCGGTTCCGTTCAGAGTTAAGCCTGCTGCCCCGACGCTCTCTGCAAGATCAGAAGTGGCCAGATTCCCGCTTCGACAGAAGAAGCCGTTTCTTTTAGTATTTCTGCTCCTTTTAAGCGACCATCATTCATTGCTTATTACCAACTTTAAATGTCATTTCCCATTGACAGGCAGTAGATATTTATTGCACTTATTTTAATCTGTGAGCGGGAACAGTCGACATCGAAGCAGTATAATAGCAATAATGTGTGCGATTATACAGTCTAACCATCCATACAACACTAACCGATATATATATATATATATGTATATGTATATATATATATATGTATATATATATATATATATATATATATATATATATATATATATATATATATATATATATATATATATGTATATATATATATATATATATATATATATATATATATATATATATATATATATATATATATATTGTGGTTCTGTAACAAAGTCTGAAGTCTTAACCTCTAACGGCCCTAAATACTACGAAACATTTTTTGTTGGTTAGCTGGTTGGTTTTATGATATTTCAAACATTTTTAAAAAATTATTTAATTCCGAATTCAGTCCGGTTTTGTTAGCAATTATATAATTTCAAGACACAATTGATATTCAAGAATAACAATAATAATAATATTAATTTAGAATTATGGAAAAAATGAAACATTGACCCTACAACAAAATGGTATATGCATAAACCAGAATCTGTTCTTGAGAATGAAACGCATAAAATTCTCTGGGACTTCGACATAAAGACGGATCACCCTATCCCAGCCAGAAGACCAGACCTAGTGTTGATTAACAAAAAAAAAATATAAAAAAAAATAAAGAGAACATGTTAACTGGTGGACTTTGTGGTCCCAGCAGATCACAGGGTGAAACTGAAGGAAAATGAAAATATTGATGAATACCTGGACCTTGCAAGAGAATTGAAAAAGCTGTGGAATATCAGAGTGAAAGTGATACCAATTGTAGTTGGTGCACTTGGAACGGTCCCAATAAACTTGTAAAAAAAGACTGGAGGATCTAGAATTCAGAGGAAGAATTGAGACCATCCAGACTACTGCACTGCTGCAATTTAACAGAATACTCAGAAGAGTCCTGGAGACCTGAGGAGACTTGTTGTCACTCAGACCCCAGTGAAACACCATCAGCTAACGCTGATGTGAAAAACTCAAAAGAAGTGTAAATAATAATAATAATAATAATAATAATAATAATAATAATAATATAACGACGATTGGTAATGGACAACGTATAAGCGAGGAATATATGCATATCTATACACACGCGCACACACACACACATAATATATATATTCATATATACATATATATATATTTACTTATATATTTGTATATATATGATTTTATATATAAAGTATATAAATATTTACATATTTTATATATATATATATATATATATTATATATATATTATATATATTATATATTATATATGCATACTTTATTTTGTATATTTTAGTTTTTTCTGTATAATAGTATAGATAGGAAAAAGGGAGATAGCAAAGCAAATCAAATTTAGAAATAAATAAGTACTTATTAGCATAATAAGTAATTATTTTAAGGTTTCGTCCAAACCTTAAAATAATTCTGTAAGCTTTCTAAGGGAATGTTTGACTTCATTTAAGCTACGGGCTGCATGTTGTGAAATCTAACATAGAAATACATTCTCCAGTCTCTCTCTCTCTCTCTCTCTCTCTCTCTCTCTCTCTCTCTCTCTCTCTCTCTCCAGAGAAACTAACATTATATAACGAGGAGGTAGTCAAGAGATACATAGAGGCGAAGAAAGCGATAGATACAGAGTAAAGTAAGAGATTGGTTGTTTTTTTTACTTATTGCAAATTACGACTAATTAGAACTAATTAAAACATAATTATTTTCAAACAAAATTCAATCCTAAAATTAAGGAATAATTTAGTGTAATTTTCATGTCTTTAAACCAAACATTAAATGCCCTTAGGAAGCAATTGTTGATTTAGTAATATATATAATATATATTATATATATTATATATATGTGTGTGTGTGTGTGTGTGTGTATGTGTATATGTGTGTGTGTGTATGTATGTGTATATACATAAAGATATATATATGAATATATAATATATACTTATTTGTTTGTTGATTCCTTTTTAATTCGCAATACATATCATGTATATATATGTACACACACACACACACACACACACATTATATATATATATAATATATATATATTATATCCTATTGTGTATATTATTATCTTAAATCATATTGCATGTATATGTAATATATATCCTGAAATTGTATTCGATATGCTTTTTCGCAATATATATATGTTATATTATATATATATATATATATATATATATATATATATACACTAGAGTGTATTAACGTCAACTGCCTACAAATTGAAAATATAGAAACCCCGATTAAACCCATCGAGTGGAAAATGTTTTATTTTCTCATTCATATATATATATATATATATATATAATATTATATTATATATATATTTAAAGCGAGTATAAACCGATATTTCAGATTGAAATCTAAGAAATATCCCTGATAGATCAATTAATGAATCTTGGAAAAATGCCTCAAGATATTATCCATCGTCTTGCGTTTAAAAACACGTGAAATACATTCTAAGCGAAAATTACTTAATATGATTTCAAGAAGTTAAACGGATCGTCAAAATTATTTGGAACACCAAAGGAACTCTGTCTCAGAAGAAAATCATCCAAGAGATATGTTGGCAAATGCGTGAAAAAGAATTGTAAAATTTCAGGATACAGATTTAAAGAGCCCCTACTAACATTTAAATGGAAAACGAAGGGGGGAATTGGGTGATGATGTGTCACATCCTTTCCTTTTTCTTTAAGAAGTTCGTCGCATACGACGATGGTGTCCCCCCATATGTTACATACTCATACACACATATAAACAATGAAAGTCCCTTCACTAGAGAGGGGAGAGAGAGAGAGAGAGAGAGAGAGAGACAGACTGAAAGATGCAATGCATAACTTACTTTCTTCTCTGGACGCTCGTCTGATGTCTAGTCGCCATATTAACTTCTATTCCCCGGTTCCTGTTGGTTGTTCATCTTTGATTCATTTTCTTCTTCTTGGTCAGTCTTTTTTGCCAAGACATGCATCAACCAACAAACACTATGTTATTTCTTTATGACTTTATTCTTAACTAAACTTCTTTCTCTAACTAACCCCAGCGCGCGTGTGCAAGTGAGCCCCAGCTAAGGCAAGGCATGCCTCCTGCCTGACGTCCGAGCTGATACTGATGATTTCACTAGCTTTCACGTAATTCTCGGCTTTCCCGCGTCTCGGTTCAAAGGTCTCAACGGTCTGTATCTTTCCATGGAAAACCACCGCCCGTGACATGAAAAAGTACCATTCCTGCAGAAATATAGGGGGGTGACAATAATCTATGCAACTACATAGATTATGCAACACATGTATTCAACAGTTGTAAACACTCTGGTGACTAGTTAGTTCAATTCTGGTCTTGCAGATACGGTCACGCACATTGCAAGGGAAATTCCCCTCTGCATTTGGTGGTTCATGACAACGAAGACGTAACCGCTCTGCAGCACTGTTAATCTCGATATTGAGCCGCTCAGCTCCTGTCGGTCGGGGGCCAGAATTTCCTGACTTGAAGGTGTGATGATGCATTTTATTCAGCATTGTCTTAATATGGTATTTGAAGCGCGTTTGGAGTCCTCTTGTACTTCGTGTGTCATCTGCGAGTTCACTATAAAGTATTTTACAGGGGAGTCTGTCTGCTGGCTGGCATGCGGATGGTGTCACCCAAACATCGCAGATGTGTCATATAAAAATAATAGATGTATATTTATCTCTGGAACGATACTACTTTGAGAGGAGCTTTAATGTGGAAAGCCACGCATTAGCTCATGCGTTGGTATGTGTAAAAATGCGTGGATGCCGTTGGCATTCCTTTGTTGAGGCGCCTCGGTGACCGGGCAAACCCCCAGCCTTGTCTCTTTAAATCGATGTGGCAGGTGTTGCCTGGGGATCACGCTATTAATTACTCCAGCTGGCCGAGGCCGATGCTGAATAACCCAAGGGCTGTCATTCAGTAAAACCAACCACCCTAACCCATCCTAAAATTTGTGAAATCCTATGGAGAGGCAAGTTGGTTAATGATTTACCATTGCCTCTACATGAATTAAATGTGGCTTTTGCTTCAGTAGTTAAAACCACTTCTTATAATACGTTAGAAGGTCTCAGAAAAGCCTAAGAAGAAAAAATCCAACAAAGAGATGCATATAACAAATACAGACTTTATTGTCTAAGCAACATTCAACATACGATACAAAACAGCTAGGACGAAAGTCTTAAGGAAAAAGAGCCAAGAGTTAAACGAAGAGATGAAAGTCCTGCATCAAAAGGATATCACTTATTTCGTACAGGAGCCACATAGTAGGCGTTTTCATGGAAGTGCAAATAGGCACGTTTGTTACACGGCTATATAAATATATATTTACCAACCCCTTCGCACGAGCAGGATGCGACACAAGGTCAATTTCTTAAGTGGAGTTTAACATGTTTGAATTCAGAGTTTTCCTTCTCCTAGACTGATTACCAAGCCATGGTTAAAGAGCCCAGTCTGCCCTGCTATTTTCCCATAGCTGGAGGGAGAATTGGATTCATAGCTTTCCCAAGGGTATTAGCGCTATGTGAAATGCAAACAGCTTCGTCTAGGAATTTAACTCGGGTCGACGAGTACACTTCTTACGACTCTATCCATTTGACCACGCGCCTCCATATAAAATATATAAAAGGCTGGTGATCCAAACACCTCTATGGAAATAGACTATAATAGGGGGCACGTAAATGCACACGTATATATATTTACCAACCCCTCCACACGAGCAGGATGTGACACAAGGTCAATTTCTTAAGCGGAGTTTAACAGGTTTGAATTCAGAGTTTTCCTTCTCCTAGACCGGTTGCCTAACCAAGGTTAAAGAGCCCAGTCTGCTCTACTATTTACCATAGCTGGAGGGAGAGTAGAATTCATACTTTCCCAAGGGTGTTAGTGCTAAGTGTAAATGCACACGTATAAGTCTATAGTTGAGGGATGCATGGACCCCAAGTACAAACGAACAGAGACACAGCTAATGCATGCCTGCGGACCAGATATGAGAAAGGGAGAGAGAGTGAGTTTTCCCGGGTTGTCTTTAAATAGCCAGGCTGCAACGCTCTTTAGTGGCAAACCCTGGCGGCAAGAGAAGATAATCGCCACACCACGGTAGTCATTACTAATATTCGTTTAGTTTACTAAATGAACATTCGTAAGAGACGCCAGGAAATAATCAAATTCACTAAATTCTTAAAACGGCGTGACTAACTTCATTATTGTACTTAAATATCATGAATCCCAATTTAATTGGGGACCATATACGAATATGTCCGCTTTTGTGGAAGCATAAATGAAAATCGATAGCACTTACTTCCTCGCCATATTCACCTTCTGGTTCTGTGTCCAGTAGCTTCGGCCATTGGACAGGGAATATACTTAATATAAGCTTGATTCCAGGGGGCAGGGTTGGCGTAATTACCCAGTGCCTGAGGTACCTCAAATGATGAATGTCGAGGGGTTTCACGTAATTTTTAAACATTAGATGCGCATGAGTTTCGGTTCGTGCGTGGTTCCCGACTATCATGATCCTTGTGTTTGACAAGCGTCGTGGATTGCCAGTAAATATTTACTATAAAGACATTCTAACCGATAAGTAATAAAAAAGTCTTGCAAATCTATTACTACTAATTGCGAGTTGAACCTCACTCGATGCCTATAAATCCCGACATAAAAATACTTTATGTTAATCCCGCCTGGTAGTAGTGAATGTGTATATACATTTACTTTGTCATTAATTGTTTTATTTTCATAGTTTCATCCAGACACAAATACACACATTCATATATGTACTAGTAAATGGAAGCGCGTGGTGTAATGGTTAAAGTCATGGGAAATGGACTCGTCGCCCCGTGTTCAAATTCTGGGTGTGGTAATTGCATTTCACTTAGCGATAATACCCTTGGGAAAGGTATGAATCCTACTCTACTCCAGCTATGATAAATAGTAGGGAAGACTGGGCTCTTTAACCTTGGTTAGGCAACCGGTCTAGGAGATGGAAAACTCTGAATTCAAACTTGTTGAACTCCGTCTAAGAAATTGACCTTGTGTCACATGCTGCTCGTTCGGAGGAGTTGGTAAATATATGTAAATCCAGAGTATCTGGTGTCGTATATCCGGAGAATTCTTTTTTTATGAGTGTTCATCATCTCAGTCCTACCGTCCTGATAAATTGTACTTCTGTATCCTGCTCGTGCGAAGGGGTTGTTGTGACACAAGTGCAATTTCTTAAGCGGAGTTCAACAGTTTGAATTAGAGTTTTCCTTCGCCTAGACCGGTTGCCTCTAAAGAGGCAGTCTGCCCTAGTATTTATCCATATATATATATATATATATTATATATATTATATATTATATATTGTTTTTGAATTGTTGGTTAAAGTATATATTATAATTACAATGCATGTATGCGCATAAAATTCGATACTTTTTTTAAAAAGAAAAAGAACTTTACAAGTGTAATTCCGGCATTGTAATCAAGCAAATATAATATATATATATATATATATATTTGTGTGTGTGTGTGTGTGTGTGTTTGTGTGTGTAAAAGGGAGAATCTATTCGTATATATACGTCGATAAATCACTACGTTTATCTATCGTCCATATCTATCTCTGGCCATATCTATCTATAAATGTTAATCTGGTCACATATTGCATACATATTGCATGCACACCAGATACACACACACACCACACACATATATATAATATATATATATATATATATATATATATATATAAATTTGGTAGAGCTCTCTAATTACTAATTTA
Organism: Doryteuthis pealeii; assembly: GCA_023376005.1. Classification (NCBI taxonomy): domain Eukaryota; kingdom Metazoa; phylum Mollusca; class Cephalopoda; order Myopsida; family Loliginidae; genus Doryteuthis; species Doryteuthis pealeii. Next base: position 51,036,246 of record CM042158.1, read on the forward strand.
AACTAACTCTCACTACTAAGCATATAAGCAATGATCGTTTCCTCGGAAATTTGATCTCTCAGTGACCGTAAAATACATAAACAAACCTATCTACTTAATAGTTTAAAAACACCAGTCCCCGCTACAGCTGTCAGTGGACGAGGGGATAAGATATCGGGCTACCATACGGTCAGTCTGAGTTCGACCCTAGTCAAAGATAGCTGTGTCTAGCACACTGAAGAGGCGTGAAACGCTGGTGGGATGATATATATATATATATATATATATATATATATATATATCCTATCTCTTAGGCAAACACTCATATCTCAACGTTTCCTGCATAGTAATAACTGTTCCTACGGAAAATTATATTAAGTATTAATAATGAATTATAAGTGCAACTATAAAATCTAATTTCTTGTAGCATTTAATTATGCGTCAAACAGTAATTTTCTGTCAGCTTACCAATGCCTGATTACCTTGGTCTCTTCTTCTACGTTCCAATGTACTTTCTCCAATTCCACAGACTAATCCCCCTCCCCCTCTCTCTCTTTAATAGCAATCGTAAATAATTACGAAATTTTTAACACTCTCTCCCCCTCCTCTCTCTCTCTCTCTCTCTCTCTCTCTCTGTATTTATTATCAATCTGTCACACACACTCAGTCTCTTTTTCTCTATTTCTCTTTCTCTCTCTCTCTCTCTCTCACTCTCTCTATCTATCTATCTGTCACACACACACACACACAGTCTCTTTTTCTCTATTTCTCTTTTCTCTCTCTCTCTCTCTCTCACTCTCTCTATCTATCTATCTGTCACACACACTCGGTCTCTTTTTCTCTCTTCTCTTTCTCTCTCTCATTCCTCTCTCACCCTCTGTCTCTCTCTCTCTTTTCTTTCTCTCTCTCTCTCTGTTTTTAATAGCAATAGGCTGTCACATTGATAATGGAACGCTTGGATGTTTATCATAAGTCGTCTTTATCGATTCTGACCGTTTTCGTAGTAAGATGAAAAAATCCATTCATTAAAAAAAAACCCTGAATGATTGCTCTTTTTGTTTAGCTGGCAAATAAAACAATTAAGATATTAGCATTATAAGCATTATCTGCGTTATTCGGACTATTGTCCTCATCTTCATTGTTATCTCTACAACGCCTTGGGAAAGGTATGAATCCATATATTTTCCCTCCAGCAATGGGTAAAATAGTAGGGTAGACTAGGATCTTTAACCTTGGGTAGGTAACTAGTCTAGGAGAAGGAACACTCTGAATTCAAAAATCCTGAGGTCATTCGTTGATTGGGATATATATATATATATATATATATATATATATATATATATATATATATATATATATGGGAGAATAGGTGCTTAATTGAAGTCGTACCTAATTTAGAAAATTAATTAATAATCAATTAATTAGGCGGGAATGAAGAAGAAGAAGAAGAAGAAGAAGAAGAAGAAGAAGAAGAAGAAGAAATATGTTAAAAATCTGAAGTTACATTGATTTTTCTACATTTTTAATTTAAATCTCATTAATTATTAATTAATTAATTTTCAAAATTAGGTACGACTTCAATTAAGCACATATTCTCCCCAAAATTGTCGGCTAAAAAGCCATATCCAAAACACATCGTGTTTACATACTTATATATATATATATAATATATATATATATATATATATATATATATATATATATTGAAGAGATTATTACTCAGCGTAAAGAAATAAAAATCGAGAGAGACGCAATTGTGACAGTTTGAACAAAGAAACAAACCGAATGAATCCGAATAATAATAGATATGGAAAAGGGCTCAATACATACACATAGCTGGTTTAGAGAACCGAAACGATAGAAAAAGTTATCTACTCGGGTTTCACCGAGAGGGATCTTCAAGAAAACACTAAAAACCTAAAAGAAAGAGATAAGAAACGAAACTGACAACAATCTAAATAAACTTTGTACAAAAGACAAAGAAAAAAGAAAGGAAGAACGAAAGAAAGAAAGAAAGAAAGAAGAAATTTACAGAATTAAGAAGTGATAAGAATGCAGCAAACGTCAAAGAAAGGAAAATGAAAGAATGAACGAAATGAAACGGAAATGATATAAGTAAAGAATGAAAAGAAAGAAAGAAAAAGAAAGAAGAAAAAAATAAAGAAATAAACAAGAAATAAATAAATAAATATATAATAAATAAAATAAATACAAGAAATAAAGAAATACACACAGAAATAAATATAGAAATAAATATATACATAAATAAATAAATAAATAAATAAAGAAAGAAAAAACTTTGTACAAAAGACTACGAATGAAATTGATTTTTCAAAAATTTATACAAAAGAAAAAGATATACAGAAATAAAGAAAAGACAGAAAAAAATAAACACAGAAAGAATATATGCATAAATAAAGAAAGAAAGAAAGAAAGAAAAAAAAAGACAGAAATAAATAAAAAAAGAAAGAAATAATAAATAAATAAATAAATAATAAATAAAGAAAGAAAGAAAGAAAGAAAGAAAGAAAGAAAGAACTTTGTACAAAAGACTACGAATGAAATTGTTTTTTTAAGTTTATACAAAAGAAAAAGAAAATAAATATATAAAAGAAAGAAATATAAGAAATACAGGAAACATGAAAGAACATAAGAAAAAAGAAAAGAAAAGAAATATTACAGAAATTACAACGATTAAAAAATAAAAGATGAATAAAAAGTTTCCGAAAGAAATACTAAAAATGGTTACACAAAAGAAATATATAAATAAAGAAAGAAGGATAGAAATACTAATTGTGTAATTTTACTATGGAAACCAGCACACAGGCATCCCAGTGTGGACCGTTTAGCAAAGACGTACATTAACCAATTCTGCGCAGATACTGGATGTTGTGTAGAGGATCTCCCGAGAGCAATAAATGATAGGGTAGGATTGGCAAGAGATTGTCATAGATATTCATGATTAAAATATTGATTACCTGGTTTACAAAGAAATTGAGGCAAGCACAAAAATAGCTGTTTTAACCTAATTTTGGGGGTTCTGAATTCAGATTTGGTATCCGTTTTTACTCATCACCTCTAGTTTTTTTTAGATATGCATACTGTACATTTTGTACACATACTGTACATAAAGGCGTATATGCATTCAGGGTTCATTTCTAATATTGTGTGATTTATGTCTTCTTTTTTAGTTATTATGCAGGAAACTGAGAGCATGGGAAGCATTTAAGTCAGTCTGTAGTGGCTTCCTTGGTAACACATGCGTACCAAATTACCAAGCTTGTATTGAGAAGTTGCTAAAGACTTATGAGGATATGGGATGCCGAATGTCACTCATAATTCATTTTCTCCATTCCCACCTCGACTTCTTCCCTCCAAACTTGGAGCAGTGAGTGATAAGCACGGAGAAAGATTCCACCAAGACATTAAAAAGATGGAGAGCAACTACCAAGGCAAGTGGAACCCCGGCATGATGGGAGATTTCTGCTGGATGCTCTTGCGTGACATCCCGGAGGCAAAATACCGCAGATCATCTAAGAAAACACATTTCTAACTGTCTGCGGTTCTATGAATTGTGTACATTGTGTCATCCAAGTATATTTATTCCGTCAATGTTCTTTATCTATCCTGTTTTATCTGTAGTAAGCTGCAGCAACTGTTGAAATAAGCACGTATATACTCTGCATATACTAAAATGAGACTATTTAAAAGACAGAAAACCAGAGGTGATAGAACAAAACTGTTTATAAATTTGAATTCAACACACCCAAATTAGTAAAAAACACCTATTCACATTCTTGCCTGAGACAAAATTTTTTTTGTAAACCAGTGTAATTAATGATAAGAAATGTAAAAAGAAAGAAAAATAAATAAAAATAAAATACAATAATGTTGTAGAAATTATAAATGATATCTGCACAAAAGACTAAGAAATATATACATGAAGAAAGAAGAAAGAAAGAAAGGATAGGAGAGAGAGAGAGAGAGAGAGAGAGAGAGAGAGAGAGAGAGAGAGAGAGAGAGAGAGAGAGAGAGAGAGAGAGAGAGAGAGAGAGAGAGATGTAGTGTTTTTTTCAAAATGATAACAAATGTAAAAAAAACGAAAATTAATTATTAAAGTTTACACCAAAGACAATAAATAAATAAATATATAAATTAAGATAGATAGAAAATAAAAAAAAATATCGACAGAAAGAGAGAAAGACAGAAGGTTTTCCTCAAATGATACTAAACGTAAAAAGAAAAAAAGAAAAAGCTTCAGAAATAATGAATAAAGTTTACACAAAGACAAGATGTATATAAAGAAAGAAAGGTATACAGAAATAAATAAAGAAAGACAGAAAAAAAAATTAAAAAATAAACACAGAAAGAAATAAAGAAAGAAATATATGCATAAAAAACAAAGAAACAAAGAAGATATAAGAAATAAATAAAGAAATAAATAAAGAAACAAAGAAAGAAAGAAAAAAGAAAGATATACAGAAATAAAGAAGGACAAAAAGACAGAAAGGCAGAAAGATAAAATGTATTACCCAAATGATAACAACGAAAGAAAGAAAGAAAGAAAGAAAGAAAGAAGGAAAGAAAGAAAGAAAGAAAGAAAGTTATGCAGAAACAAATAAATCAAGAAAGAAAGAAAGAAATATAGAAAGAAAGAAGAAAGAATGAAAGAAAGAAATAAGGAAAGATATACAGAAATAGTTCAAGAAAGAAAGATAGAATAGAAAGAAAGAAGAAAGAAAGAAAGAAAGAAAGAAAGAAAGAAAGAAGAAAGAAAGAAAGAAAGAAAAAGAAAGAAAGAAAGAAAGAAAGAAAGAAATATAAGAAAGAAAGAAAGAAAGAAAGAAAGAAAGAAAAAGAAACAAAAAAAGAAAGAAAAAGAAAGAAAGAAAGAAAAAGAAAGAAAGAAAGAAAGAATAAGAAATAAAGAAAGAAGATAGAAGAAGAAAGAAAGAAAGAAAGAAAGAAAGAAATAAAAAAGAAAGAAAGAAGAAACAAGAAAGAAAAAAAAAAAGATATACAGAAATAAAGAAAGACAGAAAGACAGAAAATAGAAGGTATTACCCAAATGATAACAACGAAAAAAAGATAGAAAGAAAGAAGGAAAGAAGGAAAGAAAGAAAGAAAGAAGGAAAGAAAGAAAGAAGATATGCAGAAATAAAAAGAAAGAAGTAAATATAGAAAGAAAGAAAGAATGAAAAGAAATAAGGAAAATATACAGAAGATAAGAAAGAAAGAACAAAAAAGAAAAGAAAGAAAAGAAAGAAAGAAAGAAATATATACAGAAATAAATAAATAAATAAATAAATAAAGAAAGAAAGAAAGAAAGAAAGAAAGAAAGAAGAAAGATAGACAGAAATAAAGAAATAAAGAAAGACAGAAAGATAGAAGGTATTACCAAATGATAACACGAAAACAAGATAGAAAGAAAGAAGGAAAGGAGGAAAGAAAAAGAAAGAAGATATACAGAATTAGATAAAGAAAGAAAGAAAGACAAAAGAAAAAAGAAAGAAAAAATAAAGAAGACAGAAGAAAGATAGAAGGTATTACCAAATGATAAAACGAAAAAGATAGAAAGAGAAGGAAAGAAGGAAGAAAGAAAGAAAGAAGGAAAGAAAGAAAGAAAGAAAGAAAGAGAAAGAAGAGAAAGAAAAAAAGAAGAAATAAAAATATACAGAAAAGCTTAAGAAAGAAACAAACAAAAAAGAAAAAAAGAAAAAAGAAGAAAGAAAGAAAAATATACAGAAATAAATAAAGAAAGAAAGAAAGAAAAAGAAAGAAAAAAGATAGACAGAAATAAAGAAATAAAGAAAGACAGAAACATAGAAGGTATTACCAAATGATAACAACGAAAACAAGATAGAAAGAAAGAAGGAAAGGAGGAAAGAAAGAAAGAAAGAAGATATACAGAATTAGATAAAGAAAGAAAGAAAGAAAAAAAAAAAGAAAAAAGAAAAAAGAAAGAAAGAAAGAAAGAAAAAAAAGAAATACATACAGAAATAATAATAAATAAATAAAGAGAAAGAAAGAAAGAAAGAAAAAAGAAGAAAAAAGATATACAGAAATAAAGAAAAAGAAAGACAGAAAGATAGAAGGTATTACCAAATGATAACAACGAAAACAAGATAGAAAGAAAGAAGGAAAGGAGGAAAGAAAGAAAGAAGAAAGATATACAGAATTAGATAAAGAAAGAAAGAAAGACAAAAGAAAAAAGAAAGAAAAAAGAAAGAAAGAAAGAAAAAAAAAAAGAAATACATACAGAAATAAATAAATAAATAAATAAAGAAAGAAAGAAAGAAAGAAAGAAAAAAAGATATACAGAAATAAAGAAAGAAAGACAGAAACATAGAAGGTATTACCAAATGATAACAACGAAAACAAGATAGAAAGAAAGAAGGAAAGGAGGAAAGAAGAAAGAAAGAAAGATATACAGAATTAGATAAAGAAAGAAAGAAAGAAGAAAAAGAAGAAAGAAAGAAAGAAAAGAAAGAAAAAAGAATAATACATACAGAAAATAATAAATAATAAAGAAAGAAAGAAAGAAAAAGAAAGAAAAAAGAAAAAAAAGATATACAGAAATAAAGAAATAAAGAAGACAGAAAGATAGAAGGTATTACCAAATGATAACAACGAAAACAAGATAGAAAGAAAGAAGGAAAGGAGGAAAGAAAGAAAGAAGAAAGATATACAGAATTAGATAAAGAAAGAAAGAAAGACAAAAGAAAAGAAAGAAAAAGAAAGAAAGAAAGAAAGAAAAAGAATACATACATACAGAAATAAATAAATAAATAAATAATAAAGAAAGAAAAAAGAAAAAAAAGATATACAGAAATAAAGAAAAGAAAGACAGAAAGATAGAAGGTATTACCAAATGAACGAAAACAGATAGAAAGAAAAAAAGAATATAAACAGAAAAACAACAACCGCCAATGCCGTGGAAACACAAACTTTGTAGAAGTCATAATTTCAGAAAAATACAAAACAGTTTAGAAAAATTGATTGCAAAAGTCAAGAAATAAAAAAGGAAAAATGCACAACAAACAAAACGGACAAAAATAATAAAAAAAAAAAAAAACAAAGAAACAGAGAATAAAACGAAACAAAGAAACAAAGAAACTATAAAACATGGACGAATTTAAAGGCTCAATCAATAATAAAAATGTCATAGAAATGCCTGGAAATTATGGAAGCAAAGAAGACTAATGTAATAGACAAGATTAAGTAAAAGACACAATCAGACAATCAATCAGCCTACGAAAAAAAGAAATAAAGAAAAAATCAAAAATAAATCACGACTTACAAATAAATGAAGAAATAAAAATATGTTGATTAAAAACAAATATCTGCGAGCAATGAAAAAAAGAAAGAAAATAAAAACAAAGAAAAAAAGACAAAACACAAATAATAATAATAATAATAATAATAATAATAATAATAATAAAAAGTACAAGTTAAAGATACCAACGGAAGTGCCAAAGTGAAGCGCATTTGCATACAAGACGCGATTCGTCTTCCGTTCCGCCTGAATGGTCGAGCGAAAGATTCTTTAAAAATAACGATTTTACCCTTGGCCAATTTGTGCCTACGACTTTTCACATTCTCGAGCAGTTCGTTGTTGTTTGTCCCGTTCTCAAATTGACAGTGAATAACAGAAGAAGAAAAAAAAGAATGAGTTTTACAAATAAAAGAATGAAGAATAAAAGGATAAAGAATAATGAAAAGAAGAATTGTTGTCTTTACAATTGGTAAATGATTGACGAGAGACCAAACGTCAGATTTAAAAAAACAAAAAACAAAAAAAAAAAAACAAAAACAAAAACCAAGAACAAGAACCGAATAAAATAAGAAAGTTGTGAAAAGTGCAGGAAAGAAAATAAACACAATGCAATCTTTACTGTATTTTATCATTTCGTTTTGTTTCTACCGTTTTTGTTTCCACTGGTTGGTTGGTTGGTTGGTTGGTTGGTTCCAAAGGCATGTCAACCATTTTTATATTTTATCAAAAGCAGTCTTTCAAAAAACAAAAACAAAATACAAAAAAAACCCCAAAAAAAAAAAAAAACAAATGATAATCGTTGGCAAACAATTATATCCTAAAGAAACCGCCAAGCAGCTTGTTAGCCACTTCTCTTCAAGACAACGCTCCTGTACGTGTGTACTTGTGTGAGCCAAATCTTTGTATTTTACTGCTTGATGGTGAAAGTAGTGCGTATATGTCCACACATCTACTCGCACTTTCCTACCTCTCACCGTCATCTCGTTTATTCATCCCCTCCTTACTTTCTCTTTTATCCGGTTATCCTGATTATGGCTTCATTAAATTTAGCCGGGCCCGTTTTTTTCATACCCGTAATAGTAATCGTAATATATATATATATATATATATATATATATATATATATATATATATATATATATATATATATATCGTTTTCGAAATAAACGTTTTCTTCAGACTTATATTAGGAAGAAAAAAGAACAGACTGCTATATTATCAATATATATATATATATATATATATATATATATATATATATATATATATATATATGAGTAAAGAAAAAAAAAACTTAGAGATTTAGCATTATAGTCTATTTCAGGGAGCTTAGTCTAAATCTCCCGACTCATCAGATGCGAATGATGAAATTTTTTATTACTTTAAAGGCATTTGAAAACACATTTTTATTTATATATTTTATTAATTTTTTAGAATTTTGTAGTCCTGTGATATGAATTCCAAATGTAAATCTTTGATGTTGCAAAAAAGGAAAAAGGTTTTATGTTGCAGAAATCTCTAAGTCTTTTGTTATTTCTTTACTCATATATCCTCTCAAACTGCGACTTGGTTTTGTTAAATAAAACTCTTGTATCGTAAGGGAGATTTCTTCTGGACGTTTGGATTATATATATATATATATATATATGAAGGTAGGATGGATGGGTTTAGGATCCGACGATATGAAGTAGATAGAAGGAAAGTGGTCAAGAAATGAACAACTCAAAACAAGTCACAGGATGAAACGGTTTCGTCCGTATTCACGCGGGCGCCTTCAGTCAGAGTAACCACCCCCTCACTTCAAACAAATATCCCCTACTCCTCCACACAACTGACCCAGCGACCTCATTCTACCCAAATCCCTGTCCTCCTTATCTCACATCACTACACATTCACCCTCTTGACCTCCCCGGTGCCGCCGCCGCCACTGCTACTCCCACTACCACCAAACCACCTGTACTTAAACGTATGCTTTGCTTTAATAAAGTTATTCTGACAGAAGTCATCCGCGTGAATACGGACGAAACCGTTTCATCCTGTGACTTGTTTTGAGTTGTTCATTTCTTGACCACTTTCCTTCTATCTACTTCATATATATATATATATATATATATATATATATATATATATATATATATATGGCAAAAAAAAACAAAAAAAAAAAACAACAAAAAAATGATAATCGTTGGCAACCAATTATATCCTAAAGTACCGAATTTTTGGGCTTATAGGACATACGGCTTATAAGACGCAGCTCAATCTTTTAACAAAGCATTGTAAACCGAGGAAAAATAAAATAAACAAAATGCAACCCTTACTGTATTTTATCATTTCGTTTTGTTTCTACCGTTTTTTATTTATTTTGTAAACACGGATTTTACGGCAACTCACGGCGGCCATCTTAATCTGATAGGAGTCATGTGGTTGGTAGTATGGGGGTATCATGGAAATAAGTGTAAGCTTTTAGTGTGCGGGTGTCTGTGTTTAGGCCTTTTATGTGCGTGCATAATCTAATTATCCATCTTAATTCAGCTAGTTTCCTAGCTTGAGTTGATAGAAAACCTTGTTGGATGAAGACACATTTCATGTTATCTAAATTATGTGAAGGGGTATTAAAGTGGTATTCGATGTTACTGTGTGGAAATTGACCAAAAATAGTTATAAATGTATTAAAAATAAATTACATGTGTAATATTATTTTGTTGTTTTTACTAATGATCATTATGTTACTACTTTTCGACTTAGACAAAAATTTGACCTTAAATAATCGATTTAATTGATTAATTTTAATTCGTTTTTAAAATGAAAAACAAACGAATTTATGTCTATACCTAATGTACTTCTTAGAGTTTCTGAGTTTTATTGCTAGGCTTTTTGACCAAGAGACGTGTATAACAATATCAATCGGAAAGAAATTTGAAAGAAGGATGAAAAGGTGATATTAAGCTTCCACAACTCTTTTTACACCTGCACTTCCCAACCCGGCGATATGGAGGTCACATTCAGGTCATCGCACCATATATTTGCTGAACGTGATGATATCACTGCTAGGCGACATCAGACTGGCATATTATTGAAATTTGTCAGACTGTAACTAACTTGACGAGATTTATAGCTGGAAATAATTGATAAAAGAATTGGTTTACGTTTAACCGCATTAAACTTTGCCTTTTAAACAGTTGGAGCATAAGATTGAATTCATTCTAAATTACATTTTCCTATTATTTATTCTTATATAAAGAACTTATTTAAAATCCAAGTCATCTTCTTATGGGCAAAATGTTTGATATTTGAAGTTAAAACAGTCAATATTCAGAGAATTTAGAAGTGTTCAAAAAAATTTATATATAATATATATATATATATAATTTAATATACCAAGCGTGTTGGTAGATCCTTGCGGAGAGAAAAAACCCGGCAGAGAGTTTGATTGTAAAAATATACTACCAAACATCAACCAGGAAGAAAAAAATTTTTGAAAAAAGAAAAGACCAAGATATTCGTACCAACAAAAAATAATCTATTGGTATAGTATTTGGCCAAAAGAAAAAACAATTTATATGTATATATATGTATATAAGATATATATATATATTCATATAACCGCTAGGAGAAGCTAATTTGTAAAAAGTGCTCGATACCTAAGTAGAGCCAAGTAATAAAGATAATCTACTGAGTCAGACGAACCTACTATTAGTTTCGCATAAAGCTCTTCAGGGCTAAAGCTCTTCAGGGCTAAAATCTGAGTCAGATTTTAGCCCTGAAGAGCTTTATGCGAAACTAATAGTAGGTTCGTCTGACTCAGTAGATTATCTTTATATATATATATATATATATATATATATATATATATATATATATATATATATCGAACACTAAACAATTTTCAACATTATTTCGATATATATATAAGTTAAAAGAAAGGAAATGAATCCGACGGTATGAGTATATATAAAAAGATATGAAAACACCACAAAATGCTGTTAAAGTGAAAACATTTTATAACTTAGCTGATATTGAACAATATTTCGATTTAATAAAAATCGTCATCAGAGCTTGTTTATACGTGTTGTTAAGAGCGGAGACAAAAGTCATATGAGTTCAAAACAAAAACCTTGACGTTGAAAAAAAGAAAAAGTTATACAATAGTTTCGAATGTGAGGACTTCCGCCACATTTTTCTCGGTCATCAGATTATATATATCTTATTGTAACAGTTTTTAAAAAAGATATATTGACAAGATTTGACACTAGACGAATTAGCCTGTTGACGTTTAGTTTTCAACAGATTTATAGAAAAAGAATTTTTAATTTTGTAATTAATATTGTAAATTTTCTGTTTTTTGTTTTTCTTATATATAAAGTAAAAAAGTATGAACGGTTGTAAGGTTTTATTTTTATTTTTTGGAAAATATATATATTAAAATTGTCCAATCCAAATCAAGTTAATGATTATTGTTTAATCCTGAAGTTTTAAATGTTTTGATTAGATAAGGAATAATATATCCACCTAGAACTTTGAGATTAAAAAAAAAAACGCTCCGAAGAAAAAACAATTAATATCTTAATTGTTTTGTTTGCCAGCTAAACACAAAGCCCAATCATTAAATAACAAAAAAAAGAAAAGAAAGAAAAACAAGGTGAACCGATTTTTTCACCTTCGTATGAAGACGGTCACAAACGATAAAGACGACTTACTATAAACATCCAAGCGTTCCATTATCAATGTGACAGCCTATTGCTATTAAAACACAGAGAGAGAGAGGGGGAGGGAGAGAGAGAAAGAAAGGAAGGAAGAGAGAAAGAAAAGGAAAGAGAGAGAGAGAGAGAAAGAAGAGAGAAAGAAAAAGGAGAGAGAGAGAAAGGGTGAGAGTGGAGAGCGAGCGCGCGAGAGAGAGAGAGAGAAAGAAAGAAAGTAAGAAAGAATGAAGGAAGAGAGAAAGAAAGAGAGAGAGAGAGAGAGAGAGAGAGACAGACAGACAGACAGACAGACAGACAGACAGACAGAGAGACCTTCTGCTGAAGATGAATAATCTTTATCTATACATATATAAAAAGCAGTTGGTGTGTATGTATGTACGTATGTCCAGATGAAACTAAGAAAATAAAACAATTAACGACAAAGTATATATATATATATATATATATATATATATATATATATGTGTGTGTGTGTGTGTGTGTGTGTGTGTGCGTGCGTGGTGTGTGTGTATTTGGACAGCATTTTTTCATTTATAATGTAGAATTAAACAAAAGACACATCTCCTGTTTAACAATTTGATTTTTGATCTTTTCGAGTTTTCTGGCCAACTTTTTAATATTTGGGTAGAATTCGTGGATATATATATATATATATATATATGAGAGTACGCTAACAGTCTGTTTGATATGGCGATAGCCGACAATCTTTGGGAGAATATGTGCTTAATTGAAGTCATACCAAATTTGAAAATTAATTAGTTGATAATTAATGAATTAGGCGAATATATCTGTTCAAATGTTCAGATTTGTTTATGCCTTACAATTGAACAGATATATTCGCCTAATTCATTAATTATCAACGAATTAATTTTCAAATTAGGATGACTTCAATTAAGCACATATTCTCCCCCCCCCCAAAAAAAAAAAAATATATGCTATAAATATCACCGGTTCTTACGTTTTGTGAAAAAAAATATGAAGATTTGATTTCTATTCGAATGTATTTAGAAATTAAAATATACATAGAAATAGCATTGAAATTCTACTTAAAGATGTACAACATTTGCTAATCTCAAAAATAAACAAATCAATAAATTATGTATTTTTGCCTCCCCACACTACCCAGGCGAACTGGGTAGTCGCTTCTAGTTTAATATAGAAATGAAATACAAAATTTAAATACTTTTGTCTGGAGAACTTGATACATGTATTTAGCTTTAAAGTTACCGTTCCGTTGAATTCTACAGTAGAGAGAGAGAGAGAGAGAAGAGAGACAGACAGACAGACAGACAGAGGGTGGGCTCTGAGAGAGCTGAGGATAAAGAATTAAAAAATGAGACAGACAGACAGACAGACAGAGACATACAGACAGACAGACAGAGACAATACAGATTTTGTTGAAGAACAATAATCTTTATTTAATATAGAAATGAAATTCAAAATTTAAATAATTTAGTCTAGAGAACTTGATACGTGGGTTTAGCTTAAAAGTTACCCTTCCGTTGAACTCTACAGCAGAGAGAAGAGAGAGAGAGAGAGAGAAGAGACAGAGAGACAGAGAGAGACAGAGACAGACAGACAGACAGACAGAGACAAGACAGAATTTGTTGAAGAAGAATAATCTTTATTTAATATAGAAATGAAATAAATGATTTAGTCTCGAGAACTTGATACGTGGGTTTCGCTTAAAATTTACCCTTCCGTGAACTCTACAGCAGAGAGAGAGAGAGAGAGAGAGAGAGACAGAGAGAGACAGAGACAGACAGACAGACAGACAGACAGAGACAAGACAGAATTTGTTGAAGAAGAATAATCTTTTTTTAATATAGAAATGAAATAAATAATTTAGTCCCGAGAACTTGATACGTGGGTTTCGCTTAAAATTTACCCTTCCGTTGAACTCTACAGCAGATACAAACTATAAAAAGAATCAAGAGATCAGCAAAATTGACTCCAAAAAAAGTAAAGTTCAACATGTGGTGCGGCATTACGAAATAAGAGTTTTAACATTTACAACTAACCCACTCGTTCTTTCACTGGATGCCAAATATAGCTTTCGCAAATGACAAGTTTAGTACTTTTCTCGGAGCTTAAACCTCTTAGTACAGACGCTTGCTGTTTTCAAGTCGGTTTTTCTGACCATTATTGTACACGGTTGATATTTAAGCCATTGTTTATAAAAGTACACTGCTTCTCTTTGGTGTTTGTTCTTTGTATTGTGACTGGAATTTCGCATTTAAATCAAAAGTTTCAACATTTCTAAAATTCATTCTTTGAAATTGGGTCGCTTTGGTTAGTGAAAAATAATTATCGACTTTCTAAATTGGTTGGTTGGTTGGTTGGTTGGTTGTTTTTTGTACGGCAGATCAAAACCTTGTTGGGTTATTTTATGTCGGAGTCGTCTTTGTTTTATTAATTCTCCATGGGTACACATATTTTTAAAAAAGTACTTTTAAAACTATCTTTTCTATTTAATCCATACATGTGAACCTGACAGGTATATTTTTTCTAAATCACAATATTTGAAAATTTCAGTTGGTTGGCTGCTTGGTTCGATGTTTTTTTTTTTTACGGCAGAGCAAACCTTGTTGGGTTATTTTATGTCGAAGGTGTCTTTGTTTTATTCATTCTTGATGGGTAAACATCTTTTTACCAAAATATTTTAAAACTATTTTTCTATTTAATCCATACATTAGACCCTGACAGGCATATTTTTTCTAAAACACAATATTTTAAAATTTCGGTTGTTTTATGGCAGATCAAACCTTGTTGGGCTATTCTATGTCGAAGTCGTCTTTGTTTTATTCCTTCTTGATGGGTACACATCTTTTTAACAAAATAATTATAAAACTATTTTTTTAAAATGGAATTTGATAATTTGCTTTTGAAGCATTGTTATGTAAAGTATATTATTATTTATATTTTTTGAAGGCAATTACAATGCGTATATATAGTATAAAATTCGATAATTATTGAAAATAATCATAAATAATAAGCAAACCCTGCGAATAACGTGCGCGACGTGGAACACTGTGCAGCTGTTTCAGCTTTATTAAGTCTCATCAGCGGTGTATACCTACGCTCACCCTCCAACAGAGATCGAATCCAGGAACCCAGCATGCAGAGTTAGAAACTCTAACTCTGGGCCACCGGCGTGTAGCACACGATACATGCCGAAATTAACTTGTCAATGATAAACACACCACTACTATACATAGTACAGTGAGCGTTTGAGGGAATCGCAAATTAGGCCTACGCCCAGGCGTAAGAAATAATGGAATTTGATTATTTATTTTTGAAGCATTGTTATATAAAGTATATTATTATTTATATTTTTAAGGCAATTACAATGCGTTTGTATTTAATCCATACATGGGACCCTGACAGGTATATTTTTTCTAAAACACAATATTTTAAAATTTCGGTTGGTTGGCTGGCTGGTTGGTTGTTTTTTTACGGCAGATCGAACCTTGCTGGGTTATTTTGTGTCAAAGTGGTTTTTATTCATTCTTGAGGGGTACTCATTTTTTAAAACAATATTTTTAAAACTATTTTCTTTATTTTATCCATACATGAGACTACTATTCCGAGTCACAGGCAGAGTCATTGCATGGGGCTGATATTTATGCCATTGTTAAAAGTGGTCTGTCTGTGTTCGGTGCTTGTTCTTTGTTTTACGACCGGAATTTCGCATTCAAAGCAAACATTTTTTATCATTCTTATTCCTAGAAATTGGGTCACCCTTGATGTGGCCATTGAAAAATAATTATCTACTTATATATATATATATATATATATATATATATATATATATATAACCTTACTGATGAGACCTAATAGGTCGAAATGTACATTCAGGGATTGACATTTTCTCGATTTGTTTAGCCTTACATTTGAACATATATGCCCGACTAAATTCATTAATCATTAACTAATTAATTTTCAAAATTAGGTATGACTTCAATTAAGCACATATCCTCCAAAAATTGTCGGCTTAAAGCCATATAAAAATAAACACATTTGTTTATTTTCTTAACCTCATATATATATATATATATATATATATATATATATATATATATATATAAGTCCATTACAATGTGATGTCGGCTATTGTCTTGTGGTCGATGTTGAATCACATCCAAAATTGTGACCCATCAGTCTAAACAATATATTATATATATATATATATATATATATATATATATATATATATATATATATATATATATATATGGGAGTAAATATGGAAATTAAATCCGACAATATAAAGAAAATTTGAAAAAAGAAGTGTTCCGAAAATAGGATGAATTTAATTATCGATGTTTAAAACATTTCGGTTACATTGAACCTTCATCAGGATGTCTCTTGGGGTGAAGAAAATGATGGATGTTTTTATATGTGACAGGAGATGAAAATCTTTTTAGTTATGTAACTGTATTTGATCAGCGTTTTATTTTTGAAAGGCAAGTCGCGATATTATCATTCCCACTTTGTTTCCCTATGTTCTCTTAAAAATAATCAGTCCATTAATACTTTTTCTCGTCTTTTGCATTTCTTCGAGTGGCGTCACGCGTTATGACACCTTCGCGTGAGTAGATCGCGACTTGCCTTTCAAAAATAAAACGCTGATCAAATACAGTTACATAACTAAAAAGATTTTCATCTCCTGTCACATATAAAAACATCCATCATTTTCTTCACCCCAAGAGACATCCTGATGAAGGTTCAATGTAACCGAAATGTTTTAAACATCGATTATTAAATTCATCCCATTTTCGGAACACTTGTTTTTTCAAATTTTCTGTATATATATATATATATATATATATATATAATATATATATATATATATATATATATATATATATATATGCTCTGAAAATGATTGTTTATAATAGAAATATTGTTCAATATTAGCTATGAAAATGATATAAAATGTATTCATTTTTAACAATAGTGTGCGTTTTCATACTCTTTTATCTTCTCTCTCTCTCTCTCTCTCTCTATATATATATATATATATATATATATATATATATATATATATATTTAGTATAACCGTATGTTTCCGTTGACGTGAAAAGACATGGAAGATTATATGAATTATTTGAATGATTTTTGTTTGTTTACGAACAAGGTAACGTAAAACTAGATCGAATGAATATAGAATTCATTTGACGAATTCCGAGTTTCGTCTGCATCTCCACCCATTTTGAAGAATGGTACAATGTGCTTTCATAGGATTTAAACATATTTAATTTTCATTGTGACTCAAGTGATTTAAGAGAATTGTGTGAACTGACTTTTCTTTTTTTCTTTTAGTACTACTGAAACTATCGGCCGTCAAAACATTTGTTACCTGAGTGTTAAATATAATATATATATATATATATATATATATAT
This sequence comes from Doryteuthis pealeii, assembly GCA_023376005.1. Lineage (NCBI taxonomy): Eukaryota > Metazoa > Mollusca > Cephalopoda > Myopsida > Loliginidae > Doryteuthis > Doryteuthis pealeii. The sequence goes on from CM042158.1 coordinate 51,053,607, forward strand.
GAGGAGTAAACAAACAGAATGTGTTTTTGATATGACCTTGGCCAACAATTTTTGGGAGAATATATGCTTAATTGAAGTCATACCTAATCTTTGAAATTTAGTTAGTTGATAATTAGGCCGAAATGCGCATTCAGAGATTGACTTTTTCTCGATTTGTTTAGCCTTACATTGGAACATATATGCCCGCCTAATTCATTAATTATCAACTAATTAAATTTCAAAAATTAGTTATGACTTCAATTAAGCAGCACATATTCTCCCATATATATATATATATATATATATATATATATATATATATATATATAATGTGTGTGTGTAGGTGTGCGTGTGCATGTGTTCGTTCGTTGATTGGTTGATTGGTTGGCTGCTTGGTATTACGGCTTGTCAACCCATTGGGTTATCTTATAGGTCAGTCAGTAGAGTGTTCGGCTAGGAATCACAAGGTTGTTGGTTCGATACCGACCCTCGCCAACTCAGCGTATGAGAAGCACAACGATCTGTGTGGAAACGTGAGGAGCTGATGCTAGATGTGGTGCTCCGTATCAGATGCTAAAATAATCTCCTTTGTCTAATGCTATTGAAAAGGGGATAGACTCCCTCGCTGTCTGGCTGATACTGACATTAGGCCGTCCCGACAACTATACCGAAGGCGTCTTTATTTTATTCATTCTTGATGGGTGCTCATTTTTTTTTCAAAAATAATATTTTTAAAACTCATTTATTCTTTTTAACCTATATATAGGACCCTAACAGGTACTGCCACTCCGGGTCTAAGTGAACCATAGAGTAATGTTGATGGAGGGGTACGTAACATTCCCCAGGGCCCCAGAATTAGAACCTCGGCATCAGACAGTGTTTTACGTCATACCCAGTATATTTAGACCCTCAACCACCGCCTTCTAGTACATATATGATAAAAAAGCTTTGCAGTTTTGCCATAAAGCAATAGGATCGGAACAATCATAGTAAGTATTAGGGCTTGACTTGACCAGCCAATTGATCAGAGGAGGCCTCTCTGACCGACAAAAGTAATGGCTAAACCTCTTAGCGTAGACACTCGCTGTTTTTGAGTTGGTTTTGCAGACCATTATTGCATACGGCTGATATTTATACCATTGTTAAAAGTGCATTGCCTGTGTTCAGTGATTGTTCTTGGTTATTGTGACTGGAATCTCGCATTTATATCAAGACTTTCGACCATTCTAAAACATCCTGGAAATTGGGTCACCCTTGATGTGCTCATGAAAAATAATTATCTATATATATATATATATATATATATATATATATATATATATATATATATATATATATTATATATATATATATATATATATAAAGTTCGTTGCAACAAAAATAACATGTCAATTATATGCACTAGCAAATATATGCACCCTTCGGGTGCAAGTATTTAAGTTTTAATGTAATAAAATATCGTATTAAATTAGAAAGGCTAATGAAACTAAATAAGACTTCAGATAAAAAAATTTGAAACAGAGCGAGTATAATCGAAAAATAGAACAAATGAAACTTACTCTTCCATCACTCTCGTCTTTCATTGTTATTTTTTCTAATTTAAGTATTCAGTTAAAAGAGGAAGTAAAGAATAAAATGACAGTTATTTTTTCTTGTTAATGGATTTCATTTAAGATTCATTGAAGAGTTTTGCTTATATTCATTAAAATAAAACCAAACTGTTAGAAATCAATAATACTAAGCACATATTTATTAAAATCACATTTTTAATATCAATATGCAAATTAGCCTTCCCGTTCACACTGTAAACCGCTATTTTCTTGAATATATAAATATAATTGCATGTTGTCAGTATGTAGATATGGTTAACAGTATTAATAATGTAAAACAATTTTATCAATAATTGAGGTTTAAATTAAAAATAAAATCATGGTCAATGTGACGTCAATAACTAAGGGAATTGTGACTTGAGTAGTGATATAGTTTCGGTTACAGACAGAAAACAAAACAATCTCCATTATAATAAGATATGATGTCGGCTATTGTCTTGTGGTCGATGAGTAATTCCACCCAAAATTATAATTATGACCCCAACAGCCTAAAAATATATATATATATATATATATATATATATATATATATATATATATATATATATATATATATATATATACACACATATATGTATATATATATATTTATATATATATATATATATAATATGTATAGCCGTATGGGTCACCCTTGACGTGGTCATTGAAAAGTAATTATCGACTTTCTAAGGTCTTGGTTACTGCGTTCATTGGTTGTCTGGGGCTTTAGAATACATCTACTACAACTCTGCTGGGAGGTAAGACCCCCACCCCCGACCATCGGGCCACCTTTCGGCTGTGGGTGGTGACCCGTAATGCTAAGTAGTCCATGATATGCAACACTCCACTTTGGCCCTTGCGGACGGACGGAGGGACTCTGCCGATCAATTAGCTGATCATGACAATCACTAGCCCCTATATGATTGTCGCAACAATATTGCCCTTATGGCACATCCCCAAACCTTATGTTTATCATATATATGCTACAATGCGGTTGCTGAGGGTCTTAATGTCCAGAGTATGACGGTAAACTCTATCTAAATGGTAAAGTTCAAATTCTGAAGCTCTGAGGAATGTGGAGTACCCCTTAATTTCCCTTACTTTCAGGTCCACTCTGACCCGGAGTGGTAACTGTTAGGATCCGATCTATGGGTTAAATTGAAAAAAATGAGTTTTAAAACATGTCCTTTCTTAATCGAGATCAAAAAGGGGTGCCTAAAGGTAATATGGTCCGAAAGATGTAACATCTCCTGAAAACGGAAAAAAGATGATTGGATTTTTTTGCGGGGTGGAGTGTAGTTCGTTGGGTTTTTTCTGTTTTTTTTTTGTTTTTTTTATTTTTTTAAATTTATTTTTAGAACCACAGAGACAGCCGGATGTGTTTTGAGGGTCTCAATCTTAAAAATTGAGTTTAAAAATAGAGTACCCATCAAGAATGAATAAAACAAACGACTTCGGCATAAGATAATTCAACAAGAATTGACATGCCGTAAAATCTAACCAAACAATAAACATCTCGGACCATATGAACTTAAGGCACCTCTTCCGCGATCTCAACTCGTAGGGACACTTTCCTCATTTACACCGTCAAAATCCGGTTGTTTTTAGGGGTTAGGGTTAGGGGTTAGTTTTATAATTAAAAACAAACTCTAAAAATCGTCTGTAAACAATTAACCGGATTTTGACCGTGTAAATGGAAAAAATGTTCCCACGAATCGAAATCGCAAAAGGGGTGCCTTAAGGTTATATGGTCCAACATCTCCCTGCTTTTGAGACCGGTTCAAAATGAGTTTGAAACACAGTTATAAAGTAAGTGCTATATTTTTTTTTCTGTAACCCCGTGTCAGACTTCTTCTATTTATTTTTTCTTTTTACCATAAACTTGTCTTCTCTTCATCTCGGCTCTGTCTCCACCAACCTTCTATGAAGACCTAGTAATGCAACATGAGACATTCTTCAGATCTTATTCATTTGTTTTGAAGCCTTTGAAAGGGTCTTCTAAAGATTGAGACCCTCAAAACACACCCGGCTGTCTCTGTGGTTCTCAAAAAAAAAAAAATAACACAGAAAAAACCCCAACGAACTACACTCCTCCCCGCAAAAAAAATCCAATCATCTTTTTTCCGTTTTCAGGAGATGTTACATCCTTCGGACCATATTACCTTTAGGCACCCCTTTTTGTTCTCGATTAAGAAAGGACATGTTTTTCATTTACACCGTCAATATCCGGTTGTTTGTTAGAGGTTAGGTTTAACGGTTAAGGTTAGGGGTTAGTTTTATAATTTCCAAGAAAAATCTCAAAATCGTCTGTTAAAACAACCGGATATTGACGGTGTAAATGAAAAACATGTCCTTTCTTAATCTAAATCAAAAAGAGGTGTCTAAAGATAATATGGTCCCATCCTTTTATCAATAAATCGGATGTGCATTCGTGATTTCAAATCGTTATTTTTCTTATTTCATTCCGTGCCCAACTCAATCTTTCATCTCTCAATCGTCTGTCACCACCTCCGCAGGTGTCTGAGCTCGGGGTCAAAACTCCGAAACTATTCTTTGTATTCAATGACGCATTATCTTGCATGTTTAGATGCTGAAAACTTTAATTCCATATATTTGTATATATTAGTCATCCACAGACACCGTGTTTCGACGTATCCCATCTACTCATTGTGGCTAAACGTTAACAGGTTACTTCCAGCCGGGGTCGAAAACCCGACCGATTTATCTTCAGCCACAGTTCTTAACCATTCGGCCATCAGTATACCTTTAAACTGGAACAAAAATTTATCTGATAAATACATACATATGTATATGTGTAAAGGCCGTCAGAGAGAGCTCCATCCATATTATAGGAGAGCATTGCCTTTAAACGAATCGGCGGGCATCAGCGAAATCCTCTCCAAAGAGCTCAAACTACCATATATTTTAGTAATCAACAGACACCGTGTTTCGACATATCACGTCTCCACACAAACACTATAATATATATATATATATATATATATATATATATATATATATATATATATATATATATGAGAAGTAAATACACAAACGATGTCTTTTGATATGGCTTTTTTAGCCGACAATTTTTGGGAGAATATGGGCTTAATTGAAGTCCTACCTAATTTTTGAAAGTTAATTAATTAATTAATTAATTATTAATTAATTAACTTTCAAAATTAGGTACGACTTCAATTAAGCATATTCTGCCATATATATATATATATATATATATATATATGTGTGTGTGTGTGTGTGTGTGTGTGTGATTATGTGTATATATATACATATATATACACGGAGACAAAGACAAAAGATCCGTTGAACAAGTGCGACATTTATTTGAAAAAAGTAATCTAATGATCCCTAAAATTTGATAACAAATAATAAAAAATAAGTGAATCCAGTATAGCATAACATCGAGTTCCTTCATTTATTTTTAATGCTTCATAATAACGCCCAACTTCAACATAAAAAAAACATAAAAATATATATCGAGAGAAGCATACGGATACACCTAAAATACAACATATAATATAATATATATAT
>CM042158.1:51063729-51076229 GCA_023376005.1 Doryteuthis pealeii
TAACATGAAGGACCCAGAAACAACAGAACCAAAGTTATTTATTTTCCAATTATATAAAAAAAAAGTAAAGTCTTCGGGTGGCCTAATGTCGGTATCAGCCAATCAGCGAAGGAGTCTGTCCCCTTTTCACTAGCGCTAGACCAAGGAGATTGTTTTTGCATCTGAGGTGGAGCGCCACACCTACCATCAGTATTTTCCCATTATACTAACCCTTAACCCCACCCCGAACCCCAACCATAACTCTAACCCTAACCCTAATCCTAATCCTAACCCTTGGACTTAAACTTAAAAGTAAAATTAACAATTGTATTACAAAATGTGTGGGTTCTGTTTTTTTCTGGGTCACCCTGTAATATTATGTTACTAGCGGGGTCAGGGTTAGGGTTAGGGTTGGGGTTTAGGGTTTAGGGTTAGTGTAACGGGAAAATAAATAATTTGGGTTCAGTTTTTTCTGGGTCACCTCTGTAATATTATGTTACTCAACTAGCGGGGTTAGGGTTAGGGTTAGGTTTGGGGTTTAGGGTTTAGGGTTAATTTAACGGGAAAATAAATAATTTGGGTTCTGTTTTTTCTTGGTCACCCTGTAATATCATGTTACTCAACTAGGAAATAACCGGAAATAATATAGTTTTTAAAAATGAGAAATACTATGACCATGGATTATAGATATTCATTATTTCATTCTTTACAATAACCAATGTCCATTGGGAGTATGTTAAACTGCATATAATGGTGAAGATCCAATTTTAGAGCTCTGAGGAGAGAGGAGATGAAATTGGTACTCCTCGTCACCATGAGTAGAGACGAATTTGTCGGACCGTATGATATTTAGGCACCCCTTTTTGATCTCGATTCAGAAGAACATTTTTCCTTACACCGTCAATATCCGGTTGTTTGTTAACAAAAGATTTTTAGATTTTTAAAAATTATAAAACTAACCCCTAACCAGAACCCCTAACCCTAACCCTAAGAAAAACAGGATATTGACGGTGTAAAAAAAACATGTCCTTCTGAATCGAGATCAAAAAGGGGTACCTAAAGGTCATATGGTCCGATTTGTCTTATCTTCTGATCTTGACCAGCCAGTGATTTCTTTTCCTACCCCTTAACACATATATGTGGTTGAGAGTAGAGGAAAATGTGGATTAAATTGAATTTAGCCGTTTGTGTTGTTATAACATAAACGGCAATTGATATTTCGCCTCATTGTTGGTTGAAGCTTCCTCAAAATTTATTGACTTATGTGCTTGTACATTCTGCTTTTATAGGGAAAAGTTAAAGGGGTGAGGGAAGGAGAGAAAAAAGGGAGGGGTTATACGTTAGATTGTTACATGATTAGGGTTAGGGTTTCGCCGGAAATTCTACAAAAGACGTTTAAAATACATTAGGACCGATGAGACCCTGTGTTGCCCAAACAACTGGACCCTCCACTTTGTTTCTGTATATTGTAAGTATAATATATCTCAAATCAAATACCGTAAATATTTGAGTATAACACGCACTAATGAATAACACAGAAAAAGAAATTAGACCCGTGAGCTGAAGAGGGTATTTTATAGGATATGATAAACAAAGTCCAGCATATCTCATTTATTTCCCTGAAACAAAAGCTATTAAAAAAATAAGATGTGTAAAATTCACTGATTCCTATGATAAGAGCCTGAAATCAGATGAAATCGGTGACTTGCTAGTCTTGCCAAATTATTCCGATCGGGTTTCTGAAAATAAATCGCCAATGTGTAAATCTGAACAAGTGTTAAAATCACAGTACCCCATACATGAGAGAAAAAAAACAAACAAATTTATTTGTAATTGATAATTTTAAGTTAAAAAGTTTTGACTATTGTTACTTATTATTTACAATACCCAAAAATTATCTTGAAGCTATAAACTCGCAGGATTCGAAACAATGGCGGCCCGCCATGCAAAAAGAAAATGCGACGCTCCTTGAGAACGTTACGTTCGAATTAAAATCTTCACAAAAAAAAAAAAAAAGAATATCATAGAGAGGACTGCTATCAGATTCGAAACCTTGTGGATACCTAGGCGGATGCTCTACCGACTAAGTTAAACTAGCCCTTAATTTTTCGGTAATATATTGCTGACAAAGACTTATTTATTTTAGTTTCTTTTGATCTTATCCGTCACTTTATTGCAGTAGTTCTCAAATAGTGCGCCCAGTCGCATTGGTGCGCCCCAGAGCCTTTTCAGGTGCGCTCCGTAGTATTCCTGAAAAATCTATCCAAATATGAAAAGGAAATGTATACTAATTTACTATATTTTACCATTTCTTTACGAACACTCTGTTTGTTTCGTTGCGACATTATTATGATAGTTATTAATTACTTTTCTTGCAACTAAATAAAAACACAGGTTTTAAACAATTTTAATAATAGATTTTAATTAATAGATACTAATTTAATTTTAATTAATAGATTCTAGTTTAATTTTAATTAATAGATTTTAGTTTAATTTTAATTAATAGATTCTAGTTTAATTTTAATTAATAGATTCTAGTTTAATTTTAATTAATAGATTCTAGTTTAATTTTAATAATAGATTCTAGTTTAATTTTAATTAATAGATTCTAATTTAACACTAACAGAAAAAGAATAACTAGCAGCTTTGTCCACTGATCGTGGATTAATGATTAAATACAAAGAATTGTCTCTTGAAGCTTTTTGGATTTCTATCAAAAAGCAACATGTGTCGATATCTAAAAAAGCGCTGGCAATTTTATTGCAATTTTCCACCTCATATTTATGTGAACTGGGATTTTCAACCTTCGCAACAATTAAGTGTAAAAAGAGAGGAACTCTTCAATGCATTGATGAGGAAATGAGAGTTTGTCTCTCAAACATGAGACCAAACATTGAAGAAATCGCAAGGTCTCATCAAGCTCATATTTCTCATTAACACAGGAATGAATAAACTTCATAGAGGTATGTTAAGTTTGCTTTTTTATGTGTTATTTTTTAAAATATATTTAACAGTTAACTTAATAAAATATTAGTCCTATTTTGAGTAATTTTCACCTTTAGTTGTCATAATTCCTAGTAAATAAGGCAATTAGAGTAACCTCTCTTGACTTTCACTTTGATCTAAGCCGGTAGCAATTTTGAAAGTCTCCGTGCGAAATAAAAAAAATCTTAGAAACTTTTTCGAAAACAATACAACTGCATGCTTTAACACAAAAATATCATAAAATGTGTTCTTAATAAAATTAAGTTCATTTTAGATAATGCGCACGCACAATTTGATACTAGATATTTAGCAACTAAAGATGAAAATTACCCTATTTTGTATACAGTGCGCTATCAAGTATCTGTAGTACTGTAAGTGCTCCCAGACTGTATAAAGTTTGAGAACCACTACTTAATTGTAATAAATTTGACAGCTTTTTTAATGAAAAAATGTCTGTTTTCTTTTCTTTTAATTTTGCTCCGAGTACAATCTGTCTAATGATTGTCTCGTTCTTTCAACAGATCTTTGAGACGTAACATCATTTCCCTAGTCGTTCGAATGCTTAGATTTTAATATCTTATAATGGAGATTATGTAAATTTCTATCTGTAGCCAAAACTATGTCACCACTGACATCACGATTTATTTGTTATTTAAGATATCTTCGCAACGATTATGAAATAGTCATTTAATAGGTATTACATTACATCTTTTTGTACTCTTCGCGGAGTTCCATCCGGCCTCCTGCTTCAAAAACCGCTAGCCGCTGGCTGCTGAAAAAACAACACCAGCTACGATTGAAGTCCGTAGCCGAAGTGATGTCACTTGAAAATTTAAAAAAAAACAACCAACTTAGGCGTTTTTTCCGAAAACCGAACCCTAACCCTAACCCTAACTACAACCCCAACCCCAACCCTATACCCTAACCCTACTTCTAAACCCCCATAGTTAAAATTAACAGCTTTATTACAAAATTTGTGTTCTGTTTTTTCTCCCAGAAAAAACAGAGCCCAATTTATTTATTTATTTTCCTATTAAACTAACCCAAAACCCCAAACCCTAACCCTAACCCTAGTTTTTTTTCAAGTAACACTGCTTCGGCTACAGACTTCAATCGTAGCTGGTGTTTTTTTCATCAGCCACCGGCTAGCGGTTTTTGATGCAGGAAACCGGGACGGAACTCCGCGAATATACCCAATCTTTTGTATATTACGATTATCTCTATTAAATTCAAGCTGTGTTAGATTTGTCACAAAACTGCTAATGTTATTAATGCATTTAAAATACGGAAATATGTGTTATATATTTCTAAGAAATAAAGATTTACATAGTATATGGTGTGAATAATTTGCATAATGATTTTAACAAAACTGGGTGCATATTCTTGCTATTACACACAATATATAGAAACATAGAGGGAGTCTAATAATTTTGACAACACAGGGTCTCCATACATCTGGCTCAGATTTTCTATGCCTTGGAAGGAATCTAAAAAAAAAATCCAGGGTACGGAAAATCTATAGTTTCCGAAACTTTGGTGCCAAAGAAAATTTTGCCCAAGGAATCCAAAAATGCTATCAAAAAATTCTGAAAGTTAAACAGTTTAAATTATTAATGATTTCTGATTTTCAAAATTTTAACTGATGTTGTAGCTTCGGTTCTGGGCAAACACCAAACTATCTTTTTGGTACAAATAATGTTCAATATATGGAAATAATAATAAAAAAATTTTGTCTTGAATTCAGTGTCACATCAGGATATTGATCTTGCTATGAAAAAAAATCAGAAATTATCAGAATTGGTAAACATACTTTTTTAAACCAATTTCTAGGAATAGGTAATCTCTAGAACTCATTTTACAGACAAAAATAGATTACAAAAAGTCGCCATTTTGCGCGAACCCCACCAAATTAGGAGACCTAAAATTGATATAACTCCGTCAATTTTTGGAATTTGAAGCGCAATGTTGGGGAATGTCTAAATTTAACACAGTCCATACCTGTACAAAATATCAGAAAAATTGATGGGTGTTTGCGACAATTTTACTTTTTTTCTGGATGATTTGACATGGAATTGCTCATATGTATTTATATTCGTTCTTATTTAGTTTCTTTGGTCTTTTAAATATACTTACACTCATACTGGTCTTCTTACAAAGTACGACGTTATCATCTTGCAACAACTTCTGGTTAAAAATCTGAGCGTTCAAATAAGTGTCGTCACCTCAGCTAAATAATAAACCATAGCGTTTTTATTATACAGAAAGAAAAGGAACATGCTACACAGGAAAATAGAAGAAAGAAAGAAAGAAAGGGAGGAAGGAAGAAAGAAAATAGATGAACTATAGAAAGAGGGGGTGAGCATGCGGAAGTGATAACGCAAATCTTTTTAATCGAAATTGATTAAAAGATGAAAAGAAGGAAAGAAAGAAACAGAGTGACAGAGAGAAAGAAAGAGAAGGGAGATAGATAGATAGAGAGATAGATAGACAGAGAGATAGAGATAGAGAGATAGATAGATAGATAGAGAGAGAGAGAGAGAGAGAGAGAGAGAGAGAGAGAGAGAGAGAGAGTTAAGTCAAGAACTATTACAAGATAGTTACATGGGCCTGGTTAGTTCAGTCGGTAGATCGTTCGGTTAGAAACCACAAGGTTCCTAGTTCGATACCGGTCCTCGCCAACTCAGCGTATGAGTAGCACAGGGATCTGTGCGGTAAAGTAAAAAGCTGATGGTAGGGCTGGCGCTCCACCTCAGACGCCAAAACAATCTCCTTGGTCTAGCGCTATTGAAAAGGGGATAGACTCCCTCGCTGACTGCTGACTAGGCCGCCCCGACGACTTTACTTACTTTACATATGAAAGAATTTGTTAATAGCACTTAAGTAAACATCAAATGTAATAATAGAATTATCATACTGTGGTATATCCACGGGTCCCGCTAATAATATAATATTTTATTGCTGTAAGTCTTAAATATTTGTGCCTAGGGGGCGCATACTTTTGCTTGTCTACCATATGAGTGTCTCGTTCTTTCGAAAGACCTGTGAATGACGTCATTTCCTTTGTCTTTCGAATGCTTAGATTTTAATATTCCTTACAAGAAAGAAATGATTCCACCACAGAATTAAAATCAGTGAAATTCGGTCAATGAATAGTTTGTTTTGTTTTTGTTTTGTGTTGTTTTGTTTTTTTTGTTTATTTTAATATTTTTCTATTTTGTGTTTCTGTACGTCGTTTATATCAATATATTTCTGATGTTATGCAGCCGAAAAAATCACCAGACAATTTGAAAGGTGCGTGATGAATTTTTCTATGAAAATACGGGGAAAAATTAAAGACAAGAAAGAACATAAAATAATGTATGTAATGTGAATTTGATATTTTCAAACATCGAATCTATCTATCTATCTATCTCAATATGCTAATACATATGTATGTATATATATATATATATATATATATATATATATATATATATATATATAGTCTATTTCAATATATTGATATCTATCAATCTAAACATAATGGTATATATATATATATATATATATATGTGTGTGTGTGTGTGTGTGTGTGTGTGTGTGTACATAGGAGTAAATAGTAACTGAGAACTCTTTACCAGAGTAACCAAAGGATTCATTATCGAAGAACTCTTTATCAAGGATCCAATTCCACAGGATAAGCGCTCCTGCTTTAAGACCAAAGAATGGCCCTTAAAAACATAACAAATCGGGAGTAAAATATTGAAAAGCGCTAGTGAAAAGGGGATAGACTCTCTCGCTGTCATACTAAGGTATTTGCAATATTTCTTAAGTAAAGATATCAACCGTAGTTATTACATGATCATATTGTAGTATATCCACAGGTCTTGCTCGTCATAAATATTTCTAAAAAAATTAAGTAAGTGTCGTACTAGTAAGATAATTTCTTGTGAATCCATTGCTCACAATCATGTTGATTGGTTTGTTTTGTTTTACGGCATATCAACCTCAGTGGGTCATTTAATGCCGATAAAGTTTTGAAATAAGTAATTCCTAATGGATATTCAATTCTTTTTATAAACTCATGTTTTTCTATTTAATCTATTGATGGGACCCTAACAGGTACTACCACTCTGGATCAGAGTGTAGCACGGAGTAATGGTGATGAAGGGGTGCTCCACATTCCCAAACCTCCAAAACTGGAACCTCACCATCAGATAAAGTTTAACGTCATTCCCAGGACATGTAGACCCCCAGCCACTGCGTTCTAGCACCCATATGATAAAAAGGGTTGGGGCTTGCCATAAGGGCAATAGGGTTGGGAAAATCATATAGGTGCTAGGGCTTGACGTGAGCAGCCTCTCCGACTGCCCGTCTAGCCTAAGTAAGGTTCTAAGTGGAGTGTTGCAGGTCATGGACTGTTCATCTACCAAAAATCCAGTGGCCCCATTTGGGGGAGTCTTAACCCTCTGCAGTGGTGCAGTCGGTGCATTCGATCATGTTGAGGAAAATAAATAGAAATTTAAAAATCTTGATGAAGTTCATGTTTATATATATTTACCAACCCCTCCGCACAAGCAGGATGCGACACGAGTTCAGCAGGTTTGAATTCAGAGTTTTCCTTCTCCTAGACGGTTGCCTAACCAAGGTTAAAGGCCCAGTCTGCCCTACTATTACCCATAGCTGGAGGGAGAGTAGGATTCATACCTTTCCAAGGGTATTAGCGCTAATGTGAAATGCAATTACCACGTCCAGGATTTGAACTCGGGGCGACGAGTCCATTTCCCATGACTTTAACCATTACACCACACGCTTCCTAGTTCATGTTTATACGTTGAGTAAATAGCAATTATTTTCTGAAATGTATTTTTCATAAATTGTCTCAATGAATTCTGTTTTGTGAATAATTCGCAAAACTGATTCTATAGATTGAAGAGAAAATGGTGATAGGCGAATAGGAAAGATGATGATTTGTAATGTGTTGTTTTGTCTGCTACAATAATGAAGTGAGTCTGTAATTATCAAAGAATATTACAATACAGATTGCGTCTAGGAAATAAATGTCTCCTACACACTATAAAGAAGGAGGAGGAGGAGGACGAGGACAAGAATGATGCATATATATATATATATATATATATATATATATATATATATATATATAGATGTGGACAAAAAATAATGACTCAAACAAGTAGAAGTAGGAGAGAAATATTTCGTTCTTCTTTACGCGAAGAACTTCATCAGTCTTCGCGTAAAAAAGAACCAAATATTTCTCTCCTACTTCTACTTGTTTGAGTCATTATTTTTGTCCACTTTTCCTTTTCCCTTACCACACACACACACACACACACACACACATATATATATATATATATATATATATATATATATATATATATATATATATATAATAGAAACCACAAAGTTACTAGTTCGATGCCGTCCTTGCCATCTCAGCATATGAATAGCACAGGGGTCTGTGCGGTGAAATAAGGAGCTAATGGTAGGTGTTGCGGAACGAAATATTTCTCTCCTACTTCTACTTGTTTGAGTTATTATTTTGGTCCACTTTTCCTTTTACCTTACCTCATATATAGATGTATATACAATGTGTGTGTATGTATATATATGTATATATGTAATTTGTGAAAAACAAAGGTTCCTAAAATGAGTGATATTTATTTCGCCAACGCTGCGGTTTTCAATCTGTTTAGTAGATCTTCATCAGGGCTTTTGTTTATTTGAGGAAAAATTAATTAATCACAGAGAATAAGGAGACTGTGAGAGTCTGTTTTTCCTTCAAATAAACAAAAGCATTGATGAAGATTTACTAAAACAGATTGAAACACTGCAGCGTTGGCGAAATAAACATCACTCATTTTATAAACCTGTATTCTTTCAAGTTTTTCACTATATTACATACAGTCGGATTCACTTCCATCTCTCTCTTCACATATGTATATATATATATATATATATATATACACACACACACCCCTCGCACATGCATACATATATGAGTATATACATGTAAGTCGACAGAAAACCTACACATAGAGTTGTTTACAGTGGTGAAGGCTTGTGTAGGACCATCCACACTTTTTTGGAAGTGCTGATAGCAGGATGGTTGGGCGGGCATGGCTTAGATACAAGGACAAACTGAAAACTACCCTGTCAGTCAAAAAAGCGAACAAAATTATTCGTCCAGCTGTATTGCACTTCTGAAAAATGGCAATGCAAAGAATAAAGGACACTTCTAATACCCTGTGCACTCAAACTCACGACTCGCATCTTTGATGTTTACAAGTCACTGTAGAAACAAAGTTGAGAATGTAGTTGATGCTCTTCATATATCGAAATCGATGGGAGAGTCCATCATATATACACACACACACACACACACACACTTACAGACAGGCATATGTCTCTCTCCCCCTCCTCTCTATCTCTGCATATATATATATATATATAATATATATATATATATATATACATGTATATTTGTTTACCTATTTCGCTGTTTTTAAATAGGTTGGTTTTGTTTTACGGCATATCAACCTCAGTGGGTCATTTAATGCCGACAAAGTTTTGAAATAAAGTCATTCTTAATGGATACTCAATTCTTTTGTAAATATATTTTTATTTAACCCATATATGGGACCCTAACTGGTATTACCACTCCGGGTCAGAGTGGACGAGGGAGCAATGGTGATGAAGGGGTGCTCCACATTCCCCAAACCTCCAGAACTGGAACCTTACCATCAGATAGAGTTTAACATCATACCAGGACATGTAGACCCTCAACCGCCGCTTTCTAGCACCCATATGATACAAAGGGTTGGTTTGGGGTATTTATATATATGCTAGGGCTTAACGTGACTAGCCGATTGATAGGAGGGCCTCTCCGACCGCCCATCTAGCCCAGGAAAGGGCCGAAGTGGAGTATTGCAAGTCATGGACTCCTCAACCACCTGGGTTCTATCCTTAAGAATCATGGGTCGCCACCTACGGCCAACAGGTGGCCCCATTGGGGGAATTTTACCCCTCTGCAGAGGTGCAGTCGGTGCATTCTAACGCACCAGCTGACAGGGTGTGTTTTTAAATCTATTGATAATGGAGATTGTCTGTATTTCTGTTTGTAACAAAAACTACGTCATAGCTCTACGTACAGCTTAAGTCCCAATATTCTTATGCTATATACACCCAAATTTGAGTAAGCAATTTTAAAAATTGTTTTTTACTCTCGTTCTTTCTTTTTTTTTACAGTAACAAGAAGTTAACTAAAAAGTTTACAAACAAATAAATAATTACCTACGATTTTGTGGAAAATATTCAAAAGAATTGTTTGATTATTACATGCATGCAACATTTTATTTGAAAGGGACAGTGCTCAGTTTTCATTTCAAATTGATTTTTTTTTTACTCCTTTAATAAATATGAGGATTTTGCTTACTTATGATCCAAACCCTCTGACATTGAATTTTTAACTCCCACCCTCTCAGGCAATGTCTTTCAAAAATTATTTTTACGACGCCCGGTGGTGTTTTCTGTTGCTAGTAATCGTAATATTCTTTAGTAATATTGTGTCTTCTAAATATAAACCTGTCTTACGTTGTATGTATTGTCTTCAGTAAGTTTCGTACAGCATTGGGTGCGTTTTCTAAGTCTAAAAGTCTAGGTCTAAAAGTTTATTTTCAGTAAGTTTAATTAAGTTCTTTTCAGTTCATTCTTATTCGATCTTATTTATTTATTTTTCATTGTATAAAAGCTTAACCTACGCATAAATTGTATAATTGATATAACCACATAAATATCCAATTGTAGAATTGATATAGTAAGGTCGACGGGGTGGCTTAAAGTCAGTATCAGCCAGTCAGCGAGGGAGTATATACCCTTTTCAATAGCGCTAGAACAAGGAGATTGTTTTAGCATCTGAGGCGGATCGCTACACCTACCATCAGCTCCTTAGTTTTACCGCACAGATCTCTGTGCTACTCATACGCTGAGTTGGCGAGGACCGGTATCGAACTAGGAACTTTGTGATTTCTAGCTGAACACTCTACCGACTGAGCTAACCCGGCCCATTATTATATTTAATAATTTATTTAATAATTGATATAACCACACACACACACACACACACACACACATATATATATATATATATAATATATATATATATATATATATATATATATATATAATATATATATATATATATATAACCACGCATAAATGTACAATTGAAACAACCACATAAATATCCAATTGTAGAATTGATATAACCACACACACACACACACACACACAGAGATATATATATATATATATATAATATAATATATATAATATATATATATATATATATATATATATATTTGTACATGTGGAATTAAACAAAAGGTGGGTCTCGTGTTTAACGATTTTATTGGTGAAATTTTCAAGCTTTCTGAACACCTTTTTTTTAATATTTGGATGGATTAGTTCACCAAAGTTCATATTCCGAGTACTTTCGGCACTTTGAAATGCCATCATCAGGGGTGATGTGTTCCAGTTATTTTTTTCAAAGTATATTAATAGTTATGGAGGCTGGAAAAAATGGAATTGATAGGAAAAGTGTTATAGGCATTTTAAAATGTGTGTACTGCATTGAAAATTAATTTTATTTAAGGATGGTTTGTATTGTTTGATGTATAAAGCTTCTAGAATTTGGAGTTTTTGTTTATTTTTTTCTTTGTGAAGAATGTACAAATGAAAAAATGCTGCCCAAATAAACACACACACACACCACACACACATCATACATACATACATACATTATATATATATATATAATATATATATATATATATTTGAAAGGAAGGAAAAACTCAACACCGTTATTCCATAATAAATTCATTTCGACCAAAATTGGGGCCGTTATAAATCTAAGTTGATTTAACAAAGCTCCCCAAATCAAGTCTCATCAGATGGAGAATCATCAATAATTATTGATTTATAAAGATTGATTGATGATTATTGATTTATAAAGGCTCCAATTTTGGTCGAAATAAATTTATTATGGAATAACGGTGTTGAGTTTTTCCTTCCTTTCAAAGATAAATATTGCTCTGTATATAATCTAAAAAGATTATTATACATTGAGCTCTCTGTAGTGATTTAAAGATTCGCTGTATTTGTACATACTGGATCATACAATAATAATACAGTGTGTCTTAGAAATCACATATAGAATCATCCCTTACTACCAAGTTTTGGATACCTCACATCTATATATATATATATATATATATATATATATATATATATATATATATAGGGTCATCCACAGGCACGTGTTTCGACTTATCAAGTCTCTTCAGTGTGGCTAGACATTTTGTAAACTACCTACAGCCGGAATTGTAATCCGATCGGTTGGGTGTATGTCCGACACCTTAACCATTAGGCTGTCATCAGTTACAGAATGGGAAGGGGATGTTTAACTGTTTTAGTACACACATTGTATGTAAAGGCCTTCATAGAGTGCTCCATTCTTATAAATAGAAGAGCGTAAC
>CM042158.1:51081229-51098729 GCA_023376005.1 Doryteuthis pealeii
ATCTACGTACTAATAACATGCAATTGTATTTATATATACAACAAATAGCGGTTTACAGTTTGAACAAGAAGGCTAATTTGCATATTGATATTTAAAATTTTATTTTAATAAATATGTGCTTGGTATTATTGATTTTCTAATTTATTTGGTTTTATCTAAGAAAATAAACAAAATCTTGTGGATAATTAAAAGAAATTTATTTACAAGAAGAAATAACTGTAATATTATCTTTTACTTCCTATTTTAACTAAATAGTTAAATTAGGAAAATTTACCAATGAAACAGAGGGAGTAATGAAAAATGATGGAATAGTTAGTTTCAAAGTTGTTCTATTTTTTCGATTATACCCCCTCTGTTGTAGATCTTTTATCTGCATTCTTAGTCAGTTTCATTAGCCTTTCTAATTTAATATGAATATTTTATTATATCAAAACTTAAATACTTGCACCCGGAGGTGCATATATTTGCTAGTCAATGTAAATATTTTACAAGCCCCTTTGAGAAATAGTAGAGGGAATTAAATCAAGATTGTTATCATCATCAATGTCGTGCAAGTAGCACGGATATCAATGACAACTCTCGCCAACCGTCCCTATCATTCATTGCCAATGGGAGGTCTTCTGCGCAGCAGGCAGCGTCCTCAACATGATTGGTGCAATGTTGGTACGTTGCTGGGCGGCCCACACTAGCATGCCCATGTTTTAGCTTCCACAGGAGAATGTCGCTTATGGGCTCGTCCTTCGCTTGTCCAGCAGTGTCCTGCATGTCTAGTCCGTCTTACTCGGATGGTTTTGTGGGTTGAGGGATCGGGTGGCCATACAGCTGCTTCATGGTGGGGTGCTGTTTCCACCGACTGTTCAAAATTGCACGCAGCATTCTTTTTCAGCTCCCATCTTATTCTCAAGACGCTTCCTTAAGGTCCAAGTGGTGCAGCCATACAGCAGTACTCACATAAGCACAGCCTGGAAGAATTACCGCTTTAGCTTGTCAATGAGATCGGACTTCCATATGATTTATAATTTGTTTGTAGCCAACCATACCTTTGCTATTCGTGTATAAACATTGCTTTCTGTGGATGAGACATTACTACCTAGGTATGTGAATTGGTATATATTTTACATATTGAACTATTTTTGCAAATAGCACTTAAGTAAGCAATATGTACATCTTTGATTGTTAGAGTCTTTCTTCTCCTAGACTGGTTACCTAGCCATGGTTAATGAGTCCAGTCTACCCTGCTATTTACCCATAGCTGGAGGGAGAATTGGATTCATACATTTCCCAAGGGTATTAGCGCCATGTGAAATGCTAATAGCTTCGCCCAGGAATTGAACTTCGGGTTGACGAGTCCGTTTCCTACGACTCTAACCATTAAGCCACGCGCCTGTATATAAGGTGTGCTGCGGATCTCAACTTGAATTTATAAACTCTTCGAGGTTGCGTGGACTGAATCTGCCACTCAACACGCTCGATTACGTGGTTGATTAACTATTGATGCAAAGGCGTTTAGATGCTCTTGCTTAACACAAGGATCATAGGATTCAAAATCCATGGAACAATGGACAAGCATTATAGGATTCTACTCAACATGGGTCAAACTTAACTCCATAAGTGCTTTCACTTGCAGCCTAAAAATGGCCACACAAACCTTCCTCTAATTATATATACGAGAGTAAGTCAAAAAGTAATGCCATTTTCTTTATTTCACGCGAAGTTTTTTTTTTATAAAACGTACATTGAGACCCTGATGAGGCTCAGAGCAAGAATCCGACGAGTAAGACCCAACTTCCAATCGACAATGTCCTCCTTCTGCATAACATTGCTCGACTATACATGAGCATCAGGACAAGGGAGAATATTAGCGGCGAAAGGTAATTTTCACCTTTAGTTGGCTAAATTCCTGGCATAAAATTGCGTGCGCTCACTATCTGAAATGAACTTAATTGTTATTAAGAACAAATTTTATGATATTTTTTTGTTAAAGCATGCAGTTGTATTGTTTTCGAAAAGTTTCTAAGATTTGTGGATTTCACACGGAGACTTTCAAAATAGCTACCGGTTTGTTTCAAAGTGAAAGTCAGTTGACTAAATTCCTAGCATGAAATTATCTGCAATGAACTTAATTGTTATTAGGAACACATTTTATGATATTTTTTGTGTAAAACGCATGCAGGTGTATTGTTTTCGAAAAAGTTTCTAAGATTTGTTTATTTCGCACGGAGACTTTCAAAATAGGTACCGGCTTGTTTCAAAGTGAAAGTCAAGGGAGGTTACTCTAATTACTTTATTTGCTAGGAATTTAGACAACTAAAGGTGAAAATTACCCGGCAAAATAGAAACCCCTAAGAACTCTCTCCTCTCGTCATTTATATACCCGATACAAAAGGGGTATACAACACATCTCGAATTCAACAGAAAGGTTTCTATTTTTTACAGCCGTGACGTCTTATCAGACTTCAGAAGAAAAAAAATGTTCTTCCCCTGTCCCCAGTTCATTTTTGTAGACCAAACGAATTAAATCGTGACACTATATAACAGAAACTTTTGATTACCTCTTATATTTGAAACTGGAATCTATTTTTGGTCCAGACGATGGTTACAATCAAAGAATGTCTCCAGGAATTGAAATTTCTAATTGATGTTCTGTAAACCTCGTAAGGGTCTTATTTGAATCGGATCAATTTTCTAATTTGTAACTCACTTTCAGACGTGTTCTCAACAAATAAGAAAATCAAACGACCTTCCGCATCTCAGACACGTCGTATTACACACACACACACACACACACACACACACATATATATATATATAATTTATATTTTTGAAGGCAATTACAATTCATAGATGAACCCAATTCGTTGAAAAATCCGTGTTTTTTTTTTAATACAATTTTTACCCCAACGTTTGAAAAAAAATTACCAAAAATCAGGGAATTATACCTACAATCTCCTTCCGACATAGAAAAATATAAATAATAATATACTTTACTTAACAATGTTTCAAAAGCAAATTATCAAATAATATATATATATAATATATATATATATATATATATATATATATATGTGTGTGTGTGTGTGTGTGTGTGTGTGTGTGTGTGTGTGTGGATTTTGCTTGATAGGATTAAGTTAAAACTGAGAACTATACCGCACATAGGAATATTTACGTTGATATTTTTCATGTATGGAGTATTGTAAGTAAAATAATTTAATGGATAGCTTGGTACATATATAAATTTATTTCGGCATCTTTTTGCCACTTTCAGTCTGATTTCCGCTAATCCAAAGATTTCATAAACTGTCCTGTTGCTATAATTTCCCCATTTCCTAGATTTTTTTTCCGCGTTTGTAAAAGACGTCAACTCACGGGCACGCACATATTCGCAATTTGACGAAATTCTATGGTTAGCGTGTGTTGCTCTTGTTTATGACTACTCAACATTATCTACTGTTATAGGTTATATGACGCGTGGTGAAATGGTTAAAGTCATGGGAAATGGACTCGTCGCCTCGAGTTCAAATCCTGGACGTGGTAATTGCAATTCACTTAGCGCTAATACCCTTGGGAAAGGTATGAATCCTACTCCCCCTCCAGCTATGGATAAATAGTAGGGCAGACTAGGCTCTTTAACCTTGGTTAGGCAACCAGTCTAGGAGAAGGAAAACTCTGAATTCAAACCTGTTGAACTCCGAAATTGACCTTGTGTCACATCCTGCTCGTGCGGAGGGGTTGGTAAATATATATAGGTGATATGACCTATGTACATAAATGGAATACGCCGACGACTACTATAAGTAGCAGGGACAATTGTGGCTTGAGACGAAGCAACGTGAGTCAGCTCACAACTGTATGGTCGGGCGCAATCTCCACTTTCTTTTCTGTAATTTCTTCTCCTTTTTGTTCAATACATTTGTATCCATTTTTTTCCAGTCGTTTGTCTCATTTGTGTTACCCTTAAAAACCCCACAACATCTACAAAGAGACTTTTTCCTCGGACATTCATCTAGATAAATTATTGTTACATAATCTATGCATAGGTTATTGTCAACCCCCTGTATTTCTGAAGGGATGGCCCCTTTGCATATCACGGGCGGGACTTTCCATGGAATATTACAGAAAGCCCGCGAAATACGTGAAATCACGTGGGACCTGGTTGGCTCTCAGTTTCAGCTTGGACGTCAGGCAGAGAATATATATCTGTTTTGCTGGAGCTCACTGCACACGCGCGTTGTGTTTAGTTAGGGAAAAATATTTAGTTAAATAAATAAATAAAGGTTTAAATAAATAACATGGCTTTGTGGTTGATGAATGTCTTGGCAACAAGACTGACCTAGAAGAAGAAATGAATCAAGGACGACCAACCAGCAAGAACAGAGAAAGACGAAGTCCAGACGCTAGAAGAAGAACGTAAGATACCAACGATGAGCAGAAGAATAATAGAAGGAAAGAAAGGGTATACAACATTATTATTCATGGCCTGCTAGAATTGGGTTAAACAGGGCAAGGTGCCGATTCGCCCCAGGTGATTTGAATCAGAATACGTAAAACCAGCAAACAAGTTGAAATTGTCACACTATTTGATTTCTTTCTGGTTGATTAGTAAACATAAACATTATTTTATGGAGATGTTCTCTTTTGATGAATTTCATAATTTTAGCAAAATCCTTCTGGTGCTTATTTATGATGGGACCATCTTAGAAAAGGTACGCATTAAACTACTCTCCCTCCATCCATGGGTAGATAGTAGAGGAGACTGGGCTCTTTGATATTGGCTAGGTAACCAGTCTATGAGAACCAAGACTCTGAATTCAAACCTGTTAAACCTCCACTTAAGAAATGTACCTATTTTGTATTGTTTATAATAGTATTTGCCTTGACCAGTAAGTCTATTTGTTTTCTCTTTTGTCAATATTAATGTTCATACCATGATAGACATTAACTATCATTCATTTTAACGCACATATATATCCGTAAAAAACAAATGTATAATATATATATATATATATATATATATATATATATATATATATATATAAAAGTAAAGAAATAACAAAAGACTTAGACATTTAGCTTATAGTCTATTTCAGGGAGATTAGATAAATTTTCTAACTCTTCCGACTCATCAGATTCGCATCTGATGAGTCGGATGAGTTAGACAATTTTTCTAGATCTCTAAGTCTTTATATATTATATATATTATATATATATTATATATATTTATATATATTATATATATATTATTTTTTTTTGGGGGGGGGGAGAATATGTGCTTAATTGCAATCGTACCTAATTTTGAAAATTAATTAATTAATAATTGATTAATTAATTCGGCGGGCATACCTATTTAAATGTAGGGCTAAACAAATCGAGAAAAATCAATCTCTGTATGTACATTTCGGCCTATTAGGCCTCATCAGGGGTTACGGTCCTGTAGGGGTTACGGTTGTCGCCTGTCAGCTTGAATCACAAGGCGGTCTTCCTATCTATAGCTCTGTTGATGAGGCCTAATAGGCCGAAATTTACATACAGAGATTGATTTTTCTTGATTTGTTTAGCCTTACATTTAAATAGGTATCCCCGCCTAATTAATTAATTAATAATTAATTAATTTTCAAAATTAGGTTCGACTTCAATTAAGTACATATTCTCCCAAAAGTTGTCGGCTAAAAAAAGCCATATCATATATATATATATATATATATATATATATATAATATATATGTGTGTGTGTGTGTGTGTGTGTGTGTGGTGTGTGTTATTTACGGATTTGAGCTCTCTAGTGATCATAAAATATATACCTATGTATGTATTTATCAGTTAAAACTCCGCTTCTTACTGGCAGCTGCTGACGGCCGAGGGGTTAAGGAATTGGACTGATGAAAGGTCAGTCGGGTTTCAATCCCCGCTAGAAGTAGTTTCTAAATCTAGCCACACGAAGAGACGTGAAATGTCGAAACACAGTGACTGTGGATGACTATATATATATATATATATATATATATATATATAGGGTGTTCGGGATAAATTTCGCATATTTATATTTGATTATTTTTCTCCGTGGGTTGGAGGTATTGACGCACACTACGCATCATTTAAAAGCCTGGGCCTTTCTTCATTCATATACGTCAGGACTGATAGAATGGATGACTGGAACCCATGGAATCATGGAAGAGAATAATTTGTCTCATGATGATCTGCACCGGCCATCAAAATAAGGAGATTATCCTCCCTGAACACTGTAAAAACAATCGGGCATAACATGGAGAATTGCATTGGGAACTACGTGGTTGTGGCTAGACGAAAGCAACATAACAGACGATCTAATTTGGTTCTTACTGCAGAAAATTTCGAAAATCTACAGAAAAAAGTGTTGGGAGACCCTCAGAAGCCTACTTGGCGTTGCTAAACACTGTAGTTAAGCGCTGGATAACAGAGTAGCCAATGATAGGCCATATGTATGGCACCAGGATTCGCCCCCTGCCACACCTCTGGGAAAAGTCAAAAATGGTTGTCGGTGAATTTGTACGACTACATGAATTATCATGTAAGTGGCGCTGTTGAGAAAAAACCCAATCCCCTTGCCAGTACTACAAAAGCCCAGTTAATCAACAGAATTAAGGTAGCTTTTGAGATCCTTCCCAGGGAAACTGTAACATCAGCTTCCTCCAGATTTCGGAGTAGGATTGAGTCTGTGATCGACGCTAATGGCGGTTATTTTGAGTGAGACTTGTTGACAGTGGTATAATTTCCGTGGCTGTTGAATTTCTTTACAATCCATAAGATTTTGTAGTTACCAAGAACTTTTTCTTTTTCCTATTGAAACTGTCAAATTTCTCCTAAATACCATATATATATATATATATATATATATATATATATATATATATATATATATATATATATTATATATTATACTAAAGCTGAGATTTTGAGCTTTCTATCCATAAAGGCTTTTTTGCTGGTGACCTTGATCACACGAAATTTGTCCTAAATTATTCCTTAGTTTTAGGATTACTAAATGTTTGAAAGAATTCCAGTTTAATTGGTTTTAATTAGTCGTAATTTGCAATTAAGTCAAAACATGACCCGTCTCTATTTTTAGATCATACATAACTTACATTTTTACTCTCTATATGCCATTGAAGGGGAGATGGGATAGTGAGTAACAGACACTTTTAACAACTCACTGAGACTTGTAATAGAATTCCCATGTCGATTTCAATTTAAATTAGGTCAAACAAATTTTCAACAAATTGGGTTCATCTATGAACCCAATTCGTTGAAAAATCTGTGTTTTTTTAATACAATTCTTACCCTCACGTTTGAAAAAAATTTACCAAAAATGAGGGAATTATCCGATTTTAATGAAATTTTTAGTGTTGATTTAGCAATGAATTACTTTTATAATGCATTAGTTATTTTATTTCAAAACTTTCTGATTTTTTTCAGGTTACTTAACTTTGACCTCCCTGTTTTGGGGCTGCAAAATATCGGTGTGGTATATATGTGATTGATACTATTTTCTGCATGAAATAAAAGACTAAAGACAGAAGGTGTGAATAGAAGAAAAAAGTGTTTGTTTTTTAAAAGAATCTGCTCGAGTAGTAAATAAGTACCGAAAATCGAAAAAAAAATGAAAGTAAAAACTAAAAAATAATTTTTGGAGTATTATTTGGGTAATCTTTACAGAGTTCCGTCCTGGCCTTTAGCCTCAAAAACTGCTAGCCGGTGACTGCTGGAAAAAAACCCAGCTACGATTGAAGTCCGTAGCCTAAGCGGTGTAAAAAAATAGGGTTAGGCTTTAGGGTTAGGATTGGGGTTTAGGGATAGTTTAATGGAAAATAAATAAAGAATTTGGGCTCTGTTTTTTCTGGGTCACCCTGTATGTGAACCAGAAAAAACAGAACGCACAAATTTTGTAATAAAACTTTTTTTTAACTTGTGGGGTTTAGGGTTAGGGTTTAGGGTTGGGGTTAGGATTGGGTTTTCGATAAAAAGAACGTATTTGGTTGTGTTTTTTATTTTTTTTCAAGTGATACAGCTTCGGCTACGGACTTCAATCGTAGCTGGTGTTGTTTTTTCAGCAGACATCGGCTAGCAATTTTTGAGGCAGGAGTCCAGGACGGAACTCCGCAAAGATTACCATTATTTGTATTATTCAAACTATTGTCCCCATCTTCATTGTTATCTGTACAACGTTTCGGTAGATGTGCACTCCGGTCTTCTTCAGGTATTTCTTGTCGGACCCAGGAAACTTCTTGTAATCGGAGGTCATTACGGAACTTTGAACCTAACCCTTTATTCAGTCCACGGGGGTATCCTGTTCTCATTCCACTAACCATAGCTGGGGCAGGGGCGTTAAGCTGTGTTAATTATTATTCTATGTTACTGCTGGCCCTGACCAGGATTGAACCTGCTGTCTAGAGATAACTGTTATTTAGAACTGTCTTAACCTAACTCCTTTATCTACTAGGCTATGTGTCTAATTGGACAATCCAGTGTGATTTTTTTCAATCGCAAAAGTTACAATTTATTTTGTAAAAACGGATTTTAAGTAGCATCTTAGTAGGCATCTTGATCGAAATTGACTGAAAAATTGTTTTAAATGTATCAAAAATAAATTACATGTGTAATATTATTTTGCTTTTGTTACTGATGCTCATTATGTTACTACTTTTCGACTTAAACTAAAATTTGACCTTAAATAATCGGTTTAATAAATTTCAATTCGTTTTTAATATGAAAAGCAGACGATATTTTGTCAGATCCTACTCTTTTCCCTAATCCGAATCATCTAGCGAGAGCTTAATGGGTGACCCAACGGGTCACTTTTTGTCCAGTATATATATATATATATATATAATATATATAATGAGAAAGAATGAATAAAGAAAAGAAAGAACCGAATGGATAATAAAAGATGAATTTAATCAATATCACTTACACATGTGTTTCGGTCAGTTCATCTGTGTGAAAATATTCCGCACACAGAGAAGATTCGACCTTCATCAGAGTGAAATTTTATTTTGTGTGCGGAATATTTTCACACAGATGAACTGACCGAAACACATGTGTAAGTGATATTGATTAAATTCATATTTTAGTATCCACACTGTTCATTCTTTTCTTTATTCATTCTTCCTTATATTGTCGGATTCATTTCCAATTTCCATTTTTACACACACACACACACACACACACACACACACATATATATATATATATATATAATATATATATATATATATATATATATATATATTATATAGTCATCCACAGACACGTGTTTCGACGTTTCACGCCTCTTCAGTGTGGCTGGATACAACAACTATCCCAGCCTAGGATCGAACTCTGACTGACTTTTAACCAGCCTGCTTTCTTATCCCATTGTCCACTTACGGCTGCTGTAGCATGGCTGGTGTTTAAACTATTAAATACATAGGTTTGTTTATATATTTTACGACCACAGAGAGGTCTAGTCTGCGAGGAAACGATCATTGCTCATATGCTTAGTAGTGAAAGTTAATTTAAATTACAAATTCGAGAGCTCATACCAAATTTATGGGAGATATATAATATTATATTGTATTATATTACATATTGGCTCAAGAATTAACGATTTTTTTTTCTTTTTTTTTTTTTTGTTTTATTTTTGAAGAAAAAAAGATTCTTAGACGAAAATCAGCGTAAACAAACAAATTCGTCGTACGGTCGAATTGTGTGTGTGGAGTGATTCCATTGAAAACGCCCCAGCCTTAACCGATTTTAATTATTGAGATAGAAATAGATTTTTATCTGTCCGGGTCTCGACTATCTTGTTGTTACTGGTGACCTCAATATATCTCGATTGATTCTATCCATCTTTGAATTATGTATTGTCTTTTTGGTATATTCTAAAATATAGATTTTTTTTTCTTTTCTTAAAAGAAGGAAAAAAAATGGAGGGAGGTGAGTGGTACGTGGTACTCGGTGCATCACGTGACAGCCCCAGGTCAGCGAACCAGTCTTTAAGACGCCGCATCAGCCGGCAGATCTATTGAAACAATATATTTAAAACTAAAAAAAAAAAAAAGAAATATCTAGGTTTCTTTCTTTCATTAGAATTTTATTCATATCTTCCCTCTCTCTTTCTAACTTTTTCTCTCTCTTTTCTCCCTCTCTTTCTTCCCCCTCTCTCCCCCTCTCTCTCTCACACACATTTTATTTATCTATTTTTCGTATCTATGTAGATATGTAAATCAGACTGTACTAAAGTTTTCTTTATGTAGGGCCGGGATAGCTTAGTCGTTATAGCGTTCGGCTAGAAACCACAAGGTTCCTAGATCGATGCCGGCCCTCGCCAACTCAGCGTATGAGTAGCACAGGAATCTGTGCGGTAAAGTAAGGAGCTGATGGTAGGTATGGTGCTCCACCTCAGACGCAAAACAATCTCCTTGGTCTAGGGCTATTGAAAAGGGGATAGACTCCCTCGTTGATTGGCTGATACCGACGACTTTACTTTTACTTTATATATATATATATATATAAGTAAAGTCGTCGGGGCGGCCTAATGTCGGTATCAGCCAATCAGCGAGGGAGTATATCCCATTTTCACTAGCGCTAGACCAAGGAGATTGTTTTTTTGCGTCTGAGGTGGAGCGCCACACCTACCATCAGCTCTTTACTTTACCGCACAGATCCCTAATGTTGTTCTGGTTCCAACGGGAGAACATTTAATATTTTATAAAAAAGAAGAAGCTCCGCAAAATGTATTATGTTTCCAGAAAAAAATGTTTTATTCTTTTTATCTTACATACGCGACACGTGTTTCTGATCTGTTGTCTTCTTCAGGCATTGAGTTATTAATTTGGCAGAATATGTCCGATATTTGATAGGTTGTGTGTGTTTCTGCAATTTTTATGTTATGACTATTTATATATATATATATATATATATATATATATATATATATAAACTTCAGAAATTTTTTAAACAGACTGAATAACAAGGATTACCACTCACTTTTTCTCATCATTCTGTGATATATAATTTCTTATCTTATGCCCTGAAGATGATCTATTTAATAGATCGAAACACTGCAGCGTCGGCCAATATACTCACCACTTAACCCATTTAAACCTGTGTTTTTTCATTTTTCTTGATATATTACATATATATATATATATATATATATATGTGTGTGTGTGTGTGTGTGTGTGTGTGTGTAAACCATCCTGACTGACCAAAAGAACCCCAACACACACATGAATGCACATGCACACTCATTTATTTAAAGAAGTGGATGGGGTTGGTGTAATGGTTAAACTAGGGAATGTAGGGAATGGACACGTCGCCACGAGTTCAAATCCTGGACGCAGGCTGAGTGCATTTCCTATATCATTAATACCCTCAAGAAAGTTATGAATACAACTATTCTTCCTCCAGGTATGGGTAAATAGTAGAACAGACTGGGCTCTTTAACTATGGCTAGGCAACCAATCTAGGAGAAGGAAAACTCTGAGAAATTGAATTTGTGTCACATCCTGCTCGAACGGAGGTATTGGTAAATTTGTATAGGCGTGTATATTGAAACTGGAAAAGGTACATTTATATCTAGGTTTCTGTGTTTCATTATAATTTTATTACCCAATGTTTCCCTCTCTCTTTCTGTCCGTCTGTCTGTTTTGTTTTTAAAAGACATGAACTCAGTTTTATCAGAGTTTAGGTATGAGTAGGATGTGACACAAGCGCAGTTGAACAGGTTTGAATTCAGAGTTTTCCTTCTCCTAGACTGGTTGCCTAACCAAGTTTAAAGAGCCCAGTCTGCCCTACTATTTATCCATAGCTGGAGGGAGAGTAGGATTCATACCTTTCCAAGGGTATTAGCGCAAAGTGAAATGCAATTATCACATCCCGGATTTGAACTCGGGGCGACGAGTCCATTTCCCATGACTTTAACCATCGCACCACGCGCTTCCAGAGTTTACGTATAGGCCGACATTTCGTGCTGCCTTTTCTAGGCTGTGTAGCAAGGATTCGGCTTGAGTAGGTAAGTAAAGTTAATGGGGCGGTTTTTTGTTGGTATCAGCTTGGTTGCCATAAAGTTTATCCCTTTTCGCTATCGAACCCGGAACCTTGCGATTTCTTAAGCGCTTGGTCTACCGACTGAGCTAAGCCGATATATCAGTAGAAAATTTTTTTATATATACTTGCCAGCAGAAAAGTGGATAGGTTTGGGCCAAATATTTTGATTATTGCCATTATTCCAGGGTTCCCACTGAAGCGGAGGGATAGTACCTGTTAAGGTCCCGGCTATAGGTTAAATAGATTGAAGATAAGTTTTAAAAACATGAGTTTAAAAATTAATTAAAAAAAGACAATACCCAATAAGAATTAATAAAACAAAAACATCTTCAGCATAAAATAACCCAAGGGTGTACATGGCGTAAAACCCAGCGTTCCAACCAACCAATCAACCAACAATCTGTCTCCCCCTGCTCTCTCTCACTCTCTCTCTCTCTTCTCTCTCTCTCTCTCTCTCTCTCTCTCTATATATATATATAATATATATATATATATATATATATATATATATATTCTTTGCGGAACATGTCTACATTTTTTTCTATTATTATTATTATTTCATTTCATTTTGTTATTTAAAAATAATAATAAATAGAAGAATGTATACATGGATAAACTCCTGACCGAAACACCTGTAAGTTAAATTACTTAAAATAATCCTATTTTATCCATTCTATACTTTCTTTCCTTTATTTCTCTTTCCAACATACCGTCGGATTCACTTCCATTTTCATTATTCACACACACACATACACACACACACACACACACACACATATATATATATATATATATGTATATATATATGTATATGTGGAAGTAAAAAAAAAAATATATATATGTATATATATATATATGATGTACACACAACTATTTCTCTGTATTTATCAAGATGTACGTTATATATATATATATATTATATATATATATATATATATATATATATATATATATATGTGTGTGTGTGTGTGTGTGTTAATAGTTTAGAAGACTTAGTTACTGCTTATCTAGAGACGACAACGCATTTTGTAGAACTATACACGCAGTGAACATTTTTACCAAACACTGTAGAAATATTTGCATATGAATATCTTCGCGTAGTTGAAGGCGAATTGTCTGATAGAGTAGCTCAATAACAATTTAAAAAATGACAAGTAGGAAGCTATGTTGCTGCAAGACGTGATTAAACTAATATGAATATAAATGTTAAAACATAAAGAGGAAAGTTAAATGAATTGTTTTCCTTACTAAAGGAATCATCGACATTCAATTAGACATTATTAATTACATTTAATATTACTAATTGATTTTAATTAAATATTACAAATACACATTAATAATTAGGGTGTTCTTCCGGCTTGATATTAAGAATAATTACTGATAATTATTGATAGGTTGAAAATCAAAATTCAGATAAAAACCAAAGCGCTTAACCGTTAGAAACCTGACCCCTTCATACCCGTGGGCCCATTCTACACTTCGATACAGATTGATCACTTAGCTGAAAAATAATAATCTGTTATTTGAAATCTTACGAGCTGTTAATTATACACGATATGGATGAAGAAATACTATTATCATTGTTTCAGATCCAACGAAACGTTGTGTATATAACAATAACGATGACAATAGTCAGAAAAATCCAAATAATACAAGATACAGTTATTGATATAATGAATATGTAAATACCTTGGTACCCCCTCACTATAATCTGATTGGACAGTGTCATGTATAAATAGTCGACACTGTGTTGGTCCTCTACCTATTGCCTCCAACCCGTCTTTCGGGACGGGGGTCCAGTGCGCTTCGGCCACTGGACCGGTGAGATGGTAAATTAATAGCGTCGATCCAGAGGGCCATCCCTCCAGGCAATACCTGCCCCCTTGACTTAAGGGGCAGGGCTGGGTTTATTGCCCAGCGCCTGAGGGCCGACGGGATCGACGCAATTTTTTCTACCCGCCACCCATGAGTCTCGGGGTACGCGTGGGGTATGCGCTAACTTACTCGCTAGACTACACCACGACTAGACGGATTGCTATTCAATGTACCAATTACTACTGCGATAATATACCAAATGCAAACTTCAGAATATATCCCTTAACCCGGATATATCAGTTATTTAAATCGGTCAACCACCCAAAGAAAAAAAAAAAAAAGAAAAAAAAGAAAGAGGTGTCCTGTTATGTCACTAAAGTGCATCTGAGGCTCCAGTCCTGTTCATCTGGGGAGTGTGGATTCACCCTTTCACAGAATTATCTCAGGTTCACTCAGACTTTCAGCTTGCTATTACCTTTTAAGGTTCTATCTATGGTGCAAATAAATCTCTTTGAAAACAGTCAGTATTAGATAGGAATACTTCAACCAATATAAATGTGAGAGAATTACTGGTATTGGATACAAATACTTGAATATTTGATGTGGGTTCATCCCTGCACCCACCTCAAATATTATTTACTCAAAAATGGGTTACATAGGTGTACACTCATCTCGGCATATAGCCGGATACTTAAAACTATATATATTTACCAACCCCTCCACTAGAGCAGGATGTGACACATAGTCACTTTCTTAAGCGGAGTTTAACACATTTCAATTCAGAATTTCCTTTTTCATAGCCTGGTTACCAAGCCAAATTTAAGGAGCCCAGTCTGCCTACTATTTACCCATAACTAGAAAGAGAAAAGTTGGATTCATACATTTCCTAAGGGTTTTTTGTGCTATGTGAAATGCGAACGGTCTCGTCCAGGATTCGAACTCGGATCGACGAGTCCATTTCCCGTGTCATAAACTATTACACCACACGGTCTATATGTGTGTGTATTTATGTGTAAAGAAATTGATGTCAATAACCCTTCTTCTATTTTGAGAAAAATATCAAGAGAACACCGCAAACAACAGTCGCCATTTATACGGTGTCGCTAAAAACAGAAATAAAAAGCAACACAAAACGAAACGAAACGCAAAAAGAAAAAAAGAAAAACACATCAACATGGCTTTTCACAAATGCTGTCACTAGATTTTTAACAGAATGATTAATTTAGTCTGCTCTGTTTTTCAACAACTGATACATTTTGTAGCCTCTTTGCCTAAGTGGATTTCACTGTAATGCAGTTCCCCAGTGCAAACAGAAATAAACTAGGGCTACTTTTTTTGTTTTATTTTCTAAAGAGCGGCTTCCTTTGGCCAGCTTCACTGGTCTAAATTCTAAACAAACGTTGACAAGTATCGCAAAAAAGTGCACATATGCAGACATGAACATCGATAAATAAAACAGTTGTTGGCTTATGTCGGTCTCCGTGTATCGACATTGAACAAAAAATGTAAAAGAAAAAAAGAAATAAAAATAAGAATAGATTACATTTAGCTTATATCACAAATATACGATCCAGTGGTGAGACTCCGATTCCTGTAGTTCTGTACAGTGTATTACAAACACAAGGTACAATATCAAATACAACCAGAGGACACCATGTGTCCTCTAAGAAAAGAGCAGGGAAAGTCGAAAAAAAGAAACTTTGACAAATTGAGAGGTACCCCGAAATATAAGAAAAAAAAAGATTAAGGACACAATATTCATTGTTTTGATTTTTTTCGGAGTATTTCTTATTAACATATTTTCCATATGTTTCTGATCTCTATAATTTTTATGCTTCTAAAACAATCAAAATTTAGCTCAGTCGGTAGAGCGTTCGGCTAGAAACCACAAGGTTCCTAGTTCGACACCCGCCCTCGCCAACTCAGTGTATGAGTAGCACAAGGAGCTGATGGCAGGTGTGCCGCTCCACCTCAGACGCTAAAATTATCTCCTTGGTCTAGCGCTATTGAAAAGGGGATAGACTCCCTCGCTGCATGGCTGATACCGACATTAGGCCACCCCGACGACTTTACTTATATATATATAAATATCATATATATATATATATATATATATATATATATATAATATATAATATATATATATATACCAAACCCCTCCGCACGAGTAGGATGCGACACTAGGTTTAACAGGTTTGAATTCAGAGTTTTCCTTCGCGTTGACGAGTCCATTTCCAACAACTCTAACCATTAGACCACGCGCCTCCATTAGTTATTTCGTTATAAGTTATTTCGTAAGAGTTTATATATTTATATATATATATATATATAATATATATATATATATATACATATATATATATATAAACTCTTACGAAACAACTACTCAAAAAATGAAACATAGACATGCATTGTACGCGATTCCCTAACCTTTTGGCATAAATTAACCCTAGAGAGTTTGTCATGTTGTAAAAATCAGTCAAACAATGAATCGAACTCAGTAATATTATCTTATCCTTGCTTGCTAACAATGCCACCACTCGAGGTCTTCTTTTTCGTTTTTCGCAATTGATTCAGATTTTTGTTTTTCTCTTTTTATCAAATTCGATATTGGACTCTTATTTCTGTAATTGTTAATATTCGATTAGAATTCCGCTCCTGCGACGCGTCACGTTCTCAGCACATAACCTCTCAACAAATACTTTGCGACTCCAATGTTTCTGTTTTATCTTTCTTCTTCTTCTTTTTTTTCTAAATCAATATAATGCTTTGAAATTCGATAAGCATTTTATTAGGAAGTCCATCAAAATGAGATATTACTGTAATAATCACACCGTGGCGCTAATGTTGTGTTAAAAGAGACTTTCTTTCATCTTTTTTTAATCGGTAACAAGCTGAAAATTACGCAGCGAGCAGATTTTGTCGAAATAATTTATGAAGCAAGAATGTTTGCAAAATCATTAGCATTGATTGATTTTGAGAAATACGAAGACTTTATTTGATGTCGTGTTCTTCCTGATGTTCATACGTAAAATTCCTGAACCATGTCGATTTGGCCTGTATAGGTTAGGGGTTAGGCTTGACGTGACCAGTCGACTGATCGAAGGGGGTCTCTCTGACCACCCGTCTAGCCTAAGTAAGGGCCAAAGGCTAAACTTGCAAATTGGTCAGAAAATTAAAACATATTACAGGGTGATCCAGAAAAAACAGAACTCAAATTATTTATTTATTTTCCCATTAAACTAACCCTAAACTCCAATCCTAACCCTAACCCTAAACCCTAACCCTAAACCCCCTAGTAAAAATGAACAGTTTTATTACAAAATTTGTGGGCTCTATTTCTTCTGGGTCACCATGTATACAGAGTGACCCAGAAAAAAAAACAGACTTAAATTATTTATTTATTTTCCCATTAAACTAGCCGTAACCCCAACCCTAACCCTAACCCTAAACCTAAGCACTCCTAGTTAAAATTAACAGTTTTATTACAAAATGTGTGGGTTCTGTTTTTTCTGGTCATCTAATTTTCCAACCGATTTGCAAGTTTTGCCGGCCCGAATTAGAGTGTTACATGTTATTGACTACTTAGCCATCAGGGTTCCATCCTTAAATATTACGGGTG
>CM042158.1:51103729-51121077 GCA_023376005.1 Doryteuthis pealeii
GTCACACCTGCCGTAGCCGGTGGTTCACTGGAGGCTGAGTGACAGCAAGTCTCCTCAGGTGTCCAGGACTCTTCTGAGTATTCCACCTGATCTCAACAATGCTGTAGTCTGGATGGTCTCGATCCTTCCTCTGATTTCCAATTCATCCAGGCTCTTTTCCAACCCCCTGGGGATTGTTCCAAGGGCCCCAATTACAATTGGTACGACCTCCACCCTCATGTTCCACAGTTATTATTATTATTATTATTATTATTATTATTTCACTCCTTGCATTTTTTTTTACACCAGCGTAAACGGGCGGGGTTTCCCTGGAGTTTGAGTGACAACAAGGTCTCTAGGGCTATACAGTGTATTCTAGCTGATCTTAACAATGCTGTTGTTAGGAAGGTCTCAATTCTCCATCTGATTTCCACATTATGAGAA
Organism: Doryteuthis pealeii; assembly: GCA_023376005.1. Classification (NCBI taxonomy): domain Eukaryota; kingdom Metazoa; phylum Mollusca; class Cephalopoda; order Myopsida; family Loliginidae; genus Doryteuthis; species Doryteuthis pealeii. Next base: position 51,104,153 of record CM042158.1, read on the forward strand.
TTTTCTACTCCAGCGTTAGCTGATGGTATTTCACTGGAGTCTGAGTGACAACAAGTCTCCTCAGTTCTCCAGGACTCCTCTGAGTATTCTAGCCGATTGCAGCAGTGCAGTAGTCTGGATTGTTTCAATTCTTCCTCTGATTTATAGATCATCTAGTCTTTTTTTCTAAGTTTATTGGGACCGTTCCAAGTGCAGCAACTACAATTGGCATGACTTTCACTCTCATATTCCATATCTTTTACTCTGGCAAGGTCCAGGTATTTGTCGATATTTTCGCTTTCCTTCTTCTTCGCCCTGTCATCTGTTGGAACTGCAAAATCTACCAATTATTATTATTATTATTATTATTATTATTATTATTATTATTTATTACTAGCAAATATATGCACCCTCCGGGTGCAAGTATTTAAGTTTTAATATAACAAAATATCATGTTAAATTAGAAAGTCTAATGAAACTGAATAAGAATGCAAATAAAAAGATTTGGAACAGAGGGGGTATGATTGAAAAATAGAACAACTTTGAAACTAAATCTTCCATCATTTTCCCTTACGCCCGTCTTTCATTGGTAAATTTTCCTAATTTAACTATTTAGTTAAAATAGGAAGTAAAGAATAATATTACAGTTATTTCATCTTGTTAATGGATTTTTAAAAAGATTCATTGAAGAGATTTTTGGTCATATTCATCAAGATAAAACCAAACAATTAGAAATTAATAATAGTAAGCATATATTTATTAAAATCAGATTTTTCATATCAATATGCAAATTAGTCTTCCCATTCACACTGTAAACCACTATTTTGTTGTATATATAAATACAATTGCATGTTAATAGTTTGTAGATATGGTCAACAGTCTTAATGATATAAAATAATTTTAGTAATAATTGAAGTTTAAATTAAAAATAAAATCATGGAGAATGTGGTATAAATAACAAAAGGAATTGTGACTTGAGTAGTAATATAGTTTCGGTTACAGACAGACAAACCTACAATCTCCATTATAATAAGATTATTATTATTGTTGTTGTTGTTGTTGTTGTTAATATTTCAGTCATTGCGAGTTATTTTTTTTTTACACTAGCGGTGTTTCCCTGGAGTCTAAGCGGCAACAAGTCTCCTCGGGTTTCTTGAACTATTCTGAGTATCTTAGCCGATCTTAACAATGCTGTTGTCTGGATGGTCTCAACTCTTCCTCTGATTTCCATATTATTATTATTATCATTATTATTATTATTATTATTACTAGCAAATATATGCACCCTCCGGGTGCAAGTATTTAAGTTTTAATGTAATAAAATAGTGTATTAAATTAGAAAGGCTAATGAAACTAAATAAGAATACAGATAAAAAGATTTGAAACAGAGGGAGTATAATAAAAGATTTGAAACAGAGGGAGTATAATAAAAGATTTGAAACAGAGGGAGTATAATAAAAAATGGAACAACTGAAACTTACTCTTCCATCACTCTCGTCTTTCATTGTTATTTTTTCTAATTTAAGTATTTAGTTAAAAGAGGAAGTAAAGAATAAAATGACAGTTATTTTATCTTGTTAATGGATTTCATTTAAGATTCATTGAAGAGATGTTTGCTTATATTCATTAAAATAAAAACCAAACAATTAGAAATCAATAATATTAAGCACATATTTATTAAATTCGATTTTTTAATATCAATATGCAAATTAGCCTTCCCGTTCACACTGTAAACCGCTATTTTGTTGTATATATAAATATAATTGCATGTTGTCAGTATGTAGACATGGTTAACAGTATTAATAAAGTAAGACAATTTTATTAATAATTGAGGTTTAGATAAAAAATAAAATCATGGAGAATGTGGTGTAAATAACTAAGGAATTGTGACTTGAGTAGGAATATAGTTTCGGTTACAGACAGAAAAACACACAATCTCCATTATAATAAGATTATTGTTGTTGTTGTTGTTTTTGTTGATCTTTCCTTATATTTCTCTCTCTTTTTTAATTCTTCTGTTTGAACAACACTTAATTCATTTTTTTCTTTATTTTTCCTTTTTTCTTCATCTTATACAGCGCTTGTTTTTGTTTAAATCTATTTTTGATGTACCTTCTTTTTATTTATTTATTTTCAATGGCATTTTTTTTCTTTCAAGCCGATCCTCTTCATCTTCTCTCCTCTTCATCTTCTCTCCTCTTTGTTGTAGTCTCATCATTTTCCTTTTAATCTGTTAAATTCTGTCCCAAATTGAGACTTTCTGATTCTCAATAATGCATAACAAATATTCTCTCAAGTGGATTAGCAGTTTCACACGAAGACGTAATTACATTGTCCATATTCGAAGAAGAGCGACATCAATCCCCAACACACCCTCCACTACTACCCCACCAACCAACATCCTCTCCACCCCTACCACACCAACGAACGCAGCAGCAACCAGACATTCTGAACAAGAAACACGGGACATTTAGACGCTAAAACAAGCACATATTTAATTCACAAAATAAATTATTTGTTTCAAATTAAAAGATCCAATTGTATTATTTTTGTATCACAGTTTTTTTTTCATTCTTAATTCTATCTTTTTTTCTTTTTCAATTTTTCTTTTACTTCTATTTCTTTCTTTCGCTATATCAAATAGATAGATAGATAGATAGATAGATAGATATGAACAGTGAATAGTTATATAGAGAAGGAGAGATAGAGAAAGAGATAGATAAATATTTAGCGCGTGTGAGCAAGCTAGCTAAATACATAGATAAATACCAACAATGAGATAGATAGATATGAATAGATTGTAATATATATATAATATATATATATATATATATATATATATATATATATATATATATATATAAAGAAAATTTGAAAAAACAAGTGTTCCGAAAATGGGATGAATTTAATTATCGATGTTTAAAACAGTTCGGTTACATTGAACCTTCATCAGGATGTCTCTTGGGGTGAAGAAAATGATGGATGTTTTTATATGTGACAGGAGATGAAAATCTTTTTAGTTATGTAACTGTATTTGATCAGCGTTTTATTTTTGAAAGGCAAGTCGCGATCTACTCACGCGAAGGTGTCATGACGCGTGACGCAACTCGAAGAAATGCAAAATGCAAAAAACCTTCGCGTGAGTAGATCGCGACTTGCCTTTCAAAAATAAAACGCTGATCAAATACAGTTACATAACTAAAAAGATTTTCATCTCCTGTCACATATAAAAACATCCATCATTTTCTTCACCCCAAGAGACATCCTGATGAAGGTTCAATGTAACCGAAATGTTTTAAACATCGATAATTAAATTCATCCCATTTTCGGAACACTTGTTTTTTCCAATTTTCTTTATATTGTCGGATTTAATTTCCATATTTACTCATATATATATATATATATATATATATATAATATATATATATATATATCAGTTTTATGATAAAAAAAAAACCCTCTAAAAATCGTCTGTTAATAATTAACCGGATTTTGATGGTTTAAATGGAAAAATGTCCCAACGAAACGAGATCGCAAAAGGGGTGTCTAAAGGTCATATAGTCCCTTGAATTTGTTTGTTTAAACTTACGGAACGTAAGACGTTCTGATACAATTCAAATTTGAATATCATGCTGAGCTTATTAAATCTTCATGGACTTAAGAATTCTGTGTAGGTTACAAAATTTCGTGCGTGTGAGCATTTCACTTGTTACTTATGTAATCCCGAATTTTGGAACAACTTATGTATGTAAGCAAGCGTTTTAAAAATTCAAATATATGAAATCAACTCATGAAACGGAATTGACTGATAAACATTTGAGAGCAATTCTCTTGATTGGATGTATCATTATTAATACTAGTACAAAATTAAAAAAACACCCCTCGGGCGATGTAAAAATAGATTTATGAAACATATTGCCTGAGGGATGGGAGAAAAAAATTCAATGTTAGCGAGTTTGTACCCTAAGTAAGTAAAATCATCAAATTCATTAAAGGATTAAAAAATAAAACAATTTGAAATGTAAACTTTAAATATGTATTAAAATAAAACAAACTATATATAGATATATAATACCAGTCATGTACTTATTAAAATTTGTTTGAAAAAACAAAGAGGACTGTCTAATGTTGCATGTTGAAATTTTGAGTGTATTTATTCTGTTATGACGATTTTGGGTAATGTAACGTAAGCAGTGACGTAATTTTTGTCACAGACAAAAACCGGAAGCGAATCTCCATTATTAATAGATATAATTTATTAATAAATTATATGCTAATTATTAAATAATAATTTCGGAATTGTTGAGAATATATCTTGAATAACTAAGATTATAGATTAATATTCCACTTGAAAAAATGTGGATATTAATGGAGACATCATTTTAATTTTCTTTTAAAAATTTTTTTTTTTTTTTAGCTTTTTACAAAATTGCCAGCATGCCCTAAAGTATATTAAGAAAGCTAAAAAGTGATACCAGGAGACACGTGTGAGATAGATGCCTTTTCACAATGATTGCCCGAGGGGAATCTGTCGGAACTTCTGACATAACCAAGTGACAACTGAGTGGGCTGGACCGCAGAAACGGGCTGCAATTGTGCGGTCCTTGAAATAAAACGCCGGCGGCTTAGATGGCTAGGCAACACACTCAGATGATGCCAATGGTGGCATTAAAATGGACACCATCTGGAATGTGAAGGCTTGGATAGTCAACGTTCATATAGTGTAGAACAGTGGAAAAGGAGCTGAGAATAAGAGAGATGAAGTTCATGTGCAGCAACGCGAATAGAGTAGCGAAATAACATCGAATTCTGCAACAACAACAACAACAATAATAATAATAATAATAATAATAATAATTTTCAAAGCAAAAATTGATAAGACCCAACAAAATAGTAAATGTAGATTATGCGGTAATAGTGATGTACGATTGTGTACTATGCGAATGTAGTAAACTAGCCCAACGGGAGTACAAAACCAGACACGACTGGGTTGGGAAGGTGATCCACTGGGAATTATGCAAAAAAAATAATTTTGACCATACAACAAAATGATATATGCATAAACCATAATCTGTTCTTGAGAACAAAACGCATAAGATTCTCTTGGACTTTGAAATAAAAACGGATCACCTTATCCCAGCAAGAAGACCAGACCTAGTGTTGATAAACAAAAAAGAAAGAACTTGTCAATTGGTGGATTTTGCAGTGCCAGCAGATCACAGGGTGAAGCTGAAGGAAAATGAGAAAATGGACAAATATCTGGACCTTGCCAGAGAACTGAAAAAGTTATGGAATATGAAAGTGAAAGTGATACCAATTGTAGTTGGAACAGTCACAAAAGGATTGGAAAAGTGCCTGGAAAGTTTGGATATCAGAGGAAGGATTGAAACCATTCAGAACACTGCACTGCTACAATCTGCCAGAATACTCAGAAGAGTCCTGGAGACCTGAAGAGACTTGCTGTCACTCAGACTCCAGTGAAAGACCACCAGTTAATGCTGATGTGAAAACTCAAAAATAATAATAATATTAAGACAAGAAAGAGAGAACATGCCATCTCGTGGATGTTGCTGTCCCAGCTGATCACCGAGTGAAAATGAAGGAAGGCGAAAAGATAGACAAATACTTGGACCTTGCCGGAGAACTGAAGACGCTGTGTAACATGAAGGTGAAAGTCATACCAATTGTAATTGGTGCCCTTGGAACAATCCGCAAAGCTCTGGAAAAGAATTTGGATGAACTAGAAATCAGAGAAAGAACCGAGACCATCCCAAATACAGCATTGTTGGGATCGGCTAGAATTCTAAGAAGAGTCTTGGAGACGTGAGGAGACTTGCTGTCACTCAGCTTCCAGTGAACCACCAGATACGGCAGTTGTGAAAAACTACTAATAATAATAATAATAATGATAATAATGATAATAAACACAACAAAACAGTAAATGTAGACTGTGCAGTGACAGAGATGAGACTGCAAACCATGTATTAAGTGAATGTTGCAAACTAGCACAACGGGAATACAAATCTAGACACAACTGGGATGGGAAGGTGATCTACTGGGAATTATGAAAAAAGTTTAATTTTGACCATACAACAAAATGGTAAATGCATAAACCAGAATCTGTTCTTGAAAATGAAACGCATGCATTTCTATGGGACTTTGCAATAAAGACAGATCACCCTATCCCAGCCAGGAGACCAGTCCTAGTGCTGATTAACAAAAAAAAAAGAAGAAAAATAAAGAGAACGTGTAAACTGGTGGATTTTGCGGTCCCAGCAGATCACAGGGTGAAGCTGGAGAAAAATGAACAGATGGATAAATACCTGAACCTTGCCAGAGAATTGAAAAAGCTGTGGAATATGAGAATGAAAGTGATACCAATTGTAGTGGTGCACTTGGAACGGTACCAATAAACTTGGAAAAAAGACTGGAGGATCTAGAAATCAGAGGAAGAATTGCGACCATCCAGACTACTGCACTGCTACAATCGGTTAGAAAACTCAGAAGAGTCCTGGAGACCTGAGGAGACTTGTTGTCACTCAGACTCCAGTGAAATACAATCAGCTAATGCTGATGTGAAAAACTCAAAATGAGTGAATTTAATAATAATAATAATAATAATAATAATAATAATAATAATAATAATAAACTAGCAGGACCTGTGGATATGCCACAGTATGATAATATAGTTATTACAACGTTTGATATATTTACATAAGAACTATTGCGAAATACTTCAATATGTAAAAAGCATGATAATCTTGATTTAACCACGTTTCACCCCTTTTTCTTTTTTTCTTGAAAAAATGTTGATTGAAACATATTAACGCTGTCTTCCCCTCTCTATATTTTTCTCTTTCTTTCTTTCTTTCTTTCTTATTATATTTTTCTGTAACGCATGTTCTTTTTTTCCTTTTCTTTCTTTAATATCATGTAAACAACTAAAGAAATTGAGACTTCGATATTGACGTAGTTTCGGTTACAGGGAGACACACAATGTCCATTATAATAGGATCTAAAATGTCGACGACAATATGTTTCATTCAGAATCAGCATATTTCGCGATATGTAATATTAATTCATGTTGAAATTGTACAAATTATTTTTTGCTGTGTCGCAAGTGTATTGCTGTTGAGCTTTCAAAATAATAATTTTTAAAGAAATACATTTAATGAATGCGAAATGGCATGAAAAATTTACACAGTTAAAAACAAAAATCAATTTTTACAGTTATTCACTCGCGACCCAGAAAAAAATTAACTGATTTAGCAGTTTGACAAAACAACAGTAGAGAGAGAGAGAGAGAGAGAGAGAGAGAGAGAGAGAGAGAGAGAGAGAGAGAGAGACGTGCCATGGTAAGCACCCCAAGAGTAAAAGTTCATAAATATGTGAGACGGGGAAAGGATGAACAGGAATAATAGTGTGTGTGTGTGTTTGTGTGTGTGTGTGTTGTGTGTGTGTGTGAGAGAGAGAGAGAGAGAGAGAGAGAGAGAGAGAGAGAGAGAGAGAGAGAGAGAGAAGAGAGAGAGAGAGTGATATTCTGAAAAAAGGGAGAGGGAAATTTATTCTGAAAAGAATTAACGTTCCATTCATAATTCATTTCTATCTTGGTGAATACACCTTCAATGTCAATACTTTAATGATAGACCTTAGTTATATATACTAGCAAATATATGCACCCTTCGGGTGCAAGTATTTAGGTTTTGATGTAATAAAATTTTGTATCAAATTAGAAACTATTTAGAAAATGATAAACTGAGGGGGTATGACCGAAAAATAGAACAGCTTTAAATCTAACTCTTCCATCATTTTGCATCACTCCCGTCTTTCATTTTTCCTAATTTATCTATTTAGTTAGATTATGAAGTATTTAATAAAATTACAGTTCTTTCGTCTTGTTTATGGATTTCTTTTAACATTTATCCCCGAGATTTTTGCTCAAATTCGTTAAGAGAAAGCCAAACAATTAGAAATCAATAATACTAAGCATATATTTATTAAAATCAAATTCTTAATATCAATATGCAAATTAGCCTTCTCGTTCGCACTGTAAACCGCTATTTTTTTAAATATATAAATATACTTGCATGTTATTAGTATGTAGATTAATCCAACAGTATTAATAAGGTATAACAATTTTATCCATAATTGAGGTTTAAATAAAAATAAATTCATGGTGAATGTGATGTCAATAACTAAGGGAATTGTGACTTGAGTAGTGATTTAGTTTCAGTTACAGACAGAAAAACACAAAATCTCCATTATAATAAGAAGAATTCATTATTAATTAATTAATTTCTAAATTAGGTACGACTCCAATTAAGCACTTATTCTCCAAAAAATTATCGGCAAAAAGCCATTCTAAACAAACCTTGTTTACAACTTATCATATCGTCGTGTCATAAAAAGTCACTAGAAGTGGAATGTTAACCTACTCTAAATAAATCATAAAAATCTAAGAAGTTCGTTTAGTGTTGAGGTTATGGGATCGGCCTGTCAGCTTGGCAGTCCGGTTTCAAATCACGCACAGGGCGGTCTTCCGATCTATAGCTCTGCTGATGAGGCCTAATAGGCCGAAATGTACATACAGAGATTGATTTTTCTCGATTTGTTTAGCCATACATTTAATAGGTATTCCCGCCTAATTCATTATTAATTAATTAATTTCTAAATTAGGTACGACTCCAATTAAGCACTTATTCTCCAAAAAATTATCGGCAAAAAGCCATTCTAAACAAACCTTGTTTACAACTTATCATATCGTCGTGTCATAAAAAGTCACTAGAAGTGGAATGTTAACCTACTCTAAACAAATCATAAAATCTAAGAAGTTCGTTTAGTGTTGAGGTTATGGGATCGGCCTGTCAGCTTGGCAGTCCGGTTTCAAATCACGCACAGGGCGGTCTTCCGATCTATAGCTCTGCTGATGAGGCCTAATAGGCCGAAATGTACATACAGAGATTGATTTTTCTCGATTTGTTTAGCCATACATTTAATAGGTATTCCCGCCTAATTCATTATTAATTAATTAATTTCTAAATTAGGTACGACTCCAATTAAGCACTTATTCTCCAAAAAATTATCGGCAAAAAGCCATTCTAAACAAACCTTATATATATATATATATATATATATATATATATATATTAGAAAAAGTACTTGGTCTATGACCGGACTATATATAAAGATTGGATCATAAATAGGTGAAAGATTCCGAGCTGAACGGCTTAGAATGCGATTTTGATCACTAAAATTAAACTAAACTGCTGGTATAGCTATAATAGAAAGCAGGCAACGCAAATCGGTTGATTTTGGTTTAATTAATTAATTATATCCCTTAATCTGTAAAAGTCAACAAGCAAATTTGCCGTGGTTCTTAGTTAGAAGGTTATTACGTCGACACGTATATACTAAACCTCCATTTGTATATATAGATAGATATATATATATATGCAGAGAGAGATAGGTAGAGATAGATATATATGAATAGACAATTAGATAGATAACAGACGGATAAGAAAATAAGAAAAACTTACCAAACATTTGGCTATTATAAATTTATTTCGAACTCAATAACAATAAATGATAATTTGTAATAAATTTTTTTTTAGATGAGGCTTGATGTATTATCTGCGTTATTCGGACTATTGTTCTCATCTTCATTGTTATCTGTACAACGTTTCGGCCGATATGCCCTCCGGCCTTCTTCAGGTATTTCTTGTCGGACTCGGGAACCTTCTTTTCGGACTCGGGAACCTTCTTTTCGAACCCGGGAACTTTCTTGTCGTAGTCGGGAATCTCCTTGAGAATGAATGTATCGTCTACGTATATAAGCGACATTGATGGCTTTAGTAGTGTAAATCCTAAGGTCATCTCTTCAAAGTATTCCATGTATATATGGGCGAACACTGGGGACAATGGTGATCCCATAGCCAGGCCCTCCTCTTGTCGGTATATGTCAGAACCCATCTCGAAGTAGGTTGTTTCTACACAGAAAGTCATCATTTCCATCAAATGACAGTTGGTTAAGTTTTTCATTCTCATTGAAAATATAAATATTTCTCTGTATGTGATAAATTTATTAATTATCATACATTGAGCTCTCTTAGAGGAAATCATTGTATAAATCTATAAGTGGGGCATCAACATGAGCGTTCTTTCTGGATATACAGAATATATTGATGACCTCACATAGAATTATCCCCAACATATCAATCAATTGGATGATTTTGCCAGCCCCCCTTCTTCTTCTTCTTCTTCTTCTTCTTCTTCTTCTTCTTGATCCCTATCAAATTCTTCTTCTTTCGCCTAAACATTTTTTTTTCTTCTTCTTCTTCTTCTTCTTCTTCTTCTTCTTCTTCTTTCACTTTAACATTTTCCTTCTTCTTCTCGTCTTATTCACATTCTCTCATCCGCATTTTTTTTCTTCTTCTTCTTCTTCTTCTTCTTCTTCTTCTTCTTCTTCACCTGACCTTCTTCTTCTTCTTCTTCTTCTTCTTCTTTCACTTTAACATTTCCTTCTTCTTCTTCGTCTTATTCACATTCTCTCACCTGCAGCCTCCTCCTCCTCCTTCTCTTCTTCTTCTTCTTCTTCTTCTTCTTCTTCTTCACCTGCACCTTCTTCTTCTTCTTCTCCTTCTTCTACTTCTTCTTCTTCTTCTTCTTCTTCTTCACCTGCACCTTCTTCTTCTTTCTTCTTCTTCTTCTTCTTCTTCTTCTTCTTCTTTCACTTTACATTTTCCTTCTTCTTCTTCGTCTTATTCACATTCTCTCACCTGCAGCCTCCTCCTCCTCCTTCTTCTTCTTCTTCTTCTTCTTCTTCTTCTTCTTCTTCTTCTTCTTCTTCTTCTCTCACTTTAACATTTTCCTTCTTCTTCTTCGTCTTCTTCACATTCTCTCACCTGCATCTTCTTCTTCTTCTTCTTCTTCTTCTTCTTCTTCTTCTTCTTCACCTGCACCTTCTTCTTCTTCTTCTTCTTCTTCTTCTCGCACTTCTTCTTCTTCTTCTTCTTCTCGCACTTCTTCTTCTTCTCTCACTTTAACATTTTCCTTCTTCTTCTTCGTCTTCTTCACATTCTCTCACCTGCATCTTCTTCTTCTTCTTCTTCTTCTTCTTCTTCTTCTTCTTCTTCTTCTTCTATATATTGTCTTCATTTAGGTCTTACCTTTTTTCTCCATTGATAAATGAATCAACGAGTTGGTGTCGCTTATGTGTAGATAGTATGCGATAGCTCAAAAGAAAACTGAATGGGACGGCTGGATCTATTCGTAGCCAAATTAAATGTCAACGCGCTTCACGTATAATAACCAGTCTACGATTAACTTAGACAATCAGTAATTAAATAAATTCATTACCTACGTGTGCAATTAGGCTGGTCCCATATATCTTCTCCACGCTATATACTCGCGAGTTGCAAAGACATACATCCTGGAAAACGTCGAAAGCGGCATGAATGACCTATAAAACGACGTTTGCTACCGGGGTGCAAGGGGAGCCAAGGTGGGGGGTGGAATATTATGGGGTATAGTTATTTACTACGCTTAGCTTAGATGTGGCACAAGGCCAGAATTATGGGGCGCCCAATTGAGAATCAAACGCATTAAAAATGGTTTGAAAATCTAGCTTGCAAATCATCACACAACGTGAAGTGCTCCTAGTTATTTACAACGCTTAGCTTTGATGTGGCACAAGGCTAGAAGAATGGGGCGCCCAGTGAAAATCTAACTCACTAATATTGGTTTGTGAATCTAACTTGCTAATCATCACACCACGTGAAGTGTTCCTTGTTATTTACTAAGCTTAGCTTTGATGTGGCACAAGGCCAGAAGAATGGGGCGCCCAGTGAAAATCTAACTCACTAATATTGGTTTGTGAATATAACTTGCTAATCATCACACCACGTGAAGTGTTCCTAGTTATTTACAACGCTTAGCTTTAATGTGGCACAAGGCCAGAAGAATGGGGCGCCCAGTGAAAATCTAACTCACTAAAATTGGTCCGTGAATATAACTTGCTAATCGTCACACCACGTGAAGTGCTCCTAGTTATTTACAACGCTTAGCTTTAATGTGGCACAAGGCCAGAAGAATGGGGCGCCCAGTGAAAATCTAACTCACTAAAAATTGGTCCGTGAATATAACTTGCTAATCATCACACCACGTGAAGTGTTCCTAGTTATTTACAACGCTTAGCTTTAATGTGGCACAAGGCCAGAAGAATGGGGCGCCCAGTGAAAATCTAACTCACTAAAATTGGTCCGTGAATATAACTTGCTAATCGTCACACCACGTGAAGTGCTCCTAGTTATTTACTAAGCTTAGCTTTGATGTGGCACAAGGCCAGAAGAATGGGGCGCCCAGTGAAAATCTAACTCACTAATAATGGTCTGTGAATCTAACTTGCTAACCATTAACACCACGTGAGATGCCCAAATTCATCTATTTACTAAGCTTAGCTTAGATGTGGCACAAGGCCAGAAGTATGGAGCGCCCAGTGAGAATCAAAATCACAGGCAATATTATGCGAATTAAGCTTGCAAACCATAATATTACATGAGGTGCCTGAATATTTTGGAGGATTGTTATTTACTAAAATTAGCTTAGATGTGACACAAGGCCATAAGTATGGGGCGCCCAATGACAATCGAACGCATTAACCATGGTCTGCGAATCTAACTTGCTAACCATTACACCACGTGAGATGCCCAAAATATATTTATTTACTAAACTTAGCTAAGATGTGGCACAAGGCCAAGAGTATGAGGCGCTCAATGCCAACCAAACTCACTAAGAAGGGTCAACGAATCTCAGTTGCTAACCATTACACCGCGTAGGTACCCGAATATTTTTGGGTATAGTTATGGACAAAGCTTAGCTTAGATGTGACACAAGGCCAGAAGAATGAGGCACAACAAAAATTAGCTCTTTAAATTTGGTTAGGAAAAAAACCCTGAAATAAAACCTCATATATATATATATATATATATATATATATATATATATATATATATATATATATATGCTCCCCATCCCCTAGGATTGAGGACTCTGGGGGGATCTCACTGACGGCCGCCAACTCAAGCGTAAACGCAACGCTCTTCTACATAAGGAATGGAACACTCTGTGACGGCCTTTACACACAAAGCGATGTGTGTATTAAAACAGTCAAAATCCCCTTCCCATCCTGTAAGTGAAGACAGCCTAATGGTTAAGGTGCCGGATTTCAATTCCAGTTGTAGGTAGAGACTTGATAAGTCAAGAGACTTGATAGGTCGAAACACGTGTCTGTGGATGACCCTATATATATATATATATATATATATAATATATATTATATAATGTGTTGTGTGTGTGTGTGTGTGTGTGTGTTGTGTGTGTGTATGCTGATTTTCGCTTGAAATTTTCTAATATTTTACAACTATATTCTAATAATAAGAATCATTTGAAGCCTGACTTAGTTGATTTTTCTAACCATTTTGAATACCCAATGAAAATAACCTTGCAACAAAAGATTAAACGATTATTTTAGAAAAAACACAAATTCTTGGAGGAATGTTAGAAATAACAGAAGACTTCAAATATTCATCTGATTGACTTTTCAAATTCAAGAAATCGAATACATAAAATATTTATTTTTCTTTTATCTGGAGAGAGGGGTCTCAAGCGCAGATCTTGATTCAATAAAAGTTACTAAATTTGAGTTTCAGGTATTTTTAAAAAAAGAAAATTTATCTTGTTCGTATTTTCAAAAACAAAAATTAAGAATCAATAACAATATTTGACCAGCCCTGTCACCTGGAGCTTTAGAAAACACCGACTGTGACTCTGCACATTGGGTAAAACCCAGGCGAGTAGTTGAATTCATACCTTTCCGAAAGGTATTACCGCTATGAAAAAAAGAAAAGAAAAGTTATTTCCAGATTTTGAACTCGGATCGACGAGTCTATTTCCTACGACACTAACCATTACATCACACCCCTCCATCTACACGAGTATTATATCATCAGGCAGAATTTCTGGAAATTTTGTAACCATGCCGATAGTTTAAATTGCATTCGAGATAATTTAGAATTATTTTACAGAAAGTGAAATTCGTCTAACTGGCAATTTAATCCAGTCATAAGATTAACTAATATTTATTGATCGGAAATTAAAAATAAGATTAAGTTTATGAAGTAAATCTAGGTTTATCGCTGGTTCCATAAAAATGAAGAGCAACGTTTTTTTAAATATTGGTCTTCCATATTTTCTTTAGGGTTAACACGTAATTCACCAACCCTGTCTGCTGTGGCTTTACAATACATCAACTAGAAAGAGGTAAGATCCACCCAACGGGACCACATGTTCACCGTGGGGGACAACCTTTTATGCTTAAGGTTGGAACCCTATTGGCTGAGCAGTCCATGACATGCCACAGTCCACTTTGGTCCTTACTTAGGTTAAACGGGCGGTCGGAGAGGCCCCCTCTGATCATCACGTCAAACCCCAGCACTTATATGATTAACCCAACCATATTGCCCTCATGGCAACCCCCACACTTTTTATCATGTATGTCCTACATTGACAGTGGCTGACAGTCTTCATGTCCGGGTATGAATTTAAACTCTATCTGATGGTGGGGTTCTAGTTCATGAGGTCTGGGGAATGTGGAACACACCTTCATCATCATTGCTCCCAGGTCCACTGTGACCCGGAGTAGTAGTACGTGTTATGGTCCCATCTATGGGTTAAATAGAATTTTTATTTAAAATTGAGTTTATAAATTTTCTTCAAAACTATCGCTACGAATCTTTCAAAACTTTGCCGGCATTAAATAACCGACCGAGATTTGATGTGCCGTAAAACAAAACAAAACAAAACAAACTTCATTCAATGTCAACAACTTTTCATCGTCCTCATCCTTATCATCATCCTCATCCTTATCATCATCCTTATAATCAACAGCAGCAGCAACAGCAGCAGCATCAAGACATCATGACAGCACTGACTCCTTTAAAACTCGCCCACCCGCCGCCTCTATCAATCATCACCCTTGAACAAGTTCTCTAGACGGCACCTAGTGTTCGCACCTACCCTGACTTAATTTATTTTACACCGCGATATATTATGCCTACTCAACCAGTTTGACGTGTTGCATGTTATAGACTGCTTATCCACCAGGATCCGATCCTTCAGTATCACGGGTAGCCAACAACAACCAACAGATGGTCCCACTTGGCGGAGGGGATTTACCCCTCTGCAGAGGTGCAGTCAGTGTATTCTAAAGCCCCAGACGACAGGGCTGAACAACAACATGTACTTTAAGCAAACATTTGAAATCAAAATAACTTGATTTGGTTTTCATCCTCATCATCATGTCACGCTGGCTTCACGGATATCCATGACAATCTCTCGCCAACCCTCCCTATCACCCACTGCTCCTGGGAGGTCCTCTGCGTTGCATCCAGTATCCGCGCAAAGCGGGTCAATGTATGTCTTTGCTGGTCGGCTCACGCTGGCGTGCCCCTGTGAAGGCCTTCACAGAAGAACGTCACTTATGCAACTCTAGCAATGACCGGAGTGTCTCGTTCCCCTTACACGAATGGTTCATGTGATATGAAGTAGGTGGCCGTACAGCTGTTTTCACGTTGAGTGCTGTTTCCATGTCTTGTTTAAGACTGCACGCAGCATTTTTTGCAGCTACCATCTAGTTCATTCTCCAGTTTCTTCGTTAGAATTCAGGTGGTGCAGCCGTACAGTAGCACTGATACAACTACAGCCTGGAAGAACTGTCGCTTTAACTTGTCAGTGAGACCGGACTTCCATATGACTGACAATCTGTTTATAGCAGACCATGCCTTTCCAATGCCCGACAAGGGTTGATATGCCGTAATAAATATATATTTACCAACCCCTCCTCACGAGCAGGATGCGACACAAGGTCAAAATGTTAGGCGGAGTTTAACAGGTTTGAATTCAGAGTTTTCCTTCTCCTAGACTGGTCATCTAACCAAGATTAAAGAGCCCAGTCTGCTCTGCTATTTTCCCATAGCTGGAGGGAGAATTGGATTCATACCTTTCCCAAGGGTATTAGCACCATGTGAAATGCGAACAGCTTCGTCCAGGAATTGAACTCGAGTCGATGAGTCCATTTCCTAAGACTGTAACCATTGGACCACGCGCCTCCATATGCCGTAAAATATAAACTCCAAACAAACAAACAAACAACCAGCCAACCATATAGTGGGATGCCGTACTTGCGTCATGCTATTGTATATCCTTTCCATTGGAGTTGGTAACTTTCCATTCGATAAAGATAATATCAGCTTAAACCAGTGATTAATTATGTGCCACTAAATCAAGTCTTGAATATTCAATGTTAATTGATGGCTGATGAGGCAGCCATGTTAACTGTCTTCATCATGAGACATTTCAAGCCAAACGGTGGGTCACTTAGGGTTTTACACTTGGCTCACTAACCGTTTACGTCCTACCACATTTTCCCCAGGGGACGCTTCAGAGATCACTGCACCCCGATAATGGCTCTTGTTGATTTGTAGTGAAAGGAGAATTTGAGTCAAGTAATGTTAAATACAAATAGCAAGGGATATAGCCTCGGTTTCATTACCGTCAGAATGAGGCTGATTATTTTGGTATTTGTAATCAAATAGAACAGACAGAAATGGAGAGGGTGAACAGTGTATATTTATATATATATATATATATATATATATATATATATATATATATATATATATATAAGAATTTTGGCCGCATTTTTCTTTTATACAAGTTTCGTTGAACTGTACAGACAATTCCTGTCGGACAAGTTTTTCGTTGATCCGTTCCAATTTTCGTGCCATCCTTCTGGTGTCGGGGTGTAACTGGTATAACATTCCCCCAAAGGTTTCAAAACGAGCACTTTCAGCAATACAATTTGCCATCCTCAGGTAGGAAACGATGGTATG
>CM042158.1:51121087-51126087 GCA_023376005.1 Doryteuthis pealeii
CGTATGATTTCGTGTCTCGTTTTTAACGAGAACGAGTAGTAGCAAGGAATTAGAAGTGGGAGGTAATAACATGGTAGTAGGTCGTTGTAGGAATGGTAGTGGTTCGAGCGAGCGTTGCAGTAGTGATCTTATGTGCGAGGGGGCACAAGTTGTGAGAAGGAGGGGTAAAGTGGAGGAGGATAGGCGGAAAGATGGCCCGAAAATTGGAACGGATCAACGAAAACTTGTCCGACAGGAATTGTCTGTACAGTTCAACCAAACACACACACACACATATATATATATATATATATATATATATATATATATATATATATATATATATATATATTATGAGGCGTTATCATAGATCTCTGAGAGAGAGAGAGAGAGAGAGAGAGAGACGTACCATGGTAAACGCCCCAAAGAGTAAAAGTTCAATAATATGTGAGACGGGGAAGGATGAACAGGGAATAATAGAGTGTGTAATGTGTGGGTGTGTGTGTGTGTGTTGGGGGGGGGTGGAAGAGAAAAGAAAAGAAAGGAAAAAAAAGAAAGGGAAAAAAAAGAGAGAGAGAGGAGAGAGAGAAGAGAGAGTAGAGAGAGAGAGAGAGAGAGAGAGAGAAAAGTGAGAGAGAGAGTGAGATTCTGAAAAAGGGAGAGGGAAATTTATTCTGAAAAGAATTAACGTTCCATTCATTAATTCATTTCTATCCTTGGTGAATACACCTTCAATGTCAATACTTTAATGATAGACCTTAGTTATATAT
The DNA here is from genome assembly GCA_023376005.1 of Doryteuthis pealeii. NCBI lineage: Eukaryota > Metazoa > Mollusca > Cephalopoda > Myopsida > Loliginidae > Doryteuthis > Doryteuthis pealeii. The sequence continues at coordinate 51,121,837 of CM042158.1, forward strand.
ACTAGCAAATATTGCACCCTTCGGGTGCAAGTATTTAGGTTTTGATGTAATAAGATATTGTATCAATTAGAAATATTTTTAGAAAATGATAAACTGAGGGGGTATGACCGAAAAAAAGAACAGCTTTAAATCTAACTCTTCCATCATTTTGCATCACTCCGTCTTTTCATTTTCCCTAATTTATCTATTTAGTTAGATTATGAGTATTTAATAAAAATTACAGTTCTTTCGTCTTGTTTATGGATTTCTTTTTTAACATTTTCCACGAGATTTTTGCTCAAATTCGTTAAGAGAAAACCAAACAATTAGAAATCAATAATACTAAGCATATATTTATTAAAATCAAATTCTTAATATCAATATGCAAATTAGCCTTCTCGTTCGCACTGTAAACCGCTATTTTTTTTAAATATATAATATACTTGCATGTTATTAGTATGTAGATTAATCCACAGTATTAATAAGGTATAAACAATTTTATCATATTGAGGTTTAATAAAAATAAATTCATGTGAATGTGATGTCAATAACTAAGGGAATTGTGACTTGAGTAGTGATTTAGTTTTGGTTACAGACAGAAAAACACACAATCTCCATTATATAATAAAATATATTATATATATATATATATAATATATATACTATATATTAGCAAAAGTACTTGGTCCATGACCGGACTATATATAAAGATTGGATCATAATTAGGCGAAAGATTCCGAGCTGAACGGATTAGAATGCGATTTTGATACACTAAAATTAAAACTAAACTGCTGGTATAGCATATAATAGAAAAGCAGGCAACGCAAATCGGTTGATTTTGGTTTAATTAATTAATTATATCCCTTAATCTGTGAAAGTCAACAAGCAAATTTGGCGTGGTTCTTAGTTAGAAGGTTTATTACGTCGACACGCACATACTAAACCTCCATTTGTATATTTATATATATATATATAGTAAATGAAGAAAACTCTAAACTTGCTTCATTACAATAATATTTCAACCGTATTAATACGGCATCTTCAGGTAATCACAAGAACATGACTCTTCTCTTGTGATTACTGAAGATGCCGTATTAATACGGTTGAAATAAATTATTTGTAATGAAGCAAGTTTAGAGTTTTTCTTCATTTACTAAAATATCTTGCTCTGTCCTTCTACTCACTGGTATTAGGTACATTGAGCTCTCCTTATGGTCTACCGGCATCAGCTTGGTTAAACCACACATGGAAAGACGCCTAACTACGGAAAAAAACTATATATATAATATATATAGTATATATATATATATATATATATATGCAGAGAGAGATAGGTTAGAGATAGATATTATATGAATAGACAATTAGATAGATAACAGACGGATAAGAAAATAAGAAAAACTTAACAAACATTTGGCTATTATAAATTTATTTCGAACAGAACTCAATAAATGATAATTTGTAATAGTCAAATGACGTTTCTCTGATATTTTTTTTAGATGAGGCTCGATGATTAGTATTATCTGCGTTATTCGGACTATTGTTCTCATCTTCATTGTTATCTGTACAACGTTTCGGCCGATATGCCCTCCGGCCTTCTTCAGGTATTTCTTGTCGGACTCGGGAACCTTCTTTTCGGACTCGGGAACCTTCTTTTCGAACCCGGGAACTTTCTTGTCGTAGTCGGGAACCTCCTTGAGAATGAATGTATCGTCTACGTATATAAGCGACATTGATAGCTTTAGTAGTGTAGATCCTAAGGTCATCTCTTCAAAGTATTCCATGTATATATGGGCCAACACTGGGGACAATGGTGATCCCATAGCCAGGCCCTCCTCTCGTCGGTATATGTCAGAACCCATCTCGAAGTAGGTTGTTTCTACACAGAAAGTCAGCATTTCCATCAAATGACAGTTGGTTAAGTTTTTCATTCTCATTGAAAATATAAATATTTCTCTGTATGTGATAAATGTATTAATTATCATACATTGAGCTCTCTTAGAGGAAATCATTGTATAAATCTATAAGTGGGGCATCAACATGAGCGTTCTTTCTGGATATACAGAAGATATTGATGACCCCAAATAGAATTATCCCCAACATATCAGTCAATTGGATGCTTTTGCCACCCCCTCTTCTTCTTCTTCTTCTTCTTCTTCTTCTTCTTCTTCTTCTTCTTCTTGATCCCTATCAAATTCTTCTTCTTTCGCCTAAACATTTTTTCTTCTTCTTCTTCTTCTTCTTCTTCTTCTTCTTCTTCTTCTTCTTCTTCTCTGCACATTCTTCTTTCTTCTTCCTTCTTCTTCTTCTTCTTCTTCTTCTTCTTCTGCACATTCTTCTCTTCTTCTTCTTTTCACTTTAAACTTTTCCTTCTTTCTTCTTCGTCTTATTCACATTCTCTCATCCGGCATTTTTTTCTTCTTCTTCTTCTTCTTCTTCTTCTTCTTCTTCTTCTTCTTCTTATTCTTCTTCTTCTTCTTCCTCTTCTTTTTGATCCATCTAAAAATTCTTCTTCTTTTACCTACATACTACTCTTCTTCTTCTTCTTCTCGCACTTCTTCTTCTTCTTCTTCTTCTTCTTCTTCTTCTTCTCGCACTTCTTCTTCTTCTCGCACTTCTTCTTCTTCTCGCACTTCTTCTTCTCGCACTTCTTCTTCTTCTTCTTCTTTTTGATCCATCTAAAAATTCTTCTTCTTTTACCTATACTTTTCTTCTTCTTCTTCCTTCTTCTTTCACTTTCTTCTCTTCTCTTCTTCTTTTCTTCTTCTTCTTCTTCTCTTCTTCTTCGCATGCACCTGCTTCTTCTTCTTCTTCTCTTCTTCTTCTTCTTCTTCAATGCAGCTTCTTCTTCTTCTTCTCGCACTTCTTCTTCTCGCAGCTTCCTTCTACTCACACTTCTTCTTCTTCTCGCACTTCTTCTCGCACTTCCTTCGTTCTTCTTTCTTCTTCCGCACTTCTTCTCGCACTTTTCTCGCACTTCTTCTTCTCTTCTCGCACTTCTTCTTCTTCTTCTCGCACATTCTTCTTCTTCTCTTTACATTTCATTTCCTTCTTGCTCTTCGTCTTCTTCACATTTCTTCATCTGCATTTCTTCTTCCTTCTTTCTCTTCTTCTCTTCTTCTTTTCTTCTTCCTTCTTCTTCTTCTTCTTCTAATATATTTATTTATATATATATATATATTGTCTTCATTTAGGTCTTACCTTTTTTTCTCCATTGATAAATGAATCAACGAGTTGGTGTCGCTTATGGTGTAGATAGTATGCGATAGCTCAAAAGAAAACTGAATGGGACGGCTGGTCTATTCGTAGCCAAATTAAATGTCAACGCGCTTCACGTATAATAACCAGTCTACGATTAACTTAGACAATCCAGTAATTAAATAAATTCATTACTACGTGTGCAATTAGGCTGGTCCATATATCTTCTCCACGCTAATATTCTCGCGAGTTGCAAAGACATACATCCTGGAAAACGTCGAAAGCGGCATGATGACCTATAAAACGACGTTTGGTACCGGGGTGCAAGGGGAGCCAAGGTGGGGGTTGGAATATTTTGGGGTATAGTTATTTACTACGCCTAGCTTAGATGTGGCACAAGACCAGAATTATGGGGCGCCCAATTGAGAATCAAACGCATTAAAATGGTTTGAAAATCTAGCTTGCAAATCATCACACAACGTGAAGTGCTCCTTGTTACTTACAACGCTTAGCTTTGATGTGGCACAAGGCTAGAAGAATGGGGCGCCCAGTGAAAATCTAACTCACTAGAATTGGTCCGTGAATATAACTTGCTAATCATCACACCACGTGAACTGCTCCTAGTTATTTACTAAGCTTAGCTTTGATGTGGCACAAGGCCAGAAGAATGGGGCGCCCAGTGAAAATCTAACTCACTAATAATGGTTTGTGAATCTAACTTGCTAACCATTAACACCACGAGAGATGCCCAAATTCATCTATTTACTAAGCTTAGCTTAGATGTGGCACAAGGCCAGAAGATGGAGCGCCCAGTGAGAATCAAAATCACAGGCAATATTATGCGAACCATAATATTACATGAGGTGCCCGAATATTTTGGAGGATTGTTATTTACTAAAATTAACTTAGATGTGGCACAAGGCCATAAGTATGGAGCGCCAAATCACAATCGTTGTTTGTTGACGTTCTTCTGTGAAGGCCTTCACAGGGGCACGCCAGCGTGAGCCGACCAGCAAAGACATACATTGACCCGCTCTGCGCGGATACTGGATGCAACGCAGAGGACCTCCCAGG
>CM042158.1:51131087-51153587 GCA_023376005.1 Doryteuthis pealeii
CTATACATTTAATGTTGAAAAATATTTTTTAAACCGAGTTTAATTGAAATTATACATTGCTATATTAACACAAACAACTGTCTCGATAATAGATTCAATAATTAATTTCAATGGTTAATTAAATGTATAGTAATTTGGGTTTTTTGTTGTTTATTTTTAAAGCAATACGTAATTAAAAACAACCTTAATCCCCTAAAACCGTAACCCAATTCGCAAAATGTTAATTCATAGAATGTAGGACTGACTTCTGACTTAGGTTGGAAAATTAAAACGGAAAATTTTTGCTGGTACCCAATGACAGTTTAACTACAGTCTATGAATTAACATTTTACGAATTGGGTTACGGTTTTAGGGGATTAAGGTTGTTTTTAATTACGTATGGCTTTAAAAAAATAAACTCTGTCTTTAGTCTTTTTATTTATGCAGAAAATAGTATCAATCAAATATATACCACTCCGATATTACAGTCTGATAATACAAATAATTGTAATCTTTGCGGAGTTCCGTCATGGCCTCTTGCCTCAAAACATGCTTGCCGGTGACTGCTGAAAAAAAAAAAAAAAAAAAAAAAAAACACCAGCTACGATTGAAGTCCGTAGCGGAAGCGGCGTGAAAAAAAAACAACTAGGGTTTAGTGTTTAGGATTTGCGGTTGGGGTTTATGTTTAGTTTAATGGAAAATAAATAAATAATTTGGGCTCTGTTTTTTCTGAGTCACCCTGTATACAGGGTGACCCAGAAAAAACAGAACTTTGTAATAAAACAGTTAATTTTAACTAGGGGCGTTTAGGGTTAGGGTTGGGTTTTCAGTGGAAAATGCCCTAAGTTGGTTCTTTTTTTTTTTTTTTTTTTTTTTTTCAAGTGATACCGCTTCTGATGCAGGAATCCAGGTCGGAACTCCGCAAAGATTACCATTATTTGTATTATTCAGACTATTGTCCTCGCTTTCTTTGTTATCTGTACAAAGTTTCGGCTGATGTCCCTCCGGCCTTCTTCAGGTATTTCTTGTCGGACTCGGGAACCTTCTTGTAATTGGGAGCCATCACGGAACTTTGAACCCTTTATTAGGTCCACGGGGGTATCCTGTTCTCATTCCACTAACCATAGCCGGGGTACAGGTGTTAAGCTGTGTTAATTATTATTCTATGTTACTGCTGTCCCTGACCAGGATTGAACCTGCAGTCTAGAGATAACTGGCATTTAGAACTGTCTTAATCTAACTCCTTTATCTACTAGGATATGTGTTCAATTGGACAATCCAGTGTGAATTTTTTCAATTGCAAAAGTTACAATTTATTTAGTAAACACGGATTTTAAGTAGCCTCTTGGCAGGTATCTTGATCAAAATGGACGAAAAAAACGTTTTAAATATATCAAAAATAAATTATATGTGTAATATTATTTTGCTTTTTTACTGATGCCATTATGTTACTACTTTTCGACTTAGACAAAAATTTGACCTTAAATAATCAATTTAATAAATTTTAGTTCGTTTTAAAAATGAAAAGCAGATGATATTTTGGCAGATTCTACTCTTTTCCCTAATCATCTAGCGAGAGCTTAATGGGTGACCCAACGGGCCACGTTTTGTCTAGTATATATATATATATATATATATATATATATATATATATATATATATATATTAGTCGTACTATTTACCCATAGCTGGAAGAAGAAGAGTTAGATTCATACCTTTCCCAACGGTATTAGCGCTATGTGAAATACAAACAGCCTTGTCCAAGATTTGAACTCGTCTCGTTGTGTCCATTTCCTCACATGGCTCCAATATGATGAGATGTAGATATTTACACAACCCGTTCACCGCGGATAGGCATGCGATACAATGTCACAAGTATGGGATATAATAAAATATAATGAGAGTATCAACAATTCTAGGTTCTCCTCTCATTTGAATGCCACAAAAGTAATAGAAGAGAAGTAATACTCGCCAGATTGCGTATTGGGCACACCCACATTACCCATTCGTACCTGTTCAAAGGGGAGGATGTCCCAGTGTGCCCAACATGCAATGTACAACTTACAACCAAACATATCCTTCACAATTGTAACAGCCTTAAACATATCCGCACTAATTACTATCAAGCAAGAAACCCGAGGGACATCTTTAAGAATACAAAACTTGAAAACATTTTAAATTTTATAAAAAAAGCAACCTTTTCAACAAGATATAACAAAACATAATCGAATATCTCCATAGAACCACTACTTTAAAGACTGAAATCCAAAATAACCTTTTTTGGCATTAAATGACCCACAGAGGTTGATATGCCGTTAAACAAAACACAAACCCCATAAAACCACTACTTTAAAGACTGAAATCCAAAATAACCTTTTTGGTATTAAATGATCTACAGAGGTTGATATGCCGTTAAACAAAACTCAAACCCATAAAACCACTACTTTAAAGACTGAAATCCAAAATGACCTTTTTTGGCATTAAATGACCCACAGAGGTTGATATGCCGTTAAACAAAACTCAAACTCAAACTCATTTGATTGCCTTAGATATAAATTGAATGGCTTTAGAACAAATACTAAATATGGTCAATAGTTTTAAGACTATCAAAGTTTGTCAGGGGCTGTAGAATACGCTGACTGCATATCTGCAGAAGGGTAAGACACCCACCAATCCGTGTCGCCTGTAGGCCCTGGGTGACAACCCGTAATGCTTAAGGATGGAATTTTCGAAGCTGAGTAGTCATGGCATGCAACACTCTATGTTGGCTCATACGCTAGACTGGCGGTCGGACAGATCTCCCTTTAAACAATCGGCCAGTCACATCCGTCCCGAACAATCATATTATGCTGATCGTATTTCCCTTAACAAAAAAAAACAAAAAAACAACAAAAAAACAAAAAAAAAACAAACATTAACTACACCCTGGAAGCCGTAAACACCTTCACCTACCTTGGGTCCACCATCACCGACAACCTGTCACTTGATACTGAACTCAGTTGCCGGATCGGAAAAGCTGTCTCAGATTTTGCGAAGCTCACGGCAAGAGTGTGGGACAACAGCAAGCTCACTATCCGTACAAAGGTACAAGTGTATAGGGCATGTGTTATCAGCACCCTCATGTATGGAAGTGAAACATGGACCTTATACTATCACCAATAGCGGTGGCTAAATAACTTCTACCTTCGCTACCTTAGACGTATACTGGGCATCACCTGGAGGAACAGGATCACTAACACAGCAGTTCTAGAGAAAGCTCAACTCCCAGCTTGTGTTCTCTACTGAGGCAACGTCGTCCCCGATGGATGGGTCATGTACGTCGGATGGATGATGGATGAATCCCGAAAGACATACATTATGCAGAGCTTACGTCTGGTAAAAGACAGATTATTCGGCCCCAGCTGCGATTCAAGGATGTATGCAAGAATGATTTCAGGTGATTTGGCATTGCCCTTTCCAGCTGGGAAAATTTGGCTCAGGACTGCCCTCGGTGGCAGCAGAATTTCCGTAGAGGGCTGTTCATGTCAGAAGCTACCCTGACGCAACACCATGAAGCTAAGAGGTCCAGAAGAAAGCAGTGGCAACAAAGCACCGGCACATCAACATCTTCAGGGACAGACTTCACATGCGAAATCTGTGGTCGAGAATGTTTTTCAAACATCGGACTTCACAGTCACAGGAGGCGCTGTAAGTTCAAGGGCACATAAAAACTTTATTATAGTCTTCCGAGACTGAAATTCCAATGAATGATGATTTCTCTTAACACTATAAGAATAAAACTGTGGTTATTATAATATAAATGAATCCGAACAAAGAGGTGCATATAACAACAAATACAGGCTTTATCGTCTGAGCACGTGGAGAATGACATACATAATGATATACAAACAAATAAGACGAGATCCTTGGGAAGTACGAAAGAGTTCATAAAGAATAAGAGAGTCACCTACAGATAGTTTGGGGGCTAAACTCTCCACTTAATGGACAGAGACACCAGGTGTCTAGTCCATCTTTTGTGGATGCTGGACCAAGAGAAAGAACGAGAGAAATTGCCGGGCTGCTGTTTAAATACCCAACTAGTAGAGTCACCTATTGGCGAAAGACTCGCGGTAAGGGTAGATAACCCTTTTGTACCCAGGTCCATCCCAGCATGGACAGACAATCAACTACAATATATACCCTTCTGCCATACTCTGATATATAATAGATAGATAGCGACAGAGATACATTAGATTAGAAGATGGACGATCTTACTTGGTAATTCCTGTAGGAGTTATTTTCGTATTTGCCTGGAGAGTTGTCTGCCCGTTTAGTATCGTTGGTTACCACTATGGGCCTTGTGTATTTAAGCGGCCGATTTGAACTTCTCTTCCTCTTTTTGCCTGCTGCTCGACCTTACGAGACACAATGAGGTAGTCTTATGACTACCCCTTTCTTGTTGGGGCTTCGGCCCTTAACACTGGCCACTCACTGCTAGTAAGTCTCTTATACGATATATGTCTATCCTTTAGTCATGTATCCGTAACTACGTTTTTATGTACATTCAGGTATCTCTTTGATACCTAAATATCTTGTATTTTACCATTCATGAATGTGTCATTATCTCTACTCTTGCATATGTATCTATTCTTGTATCTAGTCATATCCATGTGCTGTACCATATTAAATACGAGATACGCTGGTCATTGTCTTAATAATTTACAAGAAAATCAAGACCTTGTTTGTTCTTGATCAAGTTTTATTCTTAACCCATTTGATTGATTCCACCGCAGGGATGAGATTGGATCTCGGGAGAGACGATCTCTCTTCTTTAAAAGCCAGGTCGCATTTAACTATCACATGTCTCTCATGGAACCCAAATCGCGGGCCTCTAAGGGTCAAGTTACCGGTAATTTTCAATGCGGATTCTAAATCAAAGGCCTTATTTCAAATATTCCTAGCCACAGGTATGTTCACAATTTATGAACTATCATGAATTATAACACTATATCCACCATAAATATCCCCTTCATAGACATTTCAAGATAAAATCTTTGGTTCTAATTTTATTCATTTCAACTTACATAAATATGTTAAAATAATCAAAATGTCTATTTTGTAAATCATTTTCTTTTTTTAAATTTTGCAATTCTAAATAAATTTTTAGCTCTAGTTCCAAATAATTTTCAGGTGAATAATTATTACCAGGTCAACCAACTAATTCGCATTCATAATTTTTGTGTGGTTAAATTTTCGCCAATTCTACTTTTTTTTTCTTTTTTCTTTTTTGGACGAAAAAATTTATTTCCATTATTTTTGTTCAGTTTTTGTTCACCCTACAGTGAATCTAGTTATATTTGAAAAAAAAATCAATCTGAATATTTGGCCAGCGGATTTCCTAAAGTTGTTATTCGTTTAAGAGACCTGATCGCCATCAGAATTTGCTAACTTGGCATAATATAAAAAATTAAAATGTTATGCAGCCAGACGTTATAGTATTGGTAATATTCAACTTTAATTGACTAAATTCCTACTGTAAAATTTTACTTGCGCATTATTTGAAATGGACTTAATTGTTATTAAAAAGACGTTTTATGATATTTTGGAGTTAAAACATTCACTAAAACGGTTTTGAAAAGCGCCGTGTTTTCTCCGTGAAAATTACGTTGAATCAGAGATGGCTGCCATTGTTTACAAGTTTCTTCTCGGAAAACGAACAAAAGGGCCAGAACTCTCATTGCTTTAAGTTAAGTCATTTTAAGACTTAAATGTATTTAAATGGTATTTACCTCGCACCCCACTTATGCGGGTATGACACAAGGTGTTTTAATGTGGGATCACCCACGAGCCGAAGCTCAGGGGATGGTGGGTCAAAAATTTCAATGCATTGTCTCAAACTGCTCTAACATTCTCACCCCTGACTCTTCTTCTCTCCCAGTTTGCCACGTCTCACGTCTCGTACAATAGAAATATCCCATGCGGCTTTGTGATGATTCATCCTTAAACTTTTCCGTTTTAATCCACACGTAATTCTTATAATCACCCATAAAACTTTTCCGTGCTAATTCACACGTCACTGTTACATTCCTGGCTCTCTCTCCTCCTGTCTATTACATTACAGTCGGACACTTGTTTGGCTGGTAGTTTATAGGGCATGTCAACAACAGTTGGGTTGTTACATACTCATACACATATACCCATGTTGGGTATATACACAATAGAAGTTCTTTCACTAGAGAGGGGAGAGAGTTATAGACAGGTAGACAGAGAGAGGCACAATTGCATTACTTACTTTCTCTGTTCTTTTACTGGGGAGAGATATAGACAGGTAGACAGAGAGATGCATAATTGCATTACTTACTTTCTCTGTTCTTTTACTGGGGAGAGATATAGACAGGTAGACAGAGAGATGCATAATTGCATTACTTACTTTCTCTGTTTACTGGGGAGATATATACAGGTAGACATAGAGATGCATAATTGCATTACTTACTTCTCTGTTCTTTTACTGGGGAGAGATATAGACAGGTAGACAGAGAGATGCATGCACTACTTACTTCTCTGTCTTTTACTGGGAGAGATATAGACAGGTAGACAGAGAGATGCATAATTGCACTACTTACTTTCTCTTCTTTTACTGGGTGAGAGATATAGACAGGTAGACAGAGAGATGCATAATTGCATTACTTACTTTCTCTGTTCTTTTACTGGGGAGAGATATAGACAGGTAGACAGAGAGATGCATAATTGCATTACTTACTTTCTCTATTCTTTTACTGGGAGAGATATAGACAGGTAGACAGAGAGATGAATTGCATTACTTACTTTCTCTATTCTTTACTGGTGAGAGATATTAGACAGAGGATGTAGTACAGAGATGCATAATTGCATTACTACTTTCTCTGTTCTTTTAATATAGACAGGTAGACAGAGAGATGCATAATTGCATTACTTACTTTCTCTGTTCTTTTACTGGGGAGAGATATAGACATACAGATGATATTTTCTCTATTCTTTTACTGGATAATATAGACAGGTAGACAGAGAGATGCATAATTGCATTACTTACTTTCTCTATTCTTTTACTGGGTGAGAGATATACAGGTAGACAGAGATGCATATTGCATTACTTATTTCTCTGTTCTTTTTACTGGATAGGAGATATAGACAGATAGACAGAGAGATGCATAATTGCATTACTTACTTCTCTGTTCTTTTACTGGGGAGAGATATAGACAGGTAGACAGAGAGATGCATAATTGCACTACTTACTTTCTCTGTTTTTTACTGGGGAGAGATATAGACAGTAGACAGAGAGATGCATATTGCATTACTTACTTTCTCTTTCTTTTACGATATAGACAGGTAAACTGCATTACTTTATACTGGGGAGAGATATAGACAGGTAGACATAGAGATGCATAATTGCATTACTTACTTTCTCTGTCTTTTACTGGGGAGAGATATAGACAGGTAGACAGAGAGATGCATAATTGCACTACTTACTTCTCTTTCTTTACTGGGGAGAGATATAACAGGTAGACAGAGAGATGCATAATTGCACTACTTACTTTCTTATCTTTTACTGGGTGAGAAGTATAGACAGTAGACAGAGAGATGCATAATTGCATTACTTACTTTCTCTTCTTTTACTGGGGAGAGATATAGACAGGTAGACAGAGAGATGCATAATTGCATTAATTACTTTCTCTAATTCTTTTACTGGGGAGAGATATAGACAGGTAGACAGAGAGATGCATAATTGCATTACTTACTTTCTCTATTCTTTTACTGGGAGAGATATAGACAGGTAGACAGAGAGATGCATAATGCATTACTTACTTTCTCTATTCTTTTAGAGAGATATAGACAGGTAGAAGAGAGATGCATATTGCATTACTTACTTTCTATCTTTACTGGTGAGAGATATAGACAGGTAGACAGAGAGAGATGCATAATTGCATTACTTACTTTTCTCTGTTCTTTTACTGGGAGAGATATAGACAGGTAGACAGAGAATGATAATTGCATTACTTACTTTTCTCTGTTCTTTTACTGGGGAGAGATATAGACAGGTAGACAGAGAATGCATAATTGCATTACTTACTTTCTCTATTTCTTTACTGGGGAGAGATATATAGACAGGTAGACAGAGAGATGCATATTGTACTTTCTCCTTATTCTTTTACTGGGTGAGAGATATTAGACAGAGAGATGCATATAGTACTTACTTTCTTCTGTCTTTTACTGGAGAGATATAGACAGGATAGACAGAGAAGATGCATAATGCATTACTTACTTTCTCTATTCTTACTTATAGACAGGTAGACAGAGAGATGCATAATTGTTACTCTGTTCTTTTACTAGACAGGTAGACAGAGCTCTGCCATTGCATACTACTTACTTTCTCTATCTTTTACTTATACTTGCGCTACTCAGGTAGACAGGTAGATTATTGCTTGCTGCTTATAGACAGGTATGCTAATTGTCTATTCTTTTACTGGGGAGAGATGACAGGTAGACAGAGAGATGATGCTGGGGAGAGATATAGAAGGTAGACAGAGAGATGATAATTGCATTACTTACTTTCTCTTATTCTTTTACTGGGTGAGAAATATAGACAGGTAGACAGAGAGATGCATAATTGCATTACTTACTTTCTCTATTCTTTTACTGGTGGAGAAATAGAATAGGTAACAGAGAGATGCATAATTGTTACTACTTTCTCCTATTCTTTTACTGGGTGAGAGATATAGACAGGTAGACAGAGAGATGCATAGTTGCATTACTTACTTTCTCTGCTCTTTGTTCATTTGGCCATTCGATCGTCTAGCTTTGACATCTATTTCGTTGGTTGTTCGTCACTGATTCATTTTCTTCTTCTTCTTGTCGGTCGATCTTTTAACTTATGTATGCATCAACCAACAACGACATATTGTTCTTTTTTACCTCTTTTATTCTTAACTAAAACTAACTACAGCGCGCGTGCAGGTGAGTCCAACTAACTAAGCAAGAAACGTCTTTCCTGCTCAGGGTCCTCGTTGGAACTGACGAGTTAACTAGCTCTCACGTGACTTCACGTGATTCGCGGGCTTTCTGTAATATTCCATGAAAAGTGCCGCACGTGATATGAAAAATGACCATCCCTGTAGAACTACAGGGGTTAACAATAATCTATGCAACTACATAGATTATGCAACTGGATTACCTTATGCTAAAATCAGTTCAACCATTAAGATATACAATTATATACGAAATCAAAATCAATATTCAATTGTATTTAGAATGTATATACGTCAGTATCTCATCAGGCATACTTGGACGGTAGAGAATCCGGCTTGGAATCACAAAATACCAGAGGTTCGATACCGGCCCTCGTCAAATCACCGTATGAGTATCACAGAGATCTTTGCGGTAAAGTGAGGAGCTGATGTGGCATACCACCTCAAACGCTAAAATAATCTCCTTGGTCTAGCGTTAGTGAAAAGCGGATACACTCCCTCGCTGTATGACTGATACCGACTTTATGTTACTATATTGCCCATGACATTTTTCCTATAAATTATGTATGGTAGCGTAGAAATTTAAAAAAAGCAGTAATTATGAATTATGAAATTCACTGACATTTAACATGCTTTCTGATTGGTCAAAATGATTAATAAGAACAGGAAGTAGACTTGTTCCCTTTTACTTTGTCCGGAAGTGGACTTTCCGACATCTTACTTGTTGACTGCCATTTGTTTTTGCTTGGATGCAGCGTTTAAGTACTGGTTAAGTCGCTTGAAGATAGAAGCATTTTCTATCCTGTGTTGAATAAAACCTTGTTAATTTTATAACAACCTTTGCATTATCACTTCATCCTCCATGTTTTATGTGTATGTTAAAAAATTGTATTTTTTAAAAAATTTGTTTTTGTTTTGTTTTCTTTTTAGAACGAAGACGTGTCTCCAAGATAAACATTTCTCTTACGTGTATTGGGCAACTTAGGTTAAATAAAGACGTCTGAAAAATATCCAGATCCTTGTGTTCATTACTTAGAACTACAACGAATTCCGAGAGAGAAGGCTAAAAGAACAGAGAATCAGGCCAGCATAGAACAAGTTTAGTATCATATCCAGGATACGACGCCCTGTCAGCTGGGTTTATAATACATCGACTGCACATCTGCAGATAGGTAAAATACCCCTCAATGGGACCACATTTTGGTTGTGGTTGGCGAACCGTGATGCTTAGGAACTGAATCTTGGTAGCTGAGTAGTCAAGAATTTGAAACACTTTACTTTGCCCCTAATTGGACTAAACGGTCGGGCGGAAAGGGTCCCTCGGCTGGTCACGTCAAGTCCTGGCACCTATATCATTATCCCAACCCTATTGGCCATATGACAATCCAAAACACGTTTTATGTACTAGAAAGCGGTGGCTAAGGAGCATCTTGGATATAACTTTAAACTGAATCCATTGGTGAAGTTTCAATTTCGGAGTGTGGAAAATACCTTCATCGAAATGACCCCCAGTTCCACTAGAAGTACCTATCCAGATCCCATCTATGGGTTAAATAGATTTTAAAAAATTAGTTTAAACAGTTTTTAAAAAGAAAATTGATTTTAAAAGAAATTTGTTGAATACTCACCAAGAACGAATAAAACAAAACGACTCCAGCATTAAATAACCCAACAAGGATTGACATGCCGTAAAATCCAAACAACCAGCCTACCAACAAACCAGAACACAAAAAGAGGGATAAATTAAACTTGAATAAAGATATAAATGGAAAGAAATAATATAAAGATATAAATATGAAAGAAGAAAAGCTGAATGAATGAATGAATAAGTGGATGAATTAATGAAAATTAGTATTCAAACTGAATGAACAAAGATTAGAAAATAAAGCGTTATTAAAGTTATAAACAAAGAAAAAAATGAATTTGAATAAAGGGGAAATTAATGAAAGAATAAAAATGAAAGAAACAACTGAATGATTACATTAAAAATTATAATGATGGCAAATTATATGTATGGAACCAAAACACTGTAAAAATGTCACATCGCTCGCATAATATCTATCTATCTATCTATCTATCTATCTCTCTATCTATCTATCTATCTATCTATCTATCTATATATATATATATATATATATATATATATATATATATATATATATATACTATGAAGAAAACAACAAATTACGCAAATCCGACAAAATTTTACAAATATAAAAGAAATGTGATTAACCAACGTAAACAATCAATTCAATAAATATTTTCTCTGATTTACTTATAATATAGCACTGTATATCATATATTATATATATAATATATAATATATATATATATATATATAATATATATATGTATATATATATATATATATATATGGGGGGGTGTTAGGGCAGGTCGATTTTCTATTTTTTAATATGAAATTATATGAAACCCCGTAAGTTTTGTATTGTTTTTGTAAATCCAGATACCAAACGTTAGGTCTTGAACTTGTACCAATTTTTCAGGAAATCGCATCAAATATCGTAGACAAAAACTGAAAAAAAAACTTCGGTTTCGCACTAATAGAGGGAGTTCATTCATTTTTCTTTGAACTTTAGTTATAAATTCTTCGTTTTATTTAATTCTGATAAAATAAAATAACAACATTCCCGATTTAAATATTGAAATTGTTAGATTTTCTCATCAATTTTTTCGGACAAATGTTGCAATGAACATTGGACCTATCTTTATTTTCGTCTTACATGCATTTGTTTCATAATTCCTGGATAGCCTACGAATTATGTATTTAAGTGTAGCTAAATTTTGGATTGAAATTCGTTAAAGATTCAAAATCGGAGGGGTTTAAATGGAAAGTTATAGTTATTATTGGCAGGTAATGATCTTTACCTGAGCCTCCAACTTCCACCAATGGAAAGGTGTGTGAAAGGGAATTAAGTTAGGCAGACACTGGCCGTTAGCTGAAGGGAACAGACGTTAGTATTCCTGCTCCCAAGGTGACGGCTTCTCACCTCAGTAGAAACCATTTTGGACTTGGTTTTTTGTAATAAAATCACAACAAAGTCTAGCTTATTTATTACAAACAAGAATGACTCAGCTCAAAAAGAAGAAAGAGAAATCAACGCAAAGAAGATGGTAGCGACAAATAAGACCAAGTAAGATCCATCTCCTCCACTCTTCTCACTCCATTATACACTCGAGATGAACGGGTACATAACACATTTATGTGTGATTTTATCTTTTTTTCAGAGAAATGCCTCCATCTCCTGTGTGCAGACGTGTAAGAAATAAACCAACCAGCACATAAGAAAAGCAGAAAAAACGACAGTTGCATTACGGTCACACTTCTCAGGTGTAGCGTTTTCAAATTTCCCGTGGCAACCCACATTGAATGAAGCGAACGCCAATGACTTTGTTCTCCTCTCAAAATCAACTTCATTTTCACGGTGGCAATTGTTTAGTAGTAAACTAAAACGAAGAGAGAGATAGATAGAGATAGATAGATAGATAAAGATATAAGAGAGAGAGAGAGAGAGAGAGAGAGAGAGAGAGAGAGAGAGAGAGGGGAGAGAGAGGGAAAAAAGAAAGAAAGAAATAAGCACAGATGACCCAACTCAAAAGACGAATATAAAATCAGCCCAACGGATATGGCTGCAACAAGTAAGATCAAATTAGACCCATCTTCTGTACTTTTCACCCTCCGTTATACACCCGAGCGGGTATATATCACATTTATGTGTGATCTTTCTCATTCTTTCAGGCAAATACCAGCATCTCCTGTGTGCAAACGTGTAGGAAATATTCAGGCGATAAAAATAGGAACGAACGGAAAATATATTAGCGACTATATCAGCCAAGCAGGTTTCTTCTCAACACACAGAACTCGCAATAATTCAGATCTACGCAGATAAAATTACTGCTTCATCAATCAGAAATTAATCACTCCAATATTTACTGAAATATAATTATGCCCAATAAACCCTAAACATAGATTATTTATGTGCTTAAAATTTCTGTTTAACATCATTTTAAATCGGTCCCCCGACTTTCACGTGGTTTGTTCTTTTCGCTGCCAATTCGTGTGTATGGGGGAGGGTACCACTAATCCCCACCCATAGTCTGATTCTACTGATTTAATCACTTTTTGTTATCTACCGTGAGAGAGAGAGAGGGGGGAAGTGAGGGGGAGTGAGGGGATGGGAGTGCGGTTAAAATGGCGGCGTATTTTTCCATTGGCGCCACACTGGACCTCCATTAGGAAATATAAGCGATCTCATAAACCCGGACCACCCACTCACGAATCCCACCGAAAAAAAAAGTGCAGACTTATCGACAGCCTCTTGACTGATGCACCGGGGAGTGGCGGGGTCCGGGTGGTGGTTGTGAACAATGGATCTATATACTAACGAGGTAAAATAAATGGCATATCGTAGTGGGGTATTTGTTTGCGTAATACTTGTAAAATCCACGACTAAATCTTAAAACATCGTATATTAAAAAATATAGATAAATGAACGAAAAGGAGTGAAAAAGAGAGGAAGAAGCCGCCGCAGAAAAATGAGTTAAAAGGAAGGAGAGACAACATTATCTGCAGCATCTCCAGAAAGTATCACCTTTTGTTTGCAATCACTGTACCAGAGACTGCCATTCAAAAATTGGTCTGTTCAGCCACTCACGTAGCTATAGATAAAAAAAGTGGACTCTACGCCATCGTCTTTAATAGATAGAAGGATGCCAACATATATATATATAGTCATCCACAGACACCGTGTGTCGACATATCACGTCTCATCAGTGAGGCTAGATTGGCAGCCAGGATCAAAAGCCGTCATGTTTATCGTCATTCATAATTTAATTATGCGCCGTCATCATCGCCTGCAAGTGAATGAGATTGCCATTCAAAAATTGGTCTGATCAACCACTCACGTAGCTGTAGATAAAAAAAGTGGACACTACACCATTGTCTTTAATAGACGGAAGGTTGCCAACATAGATAAATGAATAAGAACAGGCTGCGATATATATATATTATATATATATATATATATATATATATATATATATAAAAGAGAGAGAGAGAGAGAGAGAGAGAGAGAGAGAGAGAGAGAGAGAGAGAGAGAGAGGGAGGGACAGAGAAAGAGAAAGCACCAGTATTAATATGTATCTCTCTCTCTCTCTCTCTCTCTCTCTCTCTCTCTCTCTCTCTCTCTCTCTCTCTGAGATGGAAATAAACTGGCTGAAATATCTACATACTAATACTAATCTTCCGCCCGTTATCATCTTGCAACACCTGCTATTTTAAAATTGAGACCGTCCAAATCGTCCAAGATGAAATAAAATAGATAGATAGATAGATAGATAGCAAGATAGCTAGCTAGCTATATATCTAGCAAGAGCTTGCTAGCTAGATATATAGCTATCTATCTAGATAGATTTGAACTGACTGAAATAGATAGAATGATAGCTTGATATATATATATATATATATATATATATATATATATATATATATATATATATATATATATAGGTAGGTAGGTAGGTAGATAGATAGATAGATAGATAGATGGATAGATTCATATATATACCTGAAATGACTGAGATAAATAGATAGATAGACATGAATTGGCTGAGATTGATAGATATATTGAAAGATAGATAGATAGACAACTGACTAAGATAGATAGATAGATAGATAGATAGAAAAGAACCCAATGAGATATATAGATAGATAAACATGAACTGACAAAAAACAAAGATAGATAGGTAGATAGTAAGTTAGACTGAGATAGATAGATTGATGAATAAATAGATTGATAGATATGAACTAATATATATATATATATATATATATATATATATATATATATATATATATATATATATATATATATGTGTGTGTGTGTGTGTGTGTGTGTGTGTGTGTGTAGCAATATTCACCGGAATTCAACCAGACAAGATTAGATATATATACATATAGAAATTCAAACCCATTCTCAACAAATATTACAAAGGTAAGAGACAAATTTTAACTTCTCTAATAACTTATAGAATAATTATATCAACTTGATGCTTCAAAGGAGTCTAATAATAGACGAGAAAAACCTTCTATCAGGGACCCACTCTCAAAAAGTGTTTTAATATTTTTGAGAGGGGTCACTTGGATAGGATTTTTTTTTATCTATCCCCCTGATTTCATTCATTTTTATTTCATCCATTCATTCATTTTACCATTTTACCATTAATTTTTCACTATATATATATATATATATATATATATATATATATATATATATATATATAGGGCAGACTGGGCTCTTTAACCTTGGGTAGGTAATCAGTCTAAGAGAGGGATAACTCTGAATTCAAAATTCCTGAGGTCAGTCGTTGATTGGGTTCGTGACATTCCGTGATGCACCAAATCTTTCCTATCGACTGTGCCAAAAAGTGTGGAATGGCCCTACACAAGCCTTCACCACTATAAACAAATCACTGTGCTGGTTGTTCACTGGATGAACACTCATGCGTCGAAAAACGACGAGAGAGTCCATTTTTATATATATATATATATATATATATATATATATATATATATATATATATATATATTTGGGAGAATATGTGCTTAATTGGAGTCGTACCTAATTTTTGAAAATTAATTAATTAATATTGAATTAGGCGGGAATGCCCTATTTAAATGTATGGCTAAACAAATCGAGAAAAATCAATCTCTGTATGTACATTTCGGCCTATGTACATACATATTCTCCCAAAAATTGTCGGCAAAAAGCCATTCCAAACACACCGTGTTTACAACTTATCATATATATATATATATATATATATATATATATATATAGAGAGAGAGAGAGAGAGAGAGAGAGAGAGCAATGTACAACTAACCTAGATAAAGAAAATCGAATGTCAAAGGAAATATTTTAAAGAAAATTAGAATTGCATTCATTTTCCAAGTCTACCTTTACAAAAATCGAAAAGTTGACCATTTGGTATTGGGAAAATTCGTTCAGGGAAATTGCCTGAAAAATGAAATGAAAAAATAAGAAACGAACAAAAAATAAACAACAAAACAACAAAAACACAACAACAAAAACAACAATAAAAAAAACAACTGAATTGTTAGATAGCTTCAGAAGATATTCAGAATTAATATAATATTATGGCTGAAAAAAAAGTTTCTAAACTTTCATTCATTTGTTTTTAATAAACACAAACATACACCACCCCACACACTCATATATATACATTATAGTGTGTATAGAAATAACCTACACGAGTTTTCACCATAAGGATCTTCAGGGTTAAATCCACTTAATTAATCAGGATATTGATTAATTACAGCTAACTTTAGGAGTTCTTGATGTCGTTGTAACTACACACTATAATAATAAATCAGCTCTACTTACGTATTGAGCACTTTATATGTTATAACGCTGACTTATTTGGGTAAAACTTTTAGCAAATAAATATTGAGATCAATTTCACCGGGAAGTCATTCCTTATATATATATATATATATATATATATATATATAGGTGATATACCCTATAGACTAATGGAATGCGCCGACGGTTACTATAAGTAACAGAGACAATTATGGCTTGAGAGTAAGCCAATGCGAGTCAGCTCATAACTCTATTGTCGGACGTATTTCTCACTTCTCTGTACTGTAATTGTCTACTCTTTTGTTAATACATTTTCCTACATTTGTTACCCGTCGTTTTGTTCTTATTTGACCCCTTAAAACCCCACAACAATATATATATATATATATATATATATATATATATATATATATATATATGTGTGTGTGTGTGTGTGTGTGTGTGTGTGTGTGTGTGTGTGTGCGCGCGTGTGTGTGTATGTGTTTGTTGGGGAATAAATCATGAATATAAATCCGACATTCTCGAAAATAGAAAAGAGTACTAAAAAAAGATGAAAACATTTCTTGATGGTGAAGTCAAAGTTTAAACATTTCGGTTTATATACGACCTTCAACAGGACAACCCAATAAAAAGGAGAAGGTTTGTTGTCCGAACAATGATTGACTTTCAAAATGAACGCAGACCAAAATACGATTATGACTCTTTTCTCCATATACATTTCCCAACACTAGCCATTAAAAAAACACCTCTGGAACGGTCCCATATATGAGTTTAGACTGTTGCATTACGGCCCCACTTATTAGGAGTAGTGTTACCTCCAAATAAACCGTTTTTTTAGTTTTCCCAAACAAGCCCCGTTGAGAGAATCACATACCTATTACTTTGTTAGCTTGTACAAGTGACAAGTGGAATCCCACAGAGAAGTGTTCTTGGACCTTGTCTTTTTGTTATTTTTATAATCGATCTCCCAGATATGATCAAATGTTACATACAAATATTTGCAGATGATACAAAAATATATTCTACTGTTAATGATCAAAATAATACCGACAAAATCCAAACTGACAATCTTGTAGATTGATCTGATAGATGGCAAATGAGATTCAATACATCTAAATGTAAGGTACTTCTCATAGGAAGAAATAATTCAAAACATGAATACTCTATGAGAAAAAATTATCTAATGAAAGAGAAATACTAAAGGATAAAGAGTTAGAAAAAGACTTTGGTGTGAATGTGGACCCTGAATTAAATTTTTTCAAACACATAGAAATACAAGTAAATAAAGCAAACAATGTATTAGGATTAATAAGGAGGTCATATGAATATATGGATAAATAAATTCTAAAATAATTGTTCACTGCATTGGTAGGACCTCATTTGGAATGTGCTAATGTGGTTTGGAGCCCAAGACTAATCAAGGACACAAAACTCTTTGAAGGAGTTCAGAGGAGAGCTACTAAATTAGTGAATAATTTAAAAATCCGTTCGCATGAAAAAAGACTTAGGAACATTGACTTACCAAGTCTGGTTTATCGACGTACAAGAGGGGATATGATTGAAGTCTACAAATATACACATGGTTTTTATTCAACGAACTTTGACCTACTAAAGATTGTTCAAAATATCAATACAAGGGGTCATAAATTAAAACTCCTAAAAAAATTTTGTAAAACAAACGCAAGACAAAATTATTTTAGTAACAGAGTGGTGAATACATGTAATAAACTACCATAATCAATAGTGAATGCCCCATCTCTAAACTCCTTTTAGGCAATAATCTGAGGAAAGAGTATGAATATTCTGTGGAATTAAGATGAATATTTATAAGAAACAGCTGACAGGTCACAGACCTAATATACTACCAGAAAGTATATTATTATTATTATTATTTACTCCTATTGGTCTTTCACTAGAGTCTGAGTGACAGCAAGTCTCCTCAGGTCTCCAGGACTCTTCTGAGTATTCTGGCAGATTGCAGCAGTGCAGTGTTCTGGATGGTTTCAATCCTTCCTCTGATTTCCAGACTTTCCCAACCCTTTTCCAATCCCTTTGGGACCGTTCCAAGTGCACCAATCACAATTGGTATCACTTTGACTTTCATATTCCATAATTTTTTCAGTTCTCTGGCAATGTCCAGGTATTTGTTCATTTTTTCATTTTCCTTCAGATCCTTCCTGTGATCTGCCCGAACTGCAAAATCCACCATTTGACAAGTTCTTTCTTTTTTGTTAATCAGCACTAGGTCTGATAATATGCTGGGATAAGGTGATCCGTTTTTATTTCAAAGTCCCAGAGAATTTTATGCGTTTTGTTCTCAAGAACCGATTCTGGTTTATGCATATACCATTTTGTTGTATGGTCAAAATTTAATTTTTTTGCATAATTCGCAGTGGATCACCTTCCCAACACAGTCGTGTCTAGTTTTGTACTCCCGTTGTGCTAGTGTGCTACTTTCGCATAGTACATGGTTTACAGTCTCATATTATTATTAGTATTATTATTGTAAAAATCATCTGTATTTTCACCTTAGCAATCGTCTAGTAGTAAACTTTAACGAGTGAGAGAGGGAAGTAGAAATATGTTGCTACGTGAATAGCTGACAAGTCAGGAAAAAAGAAAGTTGACAGGGGAAACCGGGTGAAATGTGGGTAATCAGCACTTAGCGCGTGTTCGTTTTATGTCTGTCGAGCTGTCCTCTGTTGTCTCTCTTCCAAATCTCGGTCTTTTTAAATATCCTAGAAAAAAGTCTAATTATTCATTCATGTTTCTCGTCCTTTTGCTTCCCCTTAGTGTTTAACCAAAAATATCAGCTGATTATTTTTATTTTTATTGACTGACTTCGGACCAGTAACG
Source organism: Doryteuthis pealeii (assembly GCA_023376005.1). Taxonomy (NCBI): domain Eukaryota; kingdom Metazoa; phylum Mollusca; class Cephalopoda; order Myopsida; family Loliginidae; genus Doryteuthis; species Doryteuthis pealeii. The sequence continues at coordinate 51,150,304 of CM042158.1, forward strand.
TGTACAAAAGCCATTCCATTCTCGGCTACTTGCATTCCAGCTGATTCCTGACCATAGTAAGGCGTAAAAAGTCTTTATTTACGAATACTCACATTCTGTATCATTTTTCGTTTGTAAATAACACGTTGACACTCGGATTGTTTTCATTCCATAAAACATATTTCTCTTATTTTCTTTCTCTTTTTTTTTCTTTTCGAATCCAAACCTCAGATTTACAAATTAATAAAATAATTACTAGAGATCCCTAATTATTTGACTCGACTACCGACCGCAAGAAAAAGATGACGCTTTTGTGTGTTTACTATGTTTACTAGGTATGCTGAAAACACAAGCCTGCCGACAAATTTGCAAAAGAATAATTAGCGGAGTAAAAGTGCATTATGTATTATTGTACACATATAATTGCAGTCCTTTTGTTGTTTTTTCCTCGCCCGGAAGAGGAAGCTTCCAGCAGAGGGACGAAGAGAAGGATAAAAAAATATATTTAAAAAGAAAGGAAAAGTGGAAGAGAGGTTTTCCGGTCAAGGAAGCAGGGAGAAGATAAAGAAATATATAACAAATGTCCGTTATCAGATCAAAAGATAAAAATGCGTAGGCATATTAGTGGATGTAAAGACCAGATCAAAAGATAAAGAAGCGTAGGCACGTTTACCAATATAAAGGCCAGAGGATTCGAGCCGACAGACAGACCCCAGCGAACAGCCGATAACATCACCTCGCATCTCCGGTCAGCAAACACCTCTCGGGCATTTCTACTGTGAACACTCGTCGCCGCCTTCGCCAGCCATCCGGCATTTGCATTGTGAAGCTCTACGCCTTTACCACACACACACAGAAGAAAATAAAGATGGGTCCTATTTTTGTATATATGTATCTGTTGTTTATTGAAGTACAGTCAAGCGGCTATACAACACTTTAGAGACTGGGTAAATTACATATGAAAATTTGAAAACAAAGAAAAACATATAAAAAATACTATTAAAATATAGTATAGGTGAATTTTTAAAAAACAAAAGAACGAAAACTAAAAATTAATACCGTGTTTTATGTACAACTGTTAGGTTGATTGAAATACACATTTCTCTTATATATTTATATATTTATATCATTCAGATATTGGCTTCATATTCTGCTAGAGTGTTATGGGGAAAATAATGATACTTCCTTGATACAGACGTGTATTTGGCATCAGAAAAACTATACACACACACATGCACACACACACACATACACACAAACACATTCATATATATATATATATATATATATATATATATATATATATATATATATATGCCCAGACTTTATAAATTGTTTGGACGCCTGGAATATATCACCATTAGTCCATAAGATAACGGATTGAGTTTGAGCCAATTTCCTTTCGTATATATATTATATATTATATATATATAATATATATATATATATATATATATATATATATATATATATATGTACGTAGTTTTGGTGTGTATTGTATATATGTTTAGTCGTGTATTGTATATATGTTTAGGTGTGTATTATATATATATAATATATATATATATATATATATATATATATATATATATATATATATATATAATTCACAGACAAGAAAAAAAAAGCTAAAAGAACAATTGTTAAAGGGTGTTTGAAAAAATAAAGAATGCGGATGCATCCGAGTTTTTATTTTTTCCAACACACACACACACACACACACGCGCGTTTTTTTTTGTGTGTGTGTGTATGTGTGTATGTGTGTGTGTGTGAGTGTGTGCGTGCGTGCGTGTGTATGTGTGTATGTGTGTGTGTGTGTGTGTGCGTGTGTGTGTTTTTGAAAATACTTTGTTGTCCTAGAAACATGGAAAAAAGTCAAGATCAGAATCAAAATAATGAATATGGTGTTTTTAATAATGTTTGTTCTCTAATATTTTGAGATGTCCTGCTCTTTCTCAAATGTTTATTTTTAGCCTATCTGTATTTATACTTTTCTGTGTGTTTTTTTTCTTGGGATCAAGTCGTTATTTCAGACTCTCTTTGATGTTGTTTTTGTCTTGACTTCTGTCACACAAAAGAAAAGAGAAAAAGAAAGAATTTCACTGGAGATAATATATTATTTAGATATTGAACTATATGCAATAGCTCTTATATAAACATATCAAACGTTATAATAGTTAAATCAACATACCCTGGTTCATCCACGGTTCCTGCTTGTAAATTATTATTAGATAGAGACATTTGATAACATATATAATTCTATATAAATTATATCTATTAGATATGGATACTTGATATAACATATAACTGTTTATTAATATCATTATTAAAGGGGGATAAATGATATCATATAACTGTAAAAAAAGGATTACATAAAATTTGAAAAATTGAAATTGAAAAAATCCAATGGAGTATTGAAAAAAAAATCATTTAGAGTTTTTGGACTGTTGGACACATTTATATTGTTATATACATTACGTTTTGGTCGACGTCCCCTCCGGCCCTCTTCAGGTGTTTCAAGTCGAATTCAGGAACCATATCGTCGAACTCAGGAGACTACACGTGATAACTGGGGGCCTACATAGAACTTCGAACCAAACCTTTTATTTAATCTATTGGGGTAGATTTGTAACACTACGCTCTCCTTTCGGTCTGCAGAGCTTTACGTGTCCACGTTCTTACTGTACGGCACTTCTTCTAATGGAGAGAAATGTATGTGTATATAAAGAAATATACTTATCTTTGTACGCGAGATGGTGGAATCCTAGTTGTTGCAGCTGGGCAGTTGTTGCAGCTGGGCAGTTGTTGGCAGTTCCTTGGCGCTATGGAGTCTGGAATCAACTTGAGGGCTGAGGGACCTCTTGCCTTGTGCCATTAGGAGTTTTTGTAGTAACACAAGGCGGCTTCATTTTTTTTCTCAGGAGTATTTTATTTATTATTTTTATGAGTATTTTATTTCCCCCCAAGTTACAACTGCCGAGAGAGAGACATTTCAAATCTTGTCCTGTGCACACATTCTGCCTAACTCAATTTTTACTCTGACCTCGAACTCCTCTTTTTCCTCTCCTTCATCATGTACCATTCGCCCCTCCAACCAAAACATGCCATATCATCACTTAAACTTTCCCATTCCATTCCACACATTATTTAAACTTTTCCGTTCTAATCAGGCCACTCAGACCACCATCAAGGTTCCACATCTTAACCATTATGTAACAGATTGTTCTCATTCCGTTAATCCTGGCTGGACACAAATGTTAAGCTATGATAAGTATTCTATACTATAGTCCGAAAAATCTAAATTA
>CM042158.1:51156087-51159057 GCA_023376005.1 Doryteuthis pealeii
TATATATACATACATATATATGTAATGACATATATATATATATACATACATATATATATGTACTGTACATATATATATATATATATATATATATATATATATATATATATATATATATATATATATATGACATGGTTTCTGTCGGAACAAATAAGAACAGAGGCAGAATGAAGTTGCAGTGGAAGAACTATGTGTTTCAATTCAAATTGTTGAAGCTGTCTCGCCCTTCTGCTCTGACAGAAAAGAGCTGATCTCAAAGCTAGGTCTTTCACATGATCAATCTTTGATCTCTAGAGATCAAAAAACGAACACAACACAGTGGATTTAAAAAGAAAGAACACGTAAGAAATAGACAAATTTTGGATCCACAGATAAAAAGCCACACACACAAAAAAAAATAAAAAACAACAAAAAGAAGTGAATTCAGAAGACAAAGATAAAACGACTTCCTGACGTGATATCTTTGAACGACCGAAAGACACAATGTCACACTGACTTAAACCAAAATACAATGACGCTGTGCCTCTTTCATAAAGTCTCTTTTGCTTTTTATGCAAATATTTCTAGTGTGTCACTTTTAACTATGTCACTATAAGAGTAAAACCCTTGTTAATAATACGTTATATATATTTAAACGAAAACAAAAATGAACATTATCATTTTTAATTTTGAAAAATGTGTTTAAATTTTAGTTTAAACGATTGGCTAATATTCGCAGAGTTCCGTGCCGGCCACCTGCCTCAAAAACAGCTAGCTGGTGCTGCTGAAAAAAAACCCAGCAGCTACGATTGACGTCCGTAGCCGAAGCGGTGTCACTTGACAAAAACAACAAAAAAAACCCAACCAACTATGGGCGTTTTTCTCGAAAACCCAACCCTAACCCTAGCCATAACCCTTTTTTTTTCAAGTGACACCGCTTCGGCTACGGACTTCAATCGTAGCTGGTGTTTTTTCAGCAGCCACCGGCTAGTGGTTTTTGATATATGAACTGCTCATCAACCTGGGTTCTATCCTTAAGCATCACGGGTCGCCACCCACGGGCAACAGGTGGTCCCATTGGGGGAGTCTTACCCTCTACAGAGGGCAGTCGGTGCATTCTAACGCCTGATAAACACCACTTAAGAAATTGACCTTGTGTCACGTCCTGCTCGTGCGGAGGGGTTGGTAAATATATATAGTATGTAAAGAATTGAGAAAGAATGCTAAATCATATATTGACATCAGACCTAGTTCTATAAAATAAACCCTTATTATTATTGTAATCATAGTCCTTCTGGTCAATAATAATAAAATAGCCATCGTTTTTTTTTTTTTGTACTTTTGTGGAAAGGCAGCTGTGATCAGTTTAAAATATACTAAGAATTAAAGGATTAAAGATTTTAGCAGATTTTTAGATAATTTTGCCGTATTTTATATGTTACCCCTAAATCAGGTCCTTAACTCTTTGCCTACCACATTCCCCACAGATGTACCAAATTTACTTGGTATTTTTTACCCGTTTGATGGGATATCTCAAAGTTCACTATCTATTCCGCACAGAACACATTCTATTCAAAATAAAAACCTATTATTATTGTAGGACCGGGTTAGCTCAGTCGGTAGAGCGTTCGGCTAGAAGTCACTATGTTCTTAGTTCGATACCGGTCCTCGCCAACTCAGCGTATGAGTAGCACAGGGATCTGTGCGTTAAAGTAAGGAGCTGATGGTAGTTCAACCTCCTAACCAATATATATATATATATATATATATATATATATTGGTTAGGAGGTTGATTTAGAAGGCTATCACAATGCAGGTGTAAAAAAAAAATACGGTAACAATGATGTTGTGTGTTAACCTGTATTTAATTTTCGAGATAATATCTCTTTTTCAAAAGATCATTGGGACTGAAGCAGTCTAGTTATGGCATTTCTTTTTAAATGATTTATTTTTATTTTTATGAAACTCTCTTATATATATATATATATATATATATATATATATATATATGGTCAGGATTATGTATTTTAATATCACTAGATAATGTTCCTGAGACAGCAAGAGTATTTTTTATCACATATCAGTAATGGCGAATAGATATCTCTATTTAGAAAACGAAACTTAATCACTTAAACAAGTTATAAAACCAGATAATCTTACTCGGACAAGTAGAAAAGACATATAAGGGCGAATATATCTACCTTGTTAGAAGATGAAACATAATCACTTACTCAAGGTTATAAAACCAGATATTATTACAAGGAACAAGGAGAAAAACGTATCATATCGTGATATTCGAGTCTTTTCAATTTAATAAACTCCACAACAATTTAGCAAAGTGATTGTTATTATAAAAATCAATGGCATATAGGATATCCTTGGGAAATGTCGCTTCACTTGATGATGTCACACGAAGATTGTTCAGCCACAACTCGCTAATTCTGTATTGCCTTTGTTATGAATAGCAAGATTTGTTTTGATTTGGTTTGTTTTGTTTTACGGCATATCAACCTCAGTGGGTCATTTAATGCCGATAAAGTTTTGAAATAAATCAATTCTTAATGGATAATACAATTTTTTTATAAATACATTTTTCTATTTAACACATAGATGGAACCCAACAGGTAATACCACTCCGGGTCAGAGTGGACCAGGGAGCAATGGTGATGAAGGGGTGCTCCACATTCCCCAAACCTCCAGAACTGGAACCTCACCATCAGATAGAGTTTAACGTCATTCCCAGGACATGTAGACCTGCAGCCACCGTCTTCTAGCACCCATATGATAAAAAGGGGTTGGGGCTTGCAATTAAGTCAATAGAGTTGAGAAAATTATATAGGTGCAAGGGCTTGACGTGACCAGCTGATTGATCGGAGGGGGCCCTCCGACCGACCGCCTAGCCCAAGATAGAGCCAAAGTGGAGTATTGCATGTTTATGAACTGCTCATCCACCTGGCTCTATCCTTAAGCATCACGGGTCATCTCTTCTTT
>CM042158.1:51180031-51206981 GCA_023376005.1 Doryteuthis pealeii
CCGACCAGATCAAAATAAAAAATATTACCTAGGCATAATATCTCATCACAGAAAGCCTGATGTTAAAATAAATATAGGTAGCGAAAGGATTGAATTGCTTATTGACAGAATTATCTCTCATATGAAAATCTGATTTCTCTGCCCTATGATGAAGTGGAAATTCTTTCAAGCTTCTGTCAAGTCAGTTTTTTCTCGTATAGGACATATCAAGCGACCCCAAACACAAGTTTTATTTTTCTAAAACCTCCCGTCTTACCCTGGCTACAAGTTTTTCTGGAGATTCAGGGCTCTTTAGTAAACCCAACCCGCACCGACCTACCAGACTGTTGTAGGTGACTCACCATAGACTTACCCAAAGGGGTATATATTAACAGAGGCAAGCCTACATCAAGTGATGAAGTAGCCAGATACATGTCCCCCCCTCGTGACGCTGTAACAAAAGAAACCAGTTCATTCATCTTGTACGTTATATATTTGCTGAATACATCTGCCTTCTGTACATTTTATCTCCGTGTTGATGATTTTATTGACCCTTAAACAGGGTCTAACACAGACAAACCCCAATCTTTTTACAAACATCCCACTAAGGACACCAAAAAACCAACTCCAATGAATAATAAAAAAAAAAAAAAAAAGCGTACTGACCGGCTTGCCTTTTGACCTTTAAGCATCGGAATGAACAGTCGCCGGTCCCTACACACTAGTTGAGGAAAGGGGGCAACCACAAGTGCCCCCACGATTTTTATTTTGTTACAATGTTTTTCAATTTCTTGGGCTATGTTTATTTTGAATTTAACCCCACCTCCCATCCCAGCTAAATCCTTCGAAGCACTAGTTACGTGCTTTTAAAAATCAAACATCGCGAAAAGTGGGATAATTTTAAGTAGGATAAAGCCAGTAGAGCGAAAGAGCATATTTGCGTGAAAGTAGGCTGCCCACAAGCGAAAGAATGAAAGATTTATTTTTGAATGACCGGTCGGCGGGTGAACCTAGCTAATTAAATTCCATGTAGTGGTATGACCAGTTTTGCTCACCTCCCCCGCCCCAACAAAAATTTAAAACTTCCGCCGTTAGACGCCGAAGTCGCAGGGCCACACTATGCTGTATCTCACTTATGAATAAATAAAATTTGACGTGATGTGTCCCCGAGCTTCAAATCCTGATGTTGCGGTAATTGCATTTCAGCTTTAGCAGGCCTAATACGCTTTGAAAGGCGATGAATCCTACCACTTCCTCCAGCTATGGAACATAGTATGGCGGACTTAGCTCTTTAACCCTTGGCTTTGGAACCGGTCTAGGAGAAGGAAAACTCTAGAATTTCAAACCTGTTGAACCCTCCGCTTTAAGAAAATTCGACCTTTATGTCACGCCTGCCCGTGTGGAAGAGTTGGAAATTATAAAATAAATATATATATACTATATATATATATATTATGAAAAAAAAAAACTATTTATTAACAGTACTAAATTTAAATAGGACGCGGTAAAAGCATATGCCATGCTTGATAAAAGCGATAATTTCTTAAAAGAAAAGTGAGGCGCTACCACTATTAGATTTAAAATACTAAAATAATATGTTCTTTTCGTCAATGCTCGTCAGAGAAAAGTTACATTGATAAATGGCGTTGTGCTTTGTATTGTTTTTTTGTTTTTGTTTTTGTTTTTTTTCTTCTGTAAACAAGCATGGAATAGTGGAGAGAGCAAAAAAAAAGAAAAGGATTCTTTTTCCTCCTTTTTTCTCAAATAAAACGAAGAATTTCGTGCAAAAAATTTACGAACCATGAGGGGGCGGTTCGAAAAATTGCGGTCACGCCGCTTGGATAGCGTTGAAGGCTTGATGCTGATCCGAATAGAAGCCCAAACTGCTGTGCAAGACTGCCTTTTGGGCACAGGAAAGGTTTGGGTGCGAGAAATATTATCAACGACTCAAGGCCATCTGGCCAGTTGCAAGCTCACTGGTTTGAAACTGCAGAGGACCGAAAAACATGGCTGAATGGGTGCGTAGGCATCGAGCGCAAGTGGACGTGACTTAGTAAGATGTTGTCCAATGGTGGACGCGAGAATTGATATCTGCTGCTGATTGGACAGCTCCACGCCCTGCCAGCAACGAATGTTGCCGAGGATATTTGTGCCTGCTTGCATTCCGGGATTCCAGCTCAGCACGTAGTACGGCCAATATAGCAAATTTTCACACTGCTTGGATACATGATAAATTAGGGGCTTTATGTGAACAACAGAAGTAAGGTGAGTGAGGAAAAAAAAAAAAAAAAAAAAAAAAAAAAAAAAAAAAAAAAAAAAAAAAAAAAAAAAAAAAAAAAAAAAAAAAAAAAAAAAAAAAAAAAAAAAAAAAAAAAAAAAAAAAAAAAAAAAAAAAAAAAAAAAAAAAAAAAAAAAAAAAAAAAAAAAAAAAAAAAAAAAAAAAAAAAAAAAAAAAAAAAAAAAAAAAAAAAAAAAAAAAAAAAAAAAAAAAAAAAAAAAAAAAAAAAAAAAAAAAAAAAAAAAAAAAAAAAAAAAAAAAAAAAAAAAAAAAAAAAAAAAAAAAAAAAAAAAAAAAAAAAAAAAAAAAAAAAAAAAAAAAAAAAAAAAAAAAAAAAAGAAAAAAAAAAAAAAAAAAAAAAAAAAAAAAAAAAAAAAAAAAAAAAAAAAAAAAAAAAAAAAAAAAAAAAAAAAAAAAAAAAAAAAAAAAAAAAAAAAAAAAAAAAAAAAAAAAAAAAAAAAAAAAAAAAAAAAAAAAAAAAAAAAAAAAAAAAAAAAAAAAAAAAAAAAAAAAAAAAAAAAAAAAAAAAAAAAAAAAAAAAAAAAAAAAAAAAAAAAAAAAAAAAAAAAAAAAAAAAAAAAAAAAAAAAAGAAAAAAAAAAAAAAAAAAAAAAAAAAAAAAAAAAAAAAAAAAAAAAAAAAAAAAAAAAAAAAAAAAAAAAAAAAAAAGAAAAAAAAAAAAAAAAAAAAAAAAAAAAAAAAAAAAAAAAAAAAAAAAAAAAAAAAAAAAAAAAAAAAAAAAAAAAAAAAAAAAAAAAAAAAAAAAAAAAAAAAAAAAAAAAAAAAAAAAAAAAAAAAAAAAAAAAAAAAAAAAAAAAAAAAAAAAAAAAAAAAAAAAAAAAAAAAAAAAAAAAAAAAAAAAAAAAAAAAAAAAAAAAAAAAAAAAAAAAAAAAAAAAAAAAAAAAAAAAAAAAAAAAAAAAAAAAAAAAAAAAAAAAAAAAAAAAAAAAAAAAAAAAAAAAAAAAAAAAAAAAAAAAAAAAAAAAAAAAAAAAAAAAAAAAAAAAAAAAAAAAAAAAAAAAAAAAAAAAAAAAAAAAAAAAAAAAAAAAAAAAAAAAAAAAAAAAAAAGAAAAAAAAAAAAAAAAAAAAAAAAAAAAAAAAAAAAAAAAAAAAAAATAAAAAAAAAAAAAAAAAAAAAAAAAAAAAAAAAAAAAAAAAAAAAAAAAAAAAAAAAAAAAAAAAAAAAAAAAAAAAAAAAAAAAAAAAAAAAAAAAAAAAAAAAAAAAAAAAAAAAAAAAAAAAAAAAAAAAAAAAAAAAAAAAAAAAAAAAAAAAAAAAAAAAAAAAAAAAAAAAAAAAAAAAAAAAAAAAAAAAAAAAAAAAAAAAAAAAAAAAAAAAAAAAAAAAAAAAAAAAAAAAAAAAAAAAAAAAAAAAAAAAAAAAAAAAAAAAAAAAAAAAAAAAAAAAAAAAAAAAAAAAAAAAAAAAAAAAAAAAAAAAAAAAAAAAAAAAAAAAAAAAAAAAAAAAAAAAAAAAAAAAAAAAAAAAAAAAAAAAAAAAAAAAAAAAAAAAAAAAAAAAAAAAAAAAAAAAAAAAAAAAAAAAAAAAAAAAAAAAAAAAAAAAAAAAAAAAAAAAAAAAAAAAAAAAAAAAAAAAAAAAAAAAAAAAAAAAAAAAAAAAAAGAAAAAAAAAAAAAAAAAAAAAAAAAAAAAAAAAAAAAAAAAAAAAAAAAAAAAAAAAAAAAAAAAAAAAAAAAAAAAAAAAAAAAAAAAAAAAAAAAAAAAAAAAAAAAAAAAAAAAAAAAAAAAAAAAAAAAAAAAAAAAAAAAAAAAAAAAAAAAAAAAAAAAAAAAAAAAAAAAAAAAAAAAAAAAAAAAAAAAAAAAAAAAAAAAAAAAAAAAAAAAAAAAAAAAAAAAAAAAATAAAAAAAAAAAAAAAAAAAAAAAAAAAAAAAAAAAAAAAAAAAAAAAAAAAAAAAAAAAAAAAAAAAAAAAGAGAAAATTGCGCCATTTGTATTTAATTGTGGCAGACATGATTAGTTTTCTGATCAAAGAGCCAAGACGGGTAACCGCTTCTTAATTAAGGTTGTTTTATGAAAAGAGAATCTTTCATGAGTTTAGATGAGAGCAAATCATAAAAAGCCACGATGCGTTAATACTTAATTACGTTGATTTTAGGTTGAGGGGAGATAAAAAGAACCCCAAACAGTGTGTAGGGACCCAGTAAAGTTGGTTACAAGTAAAAAAAAAAAAAAGTATTCCATCTGTTTACTACAAAGAAAAAACAAACAAACAAAACATAATTCATCAATGTACTTTTCTCTGACGAGCATTGACGATAAAAAGAACATATCATTTTAGATTTAAATCTAATAAGGTACCCTCACTTTCTTTTAAGAAAATATTTCCTTTTATCAATGCATATGCTTTTTACGCGTCCTATATATATAATATATATATATTATAATAATCTATATATATAATATATATATCACTGTATGTGCTCTTCCCGGCATTAGATTTAGTAAGTTAACCTTGCGGAGCTCCCATCTAGCTTTTTTCTAAAGCGTTTTGTTTCGTTGGAGTAAAAGTTGTGCAGCCCATACCGTATCACTAACACATCGACAGCTTGGAAGAATTTCCGCTTTATCAGAGTAGAGAGATCAGATTTTCACATGATCGATATCCTGTCAATAGGATGGGTTGGGTATTAATATATAGGACCGCTGGTTGACAACTATTGCCACACAGAGGACAGACAAACAGATACTTCCTAATTATCATATAAATCTCTGTGATTATTTTTGTTTTGTAAATCATCATACCTCTACGTGCATAAGCTGTTGCATACCCTTCTCATTACTTCTTACTTTCTACTATTCTTCTCCTGTCGTCTTTGACATCTTACGTCTTCTTCTAGGTTTCTTCTAACGTCTGGACTTCTCTTGGGGACTTCGTGTCTGGTTTTCCATTGGGGATTTCTCTTTATCAGAAGCCCTGTGTCATTGTTAGATTTTAGATAATAACACAAGACTTCGATTTACTTTGATCATATTTTATTCTCGAAATCCCCCACCAGACTACCTACGCAGATCGAGTCGGAGTGTGTATAACACGACTCACCACTGTCCTGGTTTCTCGCCGACTGACTAAAATCTATTTCTAATCTAAACCGGAAGATAGTCTTCTCAACCGATTCTCACTGTATCCACCGGAAGGAAGGATCAGGACAGGTCAAACCTTGTCATTCAAATCCTTCAAGGCCATGGGCTGCAGCTTATAACGGCCATTTTGATTTCTACACTATTGCACATAAATATTAGGTATGTAATGATTATGTAACAAAGCATAAGGGAGATCCTCGCAATATGTGCGCCTCTATTTCAGGCTTTTGAAATATATCTTACGTAGCTCCCATGAAGCTCCCATGAACCTGTTGAACTCCTCTTAAGAAATTGACCTTGTGTCACATCCTACTCGTGCGGAGGGGTTGGACAAATATATATCCCAGTATGTGCCTCTTCCCGGCATTAGAAATTTAGTAGGTTAAACTCGCGTAGCTCCCATCTAGCTTTTCCTTAAACGCGTTTTGTTTCGTTAGAGTAAAAATTGTGTAGCCATACAGTATCACTAACACGGCGACAGTTTGGACGTGAAGAGATAAGATTTTCAGGTAATTTATGAGGAAGTGCGTCCCGGTCTCCTGCCTCAGAAATTTCTACCCGGTGACTATTAAAATAACGTCCCCAGCTATGTCGTCTCGGTTGTGTTACTTGGAAGAAAACAACCAACTTAGGGCGTTAAATGTATTTTAGAGGGGGGGGGCTTCTCTTTTTTTGTCGTAATTCTTATTTATTTATCGTAATTTGTTTAGAAATTTATTTATAGAAATTTGTCATAATTCTTGTTTATTTATAGAAATTTGTCGTAATTCTTGTTTAGATATGAAGATGGATATATATCTATCTATCTACCACAATTTGTTCATTTTTTTACTTAGTTTAGATATATATCTATCCACCCATCTCCATTTGTTCATATAAAAAAGAGAAGCCCCCCCCCTAAAATACATTTAACGCCCTAAGTTGGTTGTTTTCTTTCAAGTAACACAACCGAGACGACATAGCTGGAGACGTTATTTTTATAGTCACCGGGTAGCAATTTCTGAGGCAGAAGACCGGGACGCACTTCCTCATAAATTATCGATTTTCACATGGTTGATAATCCTGCTAGTGATTAGCCAATTATATTTATGACCCTTGGTTGCCATAGAAAACAGACAAACATATACTTCCGAATTATTATATAGATATTTGTGTTCATATCTCTCAGTGCATAAGCGTAGAGGATATTCTCGCAATTTCTGCGCCTCTATCGCTGTATTCGCAAATCTTTCAGGCTTTTAATGTTGAGTTAACTTTGTATAGCTCCCATCCAGTTTTTTCTCTCATAATTTCTGTGGAGTCCAAGTTGTGCAGCCATACAGTAGCACTGACACAGCGACAATTTAGAAGTGGAGAGATAACATTTTCACATGGTCGATAATCCTGCTAGTGCTTAGGCAATTATATCTATGACCCTTGGTTGCCATAGAGGACAGACAAACAGATACTTCCGAATTATTATATAGATATTTGTGTTCATTTTTGTTTTGTAAATAAGCATACCTCTTCGTGCATAAGCGTAGAGGAGATCCTCGCAATATCTGCGCCTATATCGCTGTATGCGCCTCTTTCAGGCTTTTGAAATAGAGTTAACTGCTGGGCCTGTCAAAATCAAACCATACATAACGATAAATTGGGCCGTAAATATTCTTTATGATACCCCGGAGCTTGACAATATATAAGTTGGCCGTATATTGTTTCACTTACTTTCGCAACTTTTGTGATGTCTAAAGCTCAAGATTTGGCACCGAAGGCGCGCAGACCCCGGTTCGAGAATGGAATGCTGTCCATCGATATTAGTCTCATTGATTTTGTTGTTCATGTTCTTGCTGTTGGTACTGCTGGTACTTTCAGGCTTGTATATGCAGGCAGTCGTCAGGGTAAATGAACGTAGTGACAAGAGTTCAAATTTTGGACGAGGCTAGCTGTATTTCAAATGGAACTATCAACCTTGGTGGGTTCAAATTCTGGACGAGGCTAGCTGCATTTCAAATGGTGGACGGGTTCAAATTCTGGACGAGGCTAGCTGCATTTCAAATGGCACTGATACCCTTGAGACGGGTTCGAATTCTAGACGAGGCTAGCTGCATTTCAAATGGCACTAATACATTTGGGACGGGTTCAAATTCTGGACGAGGCTAGCTGCATTTCAAATGGCACTAATAGCATTGGGACGGGTTCATATTCTGGACGAGGCTAGCTGCATTTCAAATGGAACTAATACCCTTAGGACGGTTTCAAATTCTGGATGAGACTAGCTGCATTTCAAATGGCACTAATACCCTTGGGACCAGTTCAAATTCTGGACGAGGCTAGCTGCATTTCAAATGACACTAATACCCATGGGAAATAGTATGATTCCAATTATTCACCCTCCAAGTACATTAAATGGTATGTCTTGAAGAATAAAACTTCTGAATTCAGACATGTTAATGATCACGGTAACACGAGTTCAAATACTCGACGAGGCTAGCTGCATTTCAGTAGGCAATAATACCCTTGGGAAATGTGAGAATATATTCTCCCTCCCACTATGGTAATTAGAAGAGCGGAATAGGCTCTGTAACCTTGGTATAGCAACCGGTCTCGGTGAAAGAAAACACTGAATTCAAACCTTGTAAACTCCGTTTAAAAAATGATTTTGTGTCACAACCTGCTCGAGTGGAGAAGTTAGTAAATGCATATATGTAGTTACACCAATGCCAAACACCGGATTTAAGTCGTTTATAAATATTAGATAAAAGATTTAAAATCTAAAAGCTTAAAATTGAGGTTAATATTAAATAAAATATCCATGTTTCAAAAGGAATTTATGTCGTTACTTGTCGCTCCGCTGGTAACTAATTGACGGACCCTTTTTAGAAATCACCAATTCTTTTGTGTGACGGAAAGGGGCAAAATTGTAAAGAATGAGAAAAGATTGTTTCTTTGTAGATAATTACATATTCCATGAAGATGACTGAAATATCTACCATTACAATAGTGTTTATATAGTGTACATCTCTGTATGTAGAAGAGTATGTAATCATTTAGAAGAACGTGATCAATACATAAAATTCAATATGATTTTATTTTATTTACTTTTCTTTTCTTTTGGTGAATATTGCATCACTTATTGTTATCTTTTATTTGTATTTTTCATTCATATTTTGATCATAACTGCATTGATGACTCTACTATATTCTTCTATGTGGAAAGGAGTAAAATATTCTAATTAGCAATTCGTTGATATCATGTTACACAGAGAGTTTGGATGATGAAAAGATGACGTTCAGCATGATTGTTGACATTATCGTTACAAGATATATATATATAATAAAAATACATATATTTATGCTCTTGTAGGTGCAAACATACATATTCATACAAGGATTTTTATAATTCCCCAAGAGAACTAAATGCCTATCTCAAGAGACTAGACTCATTTTGAGTTTCTGGTGGAAATAAATATTATAACAGATGACGGTTTGTTAAGTTCTTTCTTTTAGAGAATATATATATATATATATATATATATATATATATATATATATATATCCTCACACACACACACATACACACACATATATATATATATATATATATATATATATATATATATATATATATATATATATTAACATAAGAAGTTGATTATAAAAATTCCAAATAAGAACGAAATTTCATAAGATTAAAGGGAGATAACTTTGTGAGTATTTTAAAAAAATGCAGAAATTGAAAAATTAAAAAATAAAATCCAAAGCATAAAGAGCGTCCACAATAATCAACCGACGTAATTTGCGGTCCAAAAACATAACAGCAAAAATGTCTTTGCATAAACACCAGAATAATTATTAGCAACCTGATGATGGCAAAATAGCCTGAAACCTGGGTAGTTGCCTATGGAAAACAATTATATATTTTTTAAAAATCAACAAATAAATAAATAAAGCTCCTACAAATTTGTGGTTGAGCACTGTGATTTCTTTGTTTCATCTCAAAACAATTTATTTTTTATATATATCTATACACACACACACACACACACACACACATATATATATATATATATATATATATATATATTATATATATATTAACTATAAATGAATTAACTTTCAAAAATTAGGTCTGACTATATATTATATATATATATATATATATATATATATGTATATATATATATATATGCGTGTGTGTGTGTGGTGTGTGTGTGTGTGTAGCCAACTATTCTTCCGACATTCGAAAATATGGGAGAATAGAGGTGTTGAATGAAGAAAGGGCCACAACCGTGTACAGATCATATGACCTTTAGGCACCCCTTTTTCGATCTCGTTTCATCAGAACATTTTTCTCATTTACACCATCAAAATCCGCTTGTTTGTTAACAGATGATTTTTAGAGTTTTTTAAATTATAAAACTAATCCCTAACCCTAACCCCTAATCCTTAACCCCTAACAAACAACCGGATATTGACGGTCTAAATAAAAAAATGTCCTGATGAAACTAGATAAAAAAGGGGTGCCTTAAGGTCATATGGTCCCCTTGTACCGTATAAGTGTTTGTTCCAGTTCATGTGAGAATCTTCCAAAACTTTCAATGGTGAAAGGTTTGGAGCACAGGCGCACATAGATATGAGACTAGAAGAATCTAAATTAATTTAAATGGGGTTGGGATTTTAGTCCTCTGTAAAGGTACAATGGCAGTATTCTACAGCATCAACTGACAGAGTGGGTTAGTTTTTGACTAATTCGTACTAAATCACAAAGAAAAGACACGAGGGGAGTTTTTATTTCAGGCCATCAAACGATCATTACATTCAGATGTCAATGAGTTAGTAGGTCACCACCCCCAAAAGATTTTATGTTTATATAATATATATATATATATATATATATATATATATATATATATATATATAATGTCCGCATGCAAATGTTCGCGGAAAGACCATAAAAATACTTACAAAAATATATTTTACCGTTCCTATAGGATGGTATATTCACGAAATATTCGCACATTGGCAAACAGACAATACTGTTATGAAAGGAATCGACAAAAATCCATACAACCTAGGCTTCGTTTGTTCCATTGAAATATACCTAAATGTTGGATATATATATATATATTATATATTATATATATATATATATATATATATATATATATATAATTTTATAATTGCTTGAAGCATTGTTAAGTAAAGTATATTATTATTTATATTTTGAAGGCAATTACAATGCGTATAAAATAAAATAAAATATTGTCCAATGTCTAATCAATTTCGAAGTGATCAGACATTGGACAATATTTTATTTTATTTTAGACGCATTGTAATTGCCTTCAACATATAAATAATAATAATAATAATAATAATAATAATAATAATAATAATATATATGTGTGTGTGTGTGTGTACGTGTGTGTGTGTTAGTGTAGAATTTATGTATACGCTACCTTAATTATATATATATGTATGTGTTTGTATGTGTGTGTGTGTGTGTGTATGTGTGTGTGTGTGTGTGTGCATACTATCCCTAATGTGATTATTACTGTGTTTACCTTGTAGAACCTTACTCCTGCATTTGAATATATATATCATCAACATCATCATCATGTCGCGCATGCAGCACGGATATCCATGACAATCTCTCTATCATTTATTGTCACAGGGAGGTCCTCTGTGCAGCATCCTGCATCCTTGCAGAGTTAGTCAATGTAGGTCCTTGGTGGGTGGCTCCCATTGGCATGTCCATGTGTTGGCTTCCATTGGAGAACGTCGCTTATGAGCTCGTACTTGCTTCTCCAGCTGTGTCCAGCGTGCCTTCTCAGTCTCTCTCGGATGATATGTGAGATAGGGGGCAGGTGTCCATACAGCTGTTTCTTTGTGGGTGCTGCTTCCACGATTTGGTCAGGACCACCGCAGCATTCTTGTGCAACTCCCATCCAGTTTGTTCTCAAGGCGGCTCGTTATGGTTCAAGTAGTGCAGCCATACAGCAGCACTGACACAACCACAGCCTTGAAGAATTGTCGTTTTAACTTGTCAGTGAGAACAGATTTCCATATGACTGATAATCTGTTTGTGGCCGCCTATGCCTTTCCTATTCGTGTATTAATATCGCTTTCTGTGGATGAGATATTACTACCCAGGTATGTGAATTGTTCTACTGACTTCAGAGGCTTACCGTTAAGTGTATCCTTTCTTTTTTAAGCACATGGGCTCAGTTTTATCGGAGTTCACATAGAGGCCGATACTCTTTGCTGCCTTCTCCAGGCTATGCTGTAGTGGCTCAGCCTGCGCCGGATATAATATATATATATATATATATATATAATATATATAAAGTTAATTCGGTGGAGTGGACTATTCTCGGTATCGGGCCGAAAAGAGAGGGAATCTACCCGCTTTTCACTAGGACTAGACAAGGGAGATTCTTTTACATTCTGAGCTGGAACGCTACACCTACCCTCAGTCCCCAAATCAACCGCACCGATCCGAGCTTTGGTACTCATGCCCTGCGTTGATGAGGACCGTTATTGAACCCAGAACCCTGTGGTTACTAGACGGATGCTTTACCGACTGAACTAAACTGGCCTTATACACACACACACACACACACACACATATATATATATATATATATATGTGTGTGTGTATGTGTGTGTAGTATAGTGAGAAAGAAGATCTACTCAACAGATCGAAACACTGCAGCGTCGGCTAACAAACTTACCAGTCATTTTATTTAAACCTGTGTTTTTTTTCAAATCTCTCACTATACTACATACAGTCGGATTCACTTCCATTTCTCTTCACACACACACACACACACACACACATATATATATATATAAAATTTTGCTTCTGTACACGCACCGTATAAAATAAAGTACACATCGACGGCAAAAAACGTTTTACATAAATACTGAATAGAATCAGAAACCATATAACAGTAATGTATTCCTAGAATCTCTAATATATATATATATATTATATATATATATATATATATATATATAAATCAGAGTTTCATATATATATATGTGTGTGTGTGTATATATATATATATGTTTCATATATATATGTGTGTGTATGTGTGTATATATATATATATATGTTTTATTTATTTATTTATATTAATATATATATATTATATAATATATATATATATATTATATATATATATATATATATAATAACTATGCTTCCGTACACGTACCGTATAAAAATATATACACATTGACGTCAAAAACGTTCTCACGTAAATGCTGAATATAATCAGAGACCCTATAACACTAATGTATTCATAGAATTTGCAATATATATAAATATAAATCAGAGTTTATATATATATATATATATATGTGTGTGTGTGTGTGTGTGTGTGTGTGTGTTTATCTATTTATTTATATAAACTCAGATTTTGTTCAATACACATAAATGTACATAGTTTAACAACCACATACAGAGAGAGCATATGAAAAATAAACACAACTAATTACTTATACATAGTACTCTGAAAACATAGGTACACATACCTAATGGTATACCAAAGAAACACACGTAAAAGAAGGAATATATTGCACATTTAATTTCACAGACGCATATACTGTTTTTTTTTGGGGGGGGGGGGTCTTCTTTTTTGAATGGACAGGATGGCGAAACATATAAACCTCGTAAAATGTTTCGGGTAACTTCTTGGATAAAAATGAAAATGTCTCTAATCTAGGTCAAAACGAAACTTCTTGGTCTGATCAATAAAATCTGGTTTTTAATGTTTAATGCGGATAAGGAAAGGAGTCAAGGTGGTGTGGGGTCTGGATTTTTGGGTGCGGTTCTCTGATTCCTTCCATTTCTTTCTTTCAATCAATTTCTTCTCCCCAAACAAATGTAAAATGGATTTCATCCTGTGGGACATTAAACATGTTAGTCTCGAGATGTCTGTGCATGAAAATAGACCCTCGCTCCCAAAACAAACAGCAAATCATGAATAATTATGGATAGATAGAAAAATCCTTATCTCTCAAGCCACTCATAGTAAGCTTGATCAACAATAAGTGTTTCAGTGTTGGAGTCAGCGACTTCATTTGGAGTTTGCTAATATGGTTCGGAGCCCGAGACTAATAAAGGACAGAAAACTCATTGAGGGAGTTCGAGGAGAGCTACTAAGTTAGTGAACTTGATAGAAAAAGAAGCCGGTTTTTCATAGTCACCAATGTGATTTTTTTTTCGTCTGTTAGTCCCAGAAATTTTAGTCTTAATACCATGCGGATTATTGTCAAAAAATAAGCCTTGTGTTGGTTTATTACCAAGAATACTATACTGCTTTAATTTAATTAGGAAGAAAGACTTAGGAACATTGACTTACCAAGTTTGGTTAATTGACGTATAAGAGGGGATATGATTGAAGCCTACAAATACACACATGTTTTTTTATTCAACGAACTTTGACCTATTAAATATTGCTCAAAATATCAATATCAGGAGTCATAAATTAAAACTCCTAAAAAAATGCTGTAAAGCTAACGCAAGACAAAATTATTTTAGTAACAGGGTGGTGAATACATGGAATAAACTACCATCATCAATAGTGAATGCCTCATCTCAGGACTCCTTTAAGGCAATGTTAGATAATCTGTGGAATGATTATGAATATTCTGTGGAATTAAAATGAATGTTTATAACGAACAGCTGACAGGACTCAGATCTAAAATATTAGCTGAAAAGATATTATCATATGATTTAAACTTTTTTTTTCATCAATAAAACCTTTGTCCATCTAGCAAGTTACTATTATAAGGATTATTCGGACTATTGTCCTCATCTTTATTGTTATCTGTACAACATTTCGATAAGAAGGTTCCCGAGTTTGAGAAAGCCTCCGAGTCCGACACGAAATACCTGAAGAAGGCTGTGATGTACCCCACGGCCTTCTTCAGGTATTTCGTGTCGGACTCGGGGACTCTCTCAAACTCGGGAACCTTCTTGCCAAAACGTTGTACAGATAACAATAAAGATGAGGATATTAGCGAAATAATCCCAATAATACTAATTATCAAGCCTCATCAAAAAAATACAGATAAATCTAGCAATTTGTTTTGTCGTGTGATGGGACTGACGGCTAGAGTTTTATAAAATTGTGTTTTGAAAAGACAGAGAGTTATATTATGGTCACCTGATGACAGATGACACTGTGTTTATATCTATATATACATTGACAAGAGTTTATATTCCAAAAATCTGCATCAGCTTTTTGTATAAAAATAGAAGCTAAATATTCAAACATATCGTCAGACATACAGACATCAGACAGACATAGAATTGAAGAGATAAAGGGAGGAAGCGAGAAAATATAGCTTCACAAAGTACAGTGTGTGTGTGTGTGAGAGAGAAGAGAGAGAGAGAGGAGAGAAGAGAGAGGAGAGGGGGAGTTGGAAGAGTTGCACCACGTACATATATGGTTGGTTGGATTTCACTGTCAATTCGCTGGGTTATTTTATGCCGACGGCGTTTTGTTTTAGTAATTCTTGTTGGGTTTTCATTATTTTGGACCATATTACCTTTAGGCACCCCTTTTTGGTCTCGATTAAGAAAGGGAATCTTTTTTATTTACACCGCCAATATCCGGTTGTTTGTTAGGGGTTAGGGTTAGGGTTAGGGTCAGTCTTATAATTTACCAAAAAATATCTAAAAATCGTCTATTAAAACAACCAGTCTTATTCATTCTTCATTTCTATCTTTGTAAATACACCTTCAAACTCAGCACTTTAATGACACATCTTGTATTCTGGAGAAATGAATGTTACATTCATTGTTCATTCATTTCTATATTGGTAATACAGCTTCAATCTCGATACTTTCATGACACACCTATATAATATATATATATATATATATATATATATTATATATTTCCTTCTCCAAGATTGGTTGGCGTTATATGAAAGGTAAAACGTTATTTGTTCCTAATGTACAGAAAATCAACCCAGTTTAAATGGACGAGTGAGAAACGGAAGTAAAAGAAATTTCTCTTGATCTTGTAAGTACAAAGACATTATTACATTATTCCGGATAGAACAAATTTGAAAATGCCGTGCGTTGGAGCCTTAAAAATAATTTACAATATCCTTAAGTATTGTGAAGTTTTCACGAAGGTCTCAAGGTAGCCGTTTGCCGGTGATGATTGTGGTATTGGTTGATGGTCATGTTAGTCTCAAAATAACTCTAGAAAACACGTGTCTTACGGGCGGACAAATATGGTATTTCAATATAAGCGATATAACAATTAGTAGACAGAGGTGTGTAAACTATGATTACTGCAATAAAGTCATTTTATGACGACTGCACAGTAATGAAACTTCTGGTTAATGTTGCATCCCAGACGCAGGAATTTTAATATTTTCCTGATCTACTAAGTACGACCCCCCGAACCTGATCTACTCAGTACGACCAGCAGAACCTGAGGTCAAGTGGTCTACGAGCGATCCCTCGTCTCACGCTCCACGGGAGTGTTCGAAACATGACGGCGAATGCAAAATCCCGCCTGTCGCGGATGTCAAGTCGATTGGCCCGTTCGCGCAAGCCGCCGCGTATGCAACGACGACAAGCCACGCCCGACGGAGACGGCGAACCACCCCGCCGAACGCAACAGCGACAGATGACCGCTATGACAGGCCTCAGCGGAACGAAAATAGACGCCTTTCGTAATACCGTGGCGACACCTGTCGCGGTTCCGGCTTAGAGGCTTTCAGTCGTTATCTACTATTATTCGTTTTGAATCTCGTGGTGTTATTGCTAGAGTTGTCGACCAGAGTTCAAATTTTGGACGAGGCTGTTTGCATTTCACATTCCGTTATAATACTCTTGGGAAATGTATGCATCCAGCTACCCCCCCTTCTAACTATGGTAAATAGTAGGGCAGACTGGCTGTTTAAACTTGGCTAGAAAGTCCACTAGAATGAAACTCTGTATTTTAACCTGTTTAATTCAGCTTAAAAAATTGATTTTGTGAGAATAGATCCATATATTTCCCAAGGTTATTAGCGCTATGTGAAATGCAAATATTAAATCGTTACTGATTTTCTATAGTCAAATCTGTCGGCTAAATTCGTTTTATTTATTGAATTATTAGAACTTTTGTTTAGTAAATTAGGGTGTCCCCGAAAAAAAACAGAACCAACAATTTTTGTAATAAAACTGTTAATTTTCCCATTAAACAAATAAATTAGGGTTTAGGGTTGGGTTCTGTTTTTTTTTCTGGGTCAGCCTGTAGAAAGTGACCCAAAACAGAACCCACACATTTTGTAATAAAACTGTTTATTTTCCCATTAAACAAATCATTGTTTAGGGTTGGGTTCTGTTTTCTCTGGGTCGGCCAGTATGTCACCCCCCAAAAAAAACAGAACCCAAATTATTTATTTATTTTCCCATCAAACTAACCCTAACCCTCACCCTAAACTCTCATTTATTTGTTTATGGGAAAATGAACAGTTTTATTACAAAATTTGTGGGTTCTGTTTTTTTCTGGGTCAACCTGTACAGAGTGACCCTGAAAAAACAGAACCCACAAATTTTGTAATAAAACTGTTAATTTTCCCATTAAACAAATAAAGTAAGGTTTAGGGTTGGGTTCTGTTTTTTTTTTTTGGGGGGGGGGGTTCAGCCTGTACAGAGTGACCCAGAAAAAACAGAACCCACACATTTTGTAATAAAACTGTTTATTTTCCCATTAAACAAATAAATCATTTTTTAGGGTTGGGTTCTGTTTTCTCTGGGTCGGCCTGTACGTCACCCCGCCCCCAAATAAAACAGAACCCAAATTATTTATTTATTTTCCCAGTAAACTAACCCTAACCCTCACCCTAAACCCTCATTTATTTGTTAATGGGAAAATTAACAGTTTTATTACAACATTTGTGGGTTCTGTTTTTTCTGGGACACCATAATTTACTAAACAAAAGTTCATACTTACCAAATCAGTTACGTTCTGTTTGACAATTTTCATTACTGCTGCCACAAACAGATTGAATGCAATGGGTGTAATGACACATCCCTGCTTTACTCCGGTGCCTAAAAGGAAAGAATCTGATTTTGAGCATGCACATGTTACTCAGCAATTGAGCTATCATGGAACCTACAGTGAACTCACTGATAGCACGCGGGGGACAGGAGCCCTCGCCCCCCCCCAAAAAAAAGCGGTTCAAAGACCATATTATGACAACGCTGAAGAAATGTAACATCACACCTTCAAGCGTGGAAGATCTGGCCTCCAACCGACGGGGTTGGCGAGACGCCTGCCACACAAGAGCTAATGTTATGTTTTAGGATAGTCGCATTTATTTTGCGCGGGAAATTCGAAACCTGGACAAAGAAGAAATTGACAAAAGAAAATAATAGATACTTAGACAGAAAGTCTGGGGTAACAAAAGGAAGGGTAAACAAAAGACTTCCTCTGTACAAACGGGAAATTTGAATAAGAGACTGGAAGGGGAAGAAAAGAACTTCGGTCAAAGGAACAAAGGATGTGTGGACGGTTGCCTTTACTTAAGGGTCAGCAGTAGCTGTTGGTCAGTCAGAAATAGGAGACGGCGAACAGAGCACAAGGAGTCTGATGACGCTTGCGGTCAATCGCTGCCGGTGGGGCAGTGAGGCGCGCCCACCACCTTTCACCACTTCCACCACACGAGCAAGTAGTAGTGCCCATTGTCAACGCCCGTCACCCACACTACCACGAGGGAATTAAATAAAAAGTCAATCTCTACTACATATGTCTACGTGTGAATCTTTATACTCCACTACTAACACATACGACCCAGCAACAGTATATAACATGTACGATTTTGTGGCCTGAGTCGAGCGCTATGCAACACTAAGAAGCTCAATAATGAGATAAACAGGACTGCAGAGCGGTGACGTCTTCGTCGCCATGAACAACCAAATGGAGATGGGAATTTCCCCTGCAATGTGTGTGACCGCTTCTGCAAGTCCAGAATTGGACTAAGGAGCAACCATAGGATTCATACGTTAAGACATGGAGTGACGTCATCGTCATCTGCGACGGACTTCGAAATGAAAGAAAAGACAAAAAGAATAAAATCAGTTATGGTACTCCTTTTATCTTGTTGGACTGTTGTCTCCATTTCTATTGCTTTTTTAATTAAATAATATTTAATAGATGGTAATCTTATTATAATGAGATTGTGTGCTTATCTGTCTGTAGCCGAAACTATATTCTACTCAAGTCACAATTCCTTCAGTTATTTACGTCACATTCTCCAAGATTTTTTTTCTATTCAAATCTCAATCATTAATAAAATTGTTTTAACTATTATAAATACCGTTGACCATATCGATATTTACGCGTACGCCCCACTTGTACGGTCAGGCACAAAGTCCCTATTAACGTGGGACCACCACAAGCCGAGACTCATGGGGTGGCAGGTGAAAAATTGCGTCGATCCCCGTCGATTCGCCTCCAAGAGAGGGGCCTCAGGCACTGGGCAATAAACCCAGTCCTGCCCTTTAAATCGAGGGGGCAGGTGTTGCCTGGGGATGGCCCCCTGGGATCGACGCCGTTATTATATCAATGTCCAGAGCCGAACCATATCTCATACTAACAACATGCAATTGTATTAAATGGTACAACAAAAATAGCAGTTTACAGTGTGGGCTGGTAGGGTTAATTTGCATATTGATATAAAAAGATTGATTTTAATAAATTGTACTTGGTATTATTGATTTTAATTGTTTTGGTTTTTATCTTAATGAATATTAGCAAATACCTCGAGGATAAATCTTAAAAGAATTCATTAACAAGAAGAAATAACTGTAATTTTATTCTTTACTGCCTATTTTAACTAAATAGATATATTAGGAAAATTTAGCAATGAAGACGGGAGTGAAGGAAGAGTAATTTCAGTTTTCTATTTTTCAAATTTACCCCCTCTGTTTCAAATCTTTTTATCTGCATTCTTATTTAGTTTTATTAGCCTTTCTAATTTGATATATTTTATTACATTAAAACTTAATTACTTGCACCCAGAGGGTGCATATATTTGCTAGTTTTAATAAAGGATATTAATGTAAGTTTTCGGGTTAGGCTACTTTGAAAGTTTCCATAATGTAATGTTATTTATATGTAAAATCCTATTTTAATGATATTATCTCTTGCGCGCTATTCTTTATTTCTAAAAGAAAAAGAAACTAAACGAAAAACATATTTTAAAATTAAGTTTTTATTTTAGAGTTAAACAGATTTGAATTTAGAGTTTTATTTCTCCTAGACTGGTTACCTAACCAAGGTTAATGATCCCATTTTGTCCTACTATTTTACCCATAGCTGGAGGGAGAAAAGTTAGATTCATACCTTTCACAAGGGTATTAGTGCTATTTGACATACAAACAGCCTTGTCCAGGATTTTACCCCCACTCATATTTTTATATTGGTGACCACGCAAATGATCTTATGGGCCATCTTTAGGCACCACACACCTCCAGCAAAGGATTTTATAGGCGATCCTTTAGGCACCACGCACCTCCAGCAAAGGATTTTATAGGCGATCCTTTAGGCACCACGCACCTCCAGCAAAGGATTTTATAGGCGATCCTTTAGGCACACGCACCTCAGCAAAGGATTTTATGGGCGATCCTTTAGGCACCAGCACCTCCAGCAAAGGATTTTTAGGCACCACACCTCCAGCAAAGGATTTTATGGGCCTTCTTTAGGCACCACACACCTCCAGCAAAGGATTTAGGGCGATCCTTTAGGCACCACGCACCTCCAGCAAAGGATTTTATGGGCGATCCTTTAGGCACCACGCACCTCCAGCAATCGATTTTATGGGCCTTCCTTTAGGCACCACACACCTCCAGCAAACGATTTTATGGGTCATCCTTTAGGCTTCAAGTGCATGTCCATTTGATAGAGAATCTCTTGGTTGTTCCTTGGTGCTCCTCGGTATTGGAAGTAATTCGTCAGTGTTTGCAAATAGACGTCTTTCAGTATCAGTGATTAAGTAGTCAACCAGTCACTCATTCGGGCTGTTGATTGGCTGAGGTCTAAACCACGTGACCTCGCTTAGACTATAAATTTAAGTGGTGTATTGTAGCACGTCTTATATGCCACAAATAATCCAACCGTAGGGCTTGGCGTGAACAACCCATTTTTCTCGCCAAGGTCAGTGGAGTATTGTATATTATAGATTGCTCCCCACCAGGATTCCGTCGGTGATTATCACGGGTCACTACCATCGGCCATTAGGTGGCCTCATCGGATGTTGGAGCGACTGGTCCCAATGCAAAAGTGCTACTCAGCTGATAGGGACCAAATGTTTGGTCATGTGCCAAACAAAGCTAAGCGCTTTTAAAAAGGACTGATATAGTTATTTTCACAGATGTATCTATTCCTCGAGAATATGTCCCCTGGAGAATTTCAGAATAACACATTGCATTTCTCAGAGGAGGCAGCTCTCGTGTTATTTCACATAGAAAACAGAGATCCAATAACTTATTCCCACAAGATCACCATACACATGAATAATTTCTGAAATGATTTGAAGAGGAACATTTTTATGTCAGTGCAGCTTTAAGAAATTTAAGAGAAAATCACAAAGGGATATAAGCTGTAATAATGTATAAAAAGGTTATATATATATTTAAAAAAAAGGACTCTCTCTTCGATTTTCGACGCATGAGTGTTCACCCATTGAACAACCAACACAATGATTTGTTTATAGTGGTGAAGGATTGTGTAGGACCATTCCACACTTTTTGGCACAGTCGATAGGAAAGAATTGGTGCATCAAGGAATGCCACGAACCCAATCAACGACTGACCTCAGGAATTTTGAATTCAGAGTTATCCCTCTCCTATACTGGTTACCTACCCATGGTTAAAGAGCCCAGTCTGCCCTACTATTTTACCCATAGCTGGAGGGAGAATATATGGATTCATACTTTTCCCAAGGGTATTAGCGCTATGTGAAATGCTAACAGGTTCGTCTAGGAATTAAACTCGAACCGACGAGTCCATTTTCAACGACTCTAACCACTAGCCCACGTGCCTCCACATATATATATATATATATATATATATGGAGGCGCGTATATATATATATATATATATATATATATATATTATTATATATATATATTACATATAAAAGTGTTTTTTTATAGATTTTATAGATTATTTCACCACGCCTGAGCGAGGCTTATTTTATAGTTATAAAGAAAAAAAGAAAGAACTAAAAGAATTTCGAATATTCAGCACGAGCGCATATAATACAGTCCGACATGCCATCACGGAAAATCAGTATTTACACTTTTGCATTGCATCTTGGGCGATCTGGACGGTCTCATTTTTAACCAGAGGTTGTTGCAAGATGATAACGGAAGGAAGATTTAAGAAGACACGTATTAAAATATACGCAATCAAATTATAAATTAAACAAATAGTACTCTGTCCATGCCAATAACGCACCATTATTTATGGTGAGATTTCAAATAAATTCTACAAGAATTGTTTGGGATTCATCCCTTAAGGGCTTCTAAATTGTATTTGGTCGACATTATTTGATTTCTACGAAAATGCCCATAAACCATAAAGTGATTAGGCTAGCGTGTAAGATTCTTGATATTATTCAAACAAAATGAACATCATTTTTGAAAGCGATGATTTATTTGATAGACTAGCAAAATAAAAAACACCCCCCAGGCGATGTAAAAATAGATTTTTGAAACATATTGCCCGAGGAGTGAGAGTTAAAAATTCAATGTCAGCGAGTTTGTACCCTAAGTAAGTAAAATCATCAAATTCATTAAAGGATTAAAAAATAAAACAATTTGAAATGTAAACTTTAAATATGTATTAAATAAAAAAAAAACTATATATAGATATATAATACCAGTCATATATTAATTAAAACTTGTTTTAAAAAACAATGAGGACTGTCTAATGTTGCATGTTCACATTTTCAGTGTATTTATTCTATGTTATGAGGATTTTGGGTAATGTGACGTAAGCAGTGACGTAGTTTTTGTTACAGACAAAAACCGGAAGCGAATCTCCATTAATTATAGAGATTTGTATTATTTGGATTTTTCGAGCTATTTTGGTTTGGTTTTGTTGTGTTTTACGGCATATTAACCTCATTGGGTCATTTAATGCCGATAAAGTTTTGAAATAAATCAATTCTTAATGGATAATACAATTTTTTAAATAAATACATGTTTCTATTTAACCCATAGATGGGACCCTAACGTGTACTACCACTCCGGTCAGAGTGGACCAGGGAGCAATGGTGATGAAGGCGTGCCCCACATTCCCCAAACCTCCATAAATGGAACCTCACCATCAGATAGTTTAACGTCATTCCCAGGACATGTAGACCCTCATTCACCGCTTTCTAGTACCCATATGATAGAAAGGGATTGGAGCTTGCTATAAGAGCAATAGGGTTGGGAAAATAATCTAGGTGCTAGGGCTTGACGTGACCAGCCGATTGATCTGAGGGGGCCTCTCTGACCACCCGTCTAGCCCAAAGATAGAGCCAAAGTGGAGTATTACAAGTCATGAACAGCTCATCCACCTGGGTTCTAACCTTAAACATTACGAGTTGCCACCCACGGCCAACAGGTGTCCCCATTGGGAGAGTCTTACACTCTGCAGAGGGGCAGTCGGTGCATTCTAACGTCCCAGGCGACTGGGTGGTTCGAACTATTGTTCTCTTCTTTATTGATGATAGTGAATGTGTATATATATTTACTCTGTCGTTAATTGTTTAATTTTCGTTGTTTTCTTCGGACACACATACATACATACATACATACAACTGCCCTTTATATAAAAGGTATGTCATAAAAGGTATCGAGATTGAAGCTGCTTTTACCAAGATAGAAAGGAAGAATGAATAAAACGTTATTTTTTTCAGAATACAAGGTGTGTCATAAAAGTGCTGAGTTTGAAGCTGTATTTACCAAGATAGAAATGAACAACCTTTAATACAACCTCTATGAAGGTATGAGGTATAATGGTTATGATCGTAGAAAATGGACTTGTCCACCCGATTTCAAATACTGAACAAGGCTATTTCCATTTCCCATATTGTGCTAATACCCTTGGAAAATGTATGTATCCAACCACTCTCCCTCTAGCACTGGGTAAATAGTAGGCCAAACTGGGCTATTTAACCTTGGCTAGCTAATCAGTGTAGGAGAACGAAAACTCTGAATGCAACCCTGTTAAACTGCGCTTAAGAAATTGACCTTGTGTCACATCCTGCTCGTGCAGAGCGGTTGGTATATATATATATATAGTTTTGACCGATATGCCCTCCGGTCTTCCTTAGGGGTTTCTTGTCAAACTCAGGAAACTTCTGAAACTCGGGAACCTTCTCTTCGAAATCTGGACCCTTCTTGTCTTATACAGGAGCTTTCATGTGATAATCGGAAACATTCACGAATTTTCAAACCAAAACCCTTATTCAATCCACGGTGGTAGAGTGTTTTCATTCCGTTAACCATGACCGGGTACAAGTGTTTAGCTATGTCAAGTATTGTATATTATTGCCTTTGGCCAGGATTGAGCCTGCAATTGAGAGAGGATTAACACTTAGAATCGTATCAACTGAACCCTTATATACGTTTCTCCAATACATCAGTACCTAGAAATTGTTGAAAAAAGTTTAAATATCTCATGAGGCAAGTCTTTTATTTATTCTAATCTTACTTTATATATATATTTACCAACCCCTCCGCACGACAAGGATGTGACACAAGGTCAATTTCTTAAGCGGAGTTCGACAGGTTTGAATGCAGAGTTTTTCATTCTCCTAGACCGGTTGCCTAACGAAGGTTAAAAGAGCCCGTCTGCTCCCACTATTTATCCATAGCTGGAGGGAGAGTAGGATTCATACCTTTCCCAAGGGTGTTAGCGCTAAGTGAAATGTAATTACCACATCCAGGATTTGAACTCTAGGCGACGAGTCCATTTCCCGTGACTTTAACCATTACACCACGAGCTTCAATCAACCTTTATATCCGTTGCACCATGTTTCCAAACAAGAAAAATAAACATTAATCGAGATACTTTCATCATAAATTAAACAAATATCCTTCTGTCCGTGCCAATAATGTACGGTTATTTATGATGGAATGTCAAGTAAACTTCATAGGAATTGTTAGGGGGTCATCCCTTTAGGGGTTGTAAATTGTATTTGGGCAGCAGTATTTGATTTCCACTCCGCAAAAATCTCAACTTAAAACAATTAAGCTAGCTATGATTTGCAAGTAAGATTATTGATATTATTCAAACAAAACGAAAATGATTTTCGAAAACAATGATTTATTTAGTAGATACTGGAAGCGGTTACCCGGCTTTGCTCGGATAGGGGGTGATAAAAAGTTTGTCTCGCAGATCCTTTATTACTGAATCACAAGTTCCTGGGTTGTTTTGAGTAAATAAGCCTTGCTACAATACACCACTTAAACTTATAGACTAAGCGAGGTGGCGTGGTTTAAATATCAGCCAATCAACAGCCTGAATGCGTGGCTGGTTTACTACTTAATCACTGATACTAAGTGACGTCCATTTGCAATCATTGAGGAAGGACTTGCAAAACTGAGGAGCACGAAGGAACAACCAAAGGATTCTTTATTAAGGATTTCCGCTGGCCAAGTACTCTTGCTTGAAGCCTAAAGGATGGCCCATAAAATCGTAACAAGAGTTCAATCTTAACTGGATGCCCCAGGAAAAATCCTACGTAAAAAGACCTGCTGGGATATCAGGAATTTTTTTTCCTAAATATACATAAAATCTTTATTTTTACACTAAAAGCAAGCTCTAGTGTGAGGGAATTATATTATAATATATATATATATATATATATATATATATATATATTTATTATATATATTATTATATTTCTCTCCTCCACAAACACACACAGAGAATCAAAATTCTCCCCCCCTACTCTACCACAAAACTGAACCAGTGACCTAATGTCACTCAACTCTCCCCTCATCCTTATCTTCCTTTGGCATCAAACACTCCATAACTATGAATTTTACCCTCCTCCCTCGACCTACCCCTTTGCCCAAGTAGCTCCTAGTCTCCACCCTGCTTCCTGTAAACTTTCCTTACACTTCATTCATGTTATCCTCATCCCTTATTCCGCCCCTAACCTCCATACCCGTCATTTCCGCTACTAACTCACTCCCTCATTAAATCATATGTACGTAATTTTTGCTTTGAATAAAAGTAATTTGACTGAGGATGTCCTCATGAAAAGGACGAAATATTTTAACTCTTAGACTTGTTTGAGTTATTATTTTTTTTTTATCTTTTACCTACCTATATATATATATATATATATATATATATATATATATATATATATATATATATATACTATGTCTATCCCCTTTTCACTACAACTTTTTTCAACAACTTTTGTACGGAGGGCACATATTTTTTAGTATTAACAAGAAAATAAATATTTTTCTTCTTTTTTCTTCTTTTTTGTTTCTCCAAGTATTTTTGTCTCTTTTTTTCTTCTTTTTTGTTGTTGTTTATTTCTTTTTTGTTTTTTCTTCTAAATGGAAATCCATGCAGTTTTTTTGTTTGTTTCTTTTTTTATGTGTTTGTTTGTTTGTTGTTGTTTATTTTCTTTGGATATCCAGATTTTTATTCATTTTTTTCCGAAGGAAAGAAAGATATGGTACTTCCCACAGAAACATTACATATATGTTCTTCCAACATTTTTCTTCTTCATTTTTTCCATTTTTTTTTAAATTTAAATTTTTTTTTTAATCAAATTTTTCTTCTTGTTGGTGTTTCAATGTTATCATCATCATTATTATATATATTTTTTTTATTATTATTATTTTGCTCAACCTAGCAAATTAGAGACCAGCGGGTGAAAATGGCTATCTGGAGTGGAAGGAAGGAGGGAGGGAGGGAGTTGTTGAGTGAATAAAAGGTGAATAATAAAAAAAAGTGAATTAATAAAATAATAATTAGTACAAACATTCAAAACTTTTAGAAAATATTTCTATCACTAAAATATATGATAATGTTGAATGTCATTGAGTTAGTATGGTCTGTTGTCAATGCTAAGGTTAAATCGTTATATATTTACCAACACCATCACACGAACAGGATGTGACACAAGGTCAATTTCTTAAGCGGAGTTTTCCTTTTCCTAGACAGGTTACGTAGCCAAAGTTAAAGAGCCCAGTCTGCCCTGCTATTTATCCATAGCTGGAGGAGGAGTATCTATTTGAAGTGAGCTCATTCCTGCACTCACTACAAACAAACTTTTTATTTATTCGGAAGTGACGTACAGCGCATGTGCACACGACTCGGCATGTAGCCATTAGCTGGAAGAAGAGTAGTTGGATTCATACATTCCTCAAGGTTATTAGTGTTATGTGAAAAGCAAACAGCGTGCGTCTTAGGATTCTGAACTCGTGTCGTTCGATGGCCAATTTCCATACGGATCTAACCATTACTCAACGTACGCTACCAATCCTACCCAAAGTTAATCCTCAATTAACTTGACAGAGTTCATCAATACATTTGACTCGTAGAGAACCATTGTTGACTTGTTATAAAAA
>CM042158.1:51207081-51217081 GCA_023376005.1 Doryteuthis pealeii
TACCTGAATAAGAATATGAATCTTCCTGCGGGAAAATGCTTTCCATAAATCATAACTAATGATTATTAATCATTAATATTAAATACAAATAGAGAATACGTTATTATTATTGAAAAAAAAAAAAACAAGTAAACTAAATAAATTTACAGAAGACTTACCCCAGTAGTATGACTTAAATAATTACAAACAATAGAAAGGAAAAAAAGAAAGATAAAAATAAATTACAAACTTCATTTCCTGAAAGCGTATTGAAAAATCAATTCTAAACAGGCAGTTATATAAAATTACTACCTATAATGTTTTAGTCTTCTGAGGAAGGACTGTACCTTTAAACACCGAATCCGTAGTTGACCAAAAACTATAATTACAAGCTCATCATCAGGCAGAAATCCGTGTTTTTTTTTAAGCCACCGCGCCCGTCGTAACTTCTTTGTAAGTCGAGGAACGCCAGATATTTGAATTTCGAATTCTGTGATGCAGCGACAGATATTTATATATACTAATATCATATATATATTATAATAATATATACGTGATATGATATTAATATATAAGTATATAATATCTAATATACAACCACACATATAAATATATACATTATACTATCATATAAATATATATACAATATATAGTATAATAACTAATATACATAACGTATAATATATACATAATATATCAATACGTAATATTATTATACATATATATATAATATATATACATATACGTAATATATTATACATCAGATATATACATGGATTAATCTATATATTATATATACAATATAATATATAACATATATATAATATAAATATATATATACATTATACATAATATTATACATATATATACATATATATATATACATACATAATAAAACATATGTATATATATATATACAATAACATAATAATTATATATATTATATATATATACATATATATAATAATATATATATATATATATATATAAATATATATATCTAAAATAGGAAATCGTACGAGTCCTTTTTTAAATATATATATATAACCTTTTATACATATTACAGCTTACATCCCTTTATGATTTTCTCTTAAATTTCTTAAAGCTGGCACTGACATAAAAAATGTTCCCTCTTCAAATCATTCAGAAATTATTCATGTGTCATGTCCGATCTTGTGGGAATAAGTTATTGGATCTCTGTTTCTATGTGAAATAACACGAGAGCTGCCTCCTCTGAGAAATGCAATGTGTTATTCTGAAATTCTCCAGGGACATATTCTCGAGGAATAGATACATCTGTGAAAATAACTATATCAGTCCTTTTTAAAAGCGCTTAGCTTTGTTTGGCACATGACCAAACATTTTGGTCCCTATCAGCTGAGTAGCACTTTTGCCATTGGGCGACCGTCGCTCAACATCCAATAAAGCCACCTAATGCCATGGTAGTAAACCATAATAATCACTGACGGAATCCTGGTGGGAGCAGTCTATATAATATACAAATACTTCCACTTTGGCCCTGACCTTAGCGAACGGGCGGTCTGAGAGGCTCCCTCTGAAAAATGGGTGTTTCACACAAGCCCTACGGTTGGATTATTTGTGGCATATAAGACGTGCTACAATACACCACTTAAATTTATAGTCTAAGCGAGGTCACGTGGTTTAGACCTCAGCCAATCAACAGCCCGAATGAGTGAGTGGTTGACTACTTAATCACTGATACTGAGAGACGTCCATTTGCAAACATTGACGAATTACTTCCAATACTGAGGAGCGCCAAGGAACAACCAAAGGATTCTCTACCAAGAATTTCCGCTGGACATACACTCTTGCTTGAAAACTAAAGGATGGCCCACAAAATCGTAACAGTGGGGAAACTAAACTTTAGACTAGGCGAGGTCACGTGGTTTATTTCTCAGCCAATCAACAGCCACAATGTGTGGCTGGTAGACTACTTAAACACTATTACTGAGTGTCATCTATTTGCAATCATTGACGAGGAACTTGCATCACTGAGGAACAATCAAAATATTCTTTACCAAGGATTTCCGCTGGACAAGCACTCTTGCTTGAAGCCTGAAGAATGGCACATAAAATCGTTTGCATAGTCACCAATAAGAAATTGTGACAGGTGGTAAAATTCTGGACAAGGCTGTTTGTATGTCACATAGCACTAATACCCTTGTGAAAGGTATGAATCTAACTTTTCTCCCTCCAGCTATGGGTAAATAATAGGACAAAATGGGATCATTAACCTTGGTTAGGTAACCAGTCTAGGAGAAATAAAACTCTAAATTCAAATCTGTTTAACTCTAAAATAAAACTTAATTTTAAGATATGTTTTTCGTTTAGTTTCTTTTTCTTTTAGAAATAAAGAAATAGCGCGCAAGAGATAATATCATTAAAATAGGATTTTACATATAAATAACATTACATATAGGAAACTTTTCAAAGTAGCCAACCCGAACACTTACATTAATATCCTTTATTAAAACTAGCAAATATATGCACCCTCTGGGTGCAAGTAATTAAGTTTTAATGTAATAAAATATATCAAATTAGAAAGGCTAATAAAACTAAATAAGAATGCAGATAAAAAGATTTGAAACAGAGGGGGGTATAATCGAAAAATAGAAAACTGAAATTTACTCTTCCTTCACTCCCGTCTTTCATTGCTAAATTTTCCTATAATATATCTATTTAGTTAAAATAGGCAGTAAAGAATAAATTACAGTTATTTCCTCTTTTAATGAATTTCTTTTAAGATTTATCCTCGAGGTATTTGCTAATATTCATTAATATAAAAACCAAACAATTAAAAATCAATAATACCAAGTACATATATTAAAATCAATCTTTTTTATATCAATATGCAAATTAACCTACCAGCTCACACTGTAAAACTGCTATTTTTGTTGTACATTTAAATACAATTGCATGTTGTTAGTATGGAGATATGGTCAACGGTATTTATAATGTGAAACAATTTTATTAATGATTGAGATTTGAATAGAATAAAATCTTGGAGAATGTGACGTAAATAACTGAAGGAATTGTGACTTGAGTAGTAATATAGTTTCGGCTACAGACAGATAAGCACACAATCTCCATTATAATAAGATACCATCTATTAAATATTATTTATTAAAAGCAATAGAAATGGAGACAACAGTCCAACAAGATAAAAGGAGTACCATAACTGATTTTATTCTTTTTGTCTTTTCTTTCATTTCGACGATGACGATCGATGACGTCACTGACGACGATGACGTCACTCCATGTCTTAACTTATGAATCCTATGGTGGCTCATTAGTCCAATTCTGAACTTGCAGAAGCGGTCACACACATTGCAGGGGAAATTCCCATCTCCATTTGGTTGTTCATGACGACGAAGACGTCACTGTTCTGCAGTCCTGTTTATCTCATTATTGAGCTGCTTAGCTCCTGTGCGGCTGGCGTCTCGCCAACCCGGTCTGTTGGAGGCCAGATCTTCCACGCTTGAAGGTGTGATGTTACATTTCTTCAGCGTTGTCTTAATATGGTCTTTGAAATGCTTTTTTGTGGGAGGGGGGCTTCCTGTCCTCCGCGTGCCATCAGTGAGTTCCCTGTGAGTTCCATGATGGCTAAATTGCCAGAGTAACAAGTGCAGGCTCAAAATAAGATCCTTTCCTTGTAGGAACCGGAGTAAAGCAGCGATGTGTCATTACACCCATTGCATTCAATCTGTTTGTGGCAGCAGTAATGAAAATTGTCAAACAGAACGTAACTGATTTGGTAAGTATGAACTTTTGTTTAGTAAATTATGGTGTCCAGAAAAAAACAGAACCCCACAAATGTTGTAATAAAACTGTTAATTTTCCATAACAAATAAATGATGGTTTTAGGGTGAGGGTTAGGGTAGTTTACTGGAAAATAAATAAATAATTTGGGTCCTGTTTTATTGGGGGGGGTGACTACAGGCCGACCCAGAGAAAACAATCCCAACCCTAAAAAATGATTTATTTTTAAATGGGAAAATAAACAGTTTTATTACAAAATGTGTGGGTTCTGTTTTTCGGGTCACTCTGTACAGGCTGACCCAGAAAAAAAAAACAGAACCCAACCCTTAAACCTACTTTATTTGTTTAATGGAAAATTAACAGTTTTATTACAAAATTTGTGGGTTCTGTTTTTCAGGGTCACTTGTACAGGTTGACCCAGAAAAAAAACCAACCCACAAATTTGTAATAAAAACTTGTCATTTTCCATAAACAAATAAAATGAGGGTTTAGGGTGAGGGTTAGGGTTAGTTTAATGGGAAAATAAATAAATAATTTGGGTTCTGTTTTTTTTTTTGGGGGGGGGGTTGACATACTGGCCGACCAGAGAAAACAGAACCCAACCCTAAACAATGATTTGTTTAATGGAAAATAACAGTTTATTACAAAATGTGTGGTTCTGTTTTTACAGGGTCACTTTGTACAGGCTGACCAGAAAAAAAACAGAACCCAAACCCTAAACCCTAATTTATTTGTTTAATGGGAAAATAACAGTTTTATTACAAAAATTGTTGGTTCTGTTTTTTTCGGGGACACCCCTAATTTACTAAACAAAAGTTCTAATAATTCAATAAATAAAACGAATTTAGCCGACAGATTTGACTATAGAAAATCAGTAACGATTTAATATTTGCATTTCACATAGCGCTAATAACCTTGGGAAATATATGGATCTATTCTCACAAAATCAATTTTTTAAGCTGAATTAAACAGGTTAAAATACAGAGTTTTCATTCTTGTGGACTTTCTAGCCAAGTTTAAACAGCCAGTCTGCCCTACTATTTACCATAGCTAGAAGGGGGGTAGCTGGATGCATACCTTTCCCAAGAGTATTATAACGGAATGTGAAATGCAAACAGCCTCGTCCAAGATTTGAACTCTGGTCGACAACTCTAGCAATAACTCCACGAGATTCAAAACGAATAATAGTAGATAACGGCTGAAAGCCTCTAAGCCGGAACCGCGACAGGTGTCGCCACGGTATTACGAAAGGCGTCTCTTTTCGTTCCGCTGAGGCCTGCCATAGCGGTCATCTGTCGCTGTTGCGTTCGGCGGGGTGGTTCGCCGTCTCCGTCGGGCGTGGCTTGTGTCGTTGCATACGCGGCGGCTTGCGCGAACGGCCAACCGACGACATCCGTGACAGGCGGGATTTGCATTCGCCGTCTTGTTTCGAACCCTCCCCTGGAGTGTGAGACGAGGGATCGCTCGTAGACCACTTGACCTCAGTTCGCTGGTCGTACTGAGTAGATCAGGTTCGGGGGTCGTACTTAGTAGATCAGGAAAATATTAAAATTCCTGCGTCTGGGATGCAACATTAACCAGAAGTTTCATTACTGTGCAGTCGTCATAAAATGACTTTATTGCAGTAATCATAGTTTACACACCTCTGTCTACTAATTGTTATATCGCTTATATTGAAATACCATATTTGTCCGCCCGTAAGACACGTGTTTTCTAGAATTATTTTGAGACTAACATGACCATCAACCAATACCACAATCATCACCGGCAAACGGCTACCTTGAGACCTTCGTGAACACTTCACAATACTTAAGGATATTGTAAATTATTTTTAACTGCTCCAACGCACGGCATTTTCAAATTTGTTCTATCCGGAATAATGTAATAATGTCTTTGTACTTACAAGATCAAGAGAAATTTTCTTTTACTTCCGTTTCTCACTCGTCCATTTAAACTGGGTGTGATTTTCTGTACATTAGGAACAAATAACGTTTTACCTTTCATATAACGCCAACCAATCTTGGAGAAGGAATATATATATATATATATATATATATATATATATATATATGTGTGTGTGTGTGTGTGTGTGTGTGTGTGTGTGGTAAAAATGGAAATTGGAAATGAATCCGACAATATGAGGAAGAATGAATAAAGAAAAGAAAGAATAGAATGGATAATAAAATATGAATTTAATCAATATCACTTACACATGTGTTTCGGTCAGTTCATCTGTGTGAAAATATTCCGCACATCGAGAAGATTAGACAGAGTGAAATTGTATTTTGAATGAACATTTTTTTTCTTGAAACGTAACTGATTTGGTAAGTATGAACTTTTGTCTAGTAAAAAAAAATTAATAAAACTGTGAAAATTTTATTTTGAATGAAAAAAAATTTTTCTTCAAAATGAAATTTCACTTCATCAGAAGGTCGAATCTTCTCTGTGTGCGGAATATTTTCACATAGATGAACTGACCGAAACACATGTGTAAGTGATATTGATTAAATTCATATTTTATTATCCATTCTATTCTTTCTTTTCTTTATTCATTCTTCCTCATATATATATATATATATATATATATATATATATATAAGGTTTGTTTAGAATGGCTTTTTGCCAATAATTTTTTGGAGAATAAGTGTTTAATTGCAGTCGTACCTAATTTTGAAAATTAATTAATTAATAATGAATTAGGCGGGAATACCTATTAAATGTATGGCTAAACAAATCGAGAAAAAT
Source organism: Doryteuthis pealeii (assembly GCA_023376005.1). Taxonomy (NCBI): domain Eukaryota; kingdom Metazoa; phylum Mollusca; class Cephalopoda; order Myopsida; family Loliginidae; genus Doryteuthis; species Doryteuthis pealeii. The sequence goes on from CM042158.1 coordinate 51,213,586, forward strand.
CAATCTCTGTATGTACATTTCGGCCTATTAGGCCTCATCAGCAGAGCTATAGATCGGAAGACCGCCCTGTGCGTGATTTGAAACCGGACTGCCAAGCTGACAGGCCGATCCCATAACCCCAACACCAAACGAACTTCTTAGATTTTATGATTTGTTTAGAGTAGGTTAACATTCCTCTTCTAGTGACTTTTATTACACGACGATGTGGTAAGTTGTAAACAAGGTTTGTTAGAATGGCTTTTTGCCGATAATTTTTTGGAGAATAAGTGTTTAATTGGAGTCGTACCTAATTTTGAAAATTAATTAATTAATAATGAATTAGGCGGGAATACCTATTAATGTATGGCTAAACAAATCGAGAAAAATCAATCTCTGTATGTACATTTCGGCCTATTAGGCCTCATCAGCAGAGCTATAGATCGGAAGACCGCCCTGTGCGTGATTTGAAACCGGACTGCCAAGCTGACAGGCCGATCCCATAACCCCAACACCAAACGAACTTCTTAGATTTTATGATTTGTTTAGAGTAGGTTAACATTCCTCTTCTAGTGACTTTTATTACACGACGATGTGGTAAGTTGTAAACAAGGTTTGTTTAGAATGGCTTTTTGCCGATAATTTTTTGGAGAATAAGTGTTTAATTGGAGTCGTACCTAATTTTGAAAATTAATTAATTAATAATGAATTAGGCGGGAATACCTATTAAATGTATGGCTAAACATTGATTTTTCTCGATTTGTTTAGCCATACATTTAATAGGTATTCCCGCCTAATTCATTATTAATTAATTAATTTTCAAAATTAGGTACGACTCCAATTAAACACTTATTCTCCAAAAAATGTATGGCTAAAGATTGATTTTTCTCGATTTGTTTAGCCATACATTTAATAGGTATTCCCGCCTAATTCATTATTAATTAATTAATTTTCAAAATTAGGTACGACTCCAATTAAACACTTATTCTCCAAAAAATTATCGGCAAAAAGCCATTCTAAACAAACCTTGTTTACAACTTACCACATCGTCGTGTAATAAAAGTCACTAGAAGAGGAATGTTAACCTACTCTAAACAAATCATAAAATCTAAGAAGTTCGTTTGGTGTTGGGGTTATGGGATCGGCCTGTCAGCTTGGCAGTCCGGTTTCAAATCACGCACAGGGCGGTCTTCCGATCTATAGCTCTGCTGATGAGGCCTAATAGGCCGAAATGTACATACAGAGATTGATTTTCTCGATTTGTTTAGCCATACATTTAATAGGTATTCCCGCCTAATTCATTATTAATTAATTAATTTTCAAAATTAGGTACGACTCCAATTAAACATATATATATATATATATATAAGGTGTGTCATGAAAGTATCGAAATTGAAGCTGTATTTACCAATATAGAAATGAATGAACAATGAATGTAACATTCATTTCTCCAGAATACAAGATGTGTCATTAAAGTGCCGAGTTTGAAGGTGTATTTACGAAGATAGAAATAAAGAATGAATAGGACTGGTTGTTTTAATATACGATTTTTAGATATTTTTTGGTAAATTATAAGACTAACCCTAACCCTAACCCTAACCCCTAACAAACAACCGGATATTGGCGGTGTAAATAAAAAAGATTCCCTTTCTTATTCGAGACCAAAAAGGGGTGCCCAAAGGTAAAATGGTCCAAAATATTGAAAACCCAACAAGAATTACTAAAACAAAACGCCGTCGGCATAAAATAACCCAGCGAAGGTTGACATGCAGTGAAATCCAACCAACCATATATGTACAACGTGGTGCAACTCTTCCTCAACCCCCCCTCTCTCTCTCTCTCTCTCTCTCTCTCTCTCTCTCTCTCTCTCTCACACACACACACACACACACACACACACACACACTGTACTTTGTGAAGCTATATTTTCTCGCTTCCTCCCTTTATCTCTTCAATTCTATGTCTGTCTGATGTCTGTATGTCTGACGATATATTTGAATATTTAGCTTCTATTTTTATACAAAATCTTGATGCAGATTTTTTAAAAATATAAACCCTTGTCAGTGTATATATAAATATAAACACAGTGTCATCTGTCATCAGGTGACCTAATAATAACGTTCTGTCTTTTCAAAACCCAATTTTATAAAACTCTAGGCGTCAGTCCCATCACACGACGAAACAAATTGCTAGATTTATCTGTATCTTTTAGATGAGGCTTGATAATTAGTATTATTGGGATTATTCCGCTAATATCCTCATCTTTATTGTTATCTGTACAACGTTTCCATCGATGTGCCCTACGGCCTTCTTCAGGTATTTCGTGTCGGACCTAGGGGCTTTCTCAAACTCGGGAACCTTCTTGCCAAAACGTTGTACAGATAACAATAAAGATGAGGACAATAGTCCGAATAATTCTAATAATAGTAACTTGCTAGATGGACGAAGGTTTTATTGATGAAAAAAAAGAAGTTCAAATCATATACCAATATCCTTTCAGCTAGTATATTAGGTCTGAGACCTGTCAGCTGTTCCTTATAAACATTCATTTTAATTCCACGGAATATTTATAATCATTCCACAGATTATCTAACATTGCCTTAAAGGAGTCCTGAGATGGGGCATTCACTATTGATGATGGTAGTTTATTCCATCTATTCACCACTCTGTTACTAAAATAATTTTGTCTTGCGTTAGCTTTACAACATTTTTTTAGGAGTTTTAATTTATGACCCCTGGTATTGATATTTTGAGCCATGTTTAGTCGGTCAGAGTTCGTTGAATAAAAAACATGTGTATATTTGTAGGCTTCAATCATATCCCCTCTTTATACGTCGATAAACCAAACTTGGTAAGTCAATGTTCCTAAGTCTTTCTTCATAATCTTATTATAATGGAGATTGTGTGTTTGTCTGTCTGTAACCGAAACTATATTACTACTCAATTCACAGTTCCCTTAGTTATTTACATCACATTCTCCATGATTTTATTTTTATTTAAGCCTCAATTAATAATAAAATTGTTTTACATTATTAAGACTGTTGACCATATCTACATACTAATAATATGCAATTGTATTTATATATACAACAGAATAGCGGATTACAGTGTGAATGGGAAGGCTAATTTGCATATTGATCTTAAAAATTTGATTTTAATAAATATGTGCTTAGTATTATTGATTTCTAATTGTTTGGATTTATCTTATTGAATATGAGCAAAAATCTCTGGGATAAATCTTAAAAGAAATTCATTAAGAAGAAGAAATAACTGTAATATTATCCTTTACTTCCTATTTTAAGTAAAGAGTTAAATTAGGAACATTTACCAATGAAAGATGGGAGTAAGGGAAATTGATGGAAGAGTTAGTTTCAAAGCTGTTCTATTTTTCGATAATATTCCCTCTGTTCCAAATCATTTTATCTGCATTCTTATTTAGTTTCATTAGCCTTTCTAATTTAACATGATATTTTATTACATTAAAACTTAAATACTAGCACCCGGAGGGTGCATATATTTG
>CM042158.1:51222081-51232081 GCA_023376005.1 Doryteuthis pealeii
AACTGTCATCTGTTATAATATTTATTTCCACCAGAAACTCAAAATGAGTCTAGTCTCTTGAGATAGGGATTTAGTTCTCTTGGGGAATTATAAAAATCCTTATATCAATATGTATGTTTGCACCTACAAGAGCATAAATATATGTATTTTTATTATATATATATATATATCTTGTAACGATAATGTCAACAATCATGCTGAACCTCATCTTTTCATCATCCAAACTCTCTGTGTAACATGATATCAACGAATTGCTAATTAGAATATTTTACTCCTTTCCACATAGAAGAATAGAGTAGATTCATCAATGCAGCTATGATCAAAATATGAATGAAAAATACAAATAAATAATAACAATAAGTGATGCCGTATTCTCTAAAAGAAAAGAAAATTAAATAAAATAAAATCATATGAATTTTATGTATTGATCACGTTCTTCTAAATGATTACATACTTTTTGTAGATTTCTACATACAGAGATGTACGCTGTATAAACCCTTTTGTAATGGTACATATTTTCAGTCATCTGCATGGAATATGTAATTATCTAAAAAAAGAAATAATCTTTTCTCTTATTTACAATTTTTGCCCCTTTTCGTCACACAAAAGAATTGGGGATTTTTGAAAAGGGTCCGTCAATTAGTTACCAGCGGAGCGACAAGTAACGACATAAATGCCGTTTGAAACATGAATATTTCATTTGATATTAACCTCAATTTTAAGCTTTTAAATTTCAAATCTTTTATCTAATATTTATAAACGACTTAAATCCGGTGTTTGGTATTGGTGTAACTACATATATGCATTTACTAACTCCTCCACTCGAGCAGGTTGTGACACAAAATCATTTTTTAAACGGAGTTTACAAGGTTTGAATTTAGAGTTTTCTTTCACCGAGACCGGTTGTCATACCAAGGTTAAAGAGCCTAGTCCATCCTACTATTTACCCATAGTTGGAGGGAGAGTAGGATTCATGCCTTTCCCAAGGGTATTAGTGCCATTTGAAATGCAGCTAGCCTCGTCTAGTATTTGAACTCGTGCCTTCGTGTTTATTACCAGGTTTGGATTCAGAATTTTCCTACTCCTAGACCGGTTGCCATACCAAGGTTACAGAGCCTATTCCGCTTTTCTATTTACCATAGTGGGAGGTAGAATAGATTCCCACATTTCCCAAGGGTATTATTGCCTACTGAAATGCAGCCAGCCTCGTCGAGTATTTGAACTCGTGTTACCGTGATCATTAACATGTCTGAATTCAGAAGTTTTATTCTTCAAGACATACCATTTAATGTACGTGGAGGGTGAATAATTGGAATCCTACCGTTTCCCAAGGGTATTAGTGCCATTTGAAATGCAGCTAGCCTCGTCCAGAATTCGAACCCGTCCCAAGTGTATTAGTGCCATTTGAAATGCAGCTAGCCTCGTCCAGAATTCGAACCCGTCCAAGTGTATTAGTGCCATTTGAAATGCAGCTAGCCTCGCAGAATTCGAACCGTCCAAGGGTATTAGTGCCATTTGAAATGCAGCTAGCCTCGTCCAGAATTTGAACTCCTGTCACTACATTCATTTACCCTGACGACTGCCTGCATATACAAGCATGAAAGTACCAGCAGTACCAACAGCAAGAACATGAACAACAAAATCAATGAGACTAATATCGATGGACAGCATTCCATTCTCGAACCGGGGTCTGCGCGCCTTCGGTGCCAAATCTTGAGCTTTAGACATCACAAAAGTTGCGAAGTAAGTGAAACAATATACGGCCAACTTATATATTGTCAAGCTCCGGGGTATCATAAAGAATATTTACGGCCCAATTTATCGTTATGTATGGTTTGATTTTTGACAGGCCCAGCAGTTAACTCTATTTCAAAAGCCTGAAAGAGGCGCATACAGCGATATAGGCGCAGATATTGCGAGGATCTCCTCTACGCTTATGCACGAAGAGGTATGCCTATTTACAAAACAAAAATGAACACAAATATCTATATAATAATTCGGAAGTATCTGTTTGTCTGTCCTCTATGGCTACCAAGGGTCATGAGTATAATTGTCTAAGCACTAGCAGGATTATCAACCATGTGAAAATGTTATCTCTCCACTTCTAAATTGTCGCTGCGTCAGTGCTACCGTATGGCTGTACAACTTGGACTCCACAGAAACTCTGAGAGAAAAAAAATGGATGGGAGCTATACAAAGTTAACTCCACTTTAAAAGCCTGAAAAATTTGCGAATACAGCGATAGAGGCGCAGATATTGCGAGAATATCCCCTACGCTTGTGCACTGAGAGATATGATGATTTACAAAACAAAATTAAACACACAGATCTATATGATAATTCGGAAGTATCTGTTTGTCTGTCCTCTATGGCAACCAAGGGTCATGAATATTATTGGCTAATCACTAGCAGGATTATCAACCATGTGAAAATCGGTAATTTATGAGGAAGTGCGTCCTGGTCTCCTGCCTCAGAAATTGCTACCCGGTGACTATTAAAATAGCGTCCCCAGCTATGTCGTCTCGGTTGTGTTACTTGAAAGAAAACAACAAACTTAGGGCGTTAAATGTATTTAAGAGGGGGGGGCTTCTCTTTTTTGATGTAAACAAATGGAGATGGGTGGATAGATATATCTAAACTAAGTAAAAAAATGAACAAATTGTGGTAGATAGATAGATATATATCCATCATCATATCTAAACAAGAATTACGACAAATTTCTATAAATAAACAAGAATTATGACAAATTTCTATAAATAAATTTCTAAACAAATTACGATAAATAAATAAGAATTACGACAAAAAGAGAGAAGCCCCCCCCCCCTCTAAAATACATTTAACGCCCTAAGTTGTTGTTTTCTTCCAAGTAACACAACCGAGACGACATAGCTAGGGACGTTATTTTAATAGTCACCTGGTAGCAATTTCTGAGGCAGAAGACCGGGACGCACTTCCTCATAAATTACCTGAAAATCTTATCTCTTCACGTCCAAACTGTCACCGTGTTAGTGATACTGTATGGCTGCACAATTTTTACTCTAACGAAACAAAACGCGTTTAAGGAAAAGCTAGATGGGAGCTACGCGAGTTTAACCTACTAAATTTCTAATGCTGGGAAGATGCGCATACTGGGATATATATTTGTCCAACCCCTCCACACGAGTAGGATGTGACACAAGGTCAATTTTTTAAGCGGAGTTCAACAGGTTCATGGGAGCTTCATGGGAGCTACGTAAGATATATTTCAAAAGCCTGAAATAGTCGCGCATACAGCGATAGAGGCGCACATATTGCGAGGATCTCCCCTATGCTTTGTTACATAATCATTACATATATAATATTTATGTGCAATAGTGTAGAAATCAAAATGGCCGTTATAAGCTGCAGCCCATGGCCTTGAAGGATTTGAATGACAAGGTTTGACCTGTCCTGATCCTTCCTTCCGGTGGATACAGTGAGAATCGGTTGAGAAGACAATCTTCCGGTTTAGATTAGAAATAGATTTTAGTCAGTCGGCGAGAAACCAGGACGGTGGTGAGTCGTGTTATACACGCTCCGACTCGATCAGCGCAGGTAGACTACCTGCGCTGGGTGGGGGATTTCGAGAATAAAATATGATCAAAGTAAATCGAAGTCTTGTATTATTATCTAAAATCTAACAATGACACAGGGCTTCTGATATAGAGAAATCCCCAATGGAAAACCAGACACGAAGTCCCCAAGAGAAGTCCAGACGTTAGAAGAAACCTAGAAGAAGACGTAAGATGTCAAAGACGACAGGAGAAGAATAGTAGAAAGTAAGAAGTAATGAGAAGGGTATGCAACAGCTTATGCTCGTAGAGGTATGATGATTTACAAAACAAAAATAATCACAGAGATTTATATGATAATTAGGAAGTATCTGTTTGTCTGTCCTCTGTGGCAATAGTTCTCAACCAGGGGTCCTATATATTAATACCCAACCCATCCACATTGACAGGAATATCGATCATGTGAAAATCTGATCTCTCTACTCTGATAAAGCGGAAATTCTTCCAAGCTGTCGATGTGTTAGTGATACGGTATGGCTGCACAACTTTTACTCCAACGAAACAAAACGCTTAGAGAAAAAGCTAGATGGGAGCTCCGCAAGGTTAACTTACTAAATTTCTAATGCCGGGAAGAGGCACATACAGTGATATATATATATATATATAATATATATATATATATATAGGACGCGTAAAAGCATATGCATGTTGATAAAAGGAATGTTTTCTTAAAAAGAAAAGCGAGGGTACCCTTATTAGATTTAAAATCTAAAATGATATGGTCTTTTTATCGTCAATGCTCCTCAGAGAAAAGTACATTGATGAATTGTTTTGTTTGTTTGTTTGTTTTTTTCTTTGTGGTAAACAAGATGGAATAGTTTTGTTTTTTTTACCGTAAACCAACTTTTACTGGGTCCTACACACGTTGGGGTTCTTTTTGTCCCCTTCAACCTAAAATCAACTTAATTAAAACTTTAATCCATCGTGCTTTTATGATTTGCTCCAAATCTAAACTCATGAAAGAATTCTCTTTCATCAAAACAACCTTAATTAAGAACGGTTACCCAGGAAACTTAATCAATGCCACAATTAAATACAAATATGCGCAATTCTCTTCGCTTCCTAAATTTGGTCCCGAGAAATGTCCAGTCTACCTAAGACTTCCTTGGCTGGGCAAATCCTCATTCCTCTACTGGACAAGATTAAAAAATCCATCCATCGTTGTTTCAATGCAGTCAACCCTCGGATTATCCTGAAATCCAATGTACTGTTCCCTCCTAATCTTAAGGATAGTGTGGCCCCCCACCACAAAAGCCACTTAATTTATAAGTACACATGCAAGTGTGAAATTTGATATATTGGCCGTACTACCCTGAGACTGGAATCCCGGATCAAGCAGCACATACCCTCCAACATTCGTTCTGGCAACGTGGACTGTCCCACAGCAGCAAATATAAATTCTCCGTCGACCATTGGACAACATTTACTAAGTCACTCCACTTGAGCTCGATCATACCACCCAGCCATGTTTTCGGTCCTCTGCAGTTCAAACAGTGAGCTTCAACTGCAGATCCTTGAGTCCTTATATATTTCTCGCACCCAACCTTTCCCGTGCGTCCAAAAGCAGTCTCACCAGTTACTTCTATTCGGCACCTCAAGCCTAAACCTATCCAACGGTGAGACTCGCAATTTTCGACCCTCATGGTTCGTAATTTTTTCACGAATTCTTAGTTTTATTGAGAAAAAAGGAGGAAAAAAATCCTTTTCACTTTTTTTCTCTCCAACTATTCCATCTTGTTTACAACAAAAAAAAAACAAAAAAAGCAAACAAACAAAACATTTATCAATGTACTTTTCTCTGACGAGCATTGACGAAAAAAAGAACATATTATTTTAGATTTTAAATCTAATAAGGGTACCCTCACTTTTCTTTTTAAGAAAATATTCCTTTTATCAACATGCATATGCTTTTACGCGTCCTATTTAAATTTAGTACTGTTAATAAACTTTTCATATATATATATATATTTGTTGAGAGGAAGGCCCGAAACGGTTGCACATTCTCTCCTGATGATCCCATGCTTTTGTAAACATCTTTTGTTTTTTCAACATATCAATTTCACACTGTCGGATTAAGTTCCATTTTTATTTCATATATATTCCAACTCTTCCACATGAGCAGGATGTGACACAAGGTCAATTTCTTAAGCGGGGTTCAACAGGTTTGAATTCAGAGTTTTCCTTCTCCTAGACCGGTTGTCTAACCAAGGTTAAAGAGCTAAGTCCGCCATACTATGTATCCATAGCTGAAGGGAGTGTAGGATTCATACCTTTCAAAGCGTATTAGCGCTAAGTGAAATGCAATTACCACATCCAGGATTTGAACTCGGGGCACTCATTCCAAAATTTTTATTTATCATAAGTGAGCAATGTGTCCTCGACTCGGCGTATAACCGGAAGTTTTAAATTGGGGCGGGGGAGGATGACAAAACTGGTCATACCACTACATGGATCTAATTAGCTAGGTTCACCCACCGACCGATCCATTCAAAAATAAAATCTTTCATTCTTTCCTTGTGCAGCCTACTTTCACCGAAATGCCTCTTTCGCTCTATGGCTTTATCCTACTAAAATTATCCCAATTTTCGGATGGTTTTGATTTTTAAAGCACGTAACTCGTGCTTCGAAGGATTTACTGGAGATGGAGAGGGTGGGGTTAAATCAAAATAAAAATACCCAAGAAATTGAAAAACATGTAACAAAATAAAATCGTGGGCCATTGTGGTTGCCCCCTTTCCCTCAACTAGTGTGTAGGACCGGCGACTGTCTTCCGATCTTTAAGGTTCAAAAGCAAGCCGGTCAGTACCTCTTATACAGGAGTGGGTGTCCTTAGTGGGATGTTTGTAAAAAGATTGGGGTTTGTCTGTGTTAGACCTGTTTAAGGGTCAATAAATAATCACTCAACACGGAGATAAAATGTAGAGAACAGATGTATTCAGCAATATATCAACGTACAAATGAAGAGGGTTTCCTTGTTACAGCGTACACGAAGACATGTATCTGCTACTTCACACTTGAGTAGCTTTGCTCTGTTAATATATACCCTTTGGGTAAGTCTATGGTGAGTCACCTACAACAGTCTGTAGGTCGGGCGGGTTGGGTTTACTAAAGAGCTGAATCTCCAGAAAAACTTGTACCAGGGTAAGACGGGAGGGTTTTAGAAAAAAAAACTTGTGTTTGGGGTCCTTGATATGTCCTACGAGAAAAAAAACTGACTTGACGACAGCTTGAAAGAATTTCCACTTCATCATAGCAGAGAAATCAGATTTTCATATGAGAGATAATCTGTCAATAAGCAATTCATCCTTTCCTATATTTATTTTAACTCAGCTTTCTGTGGATGAGATATTACTGCCTAGGTATATGAACTGGTCGGCTATTGGGTTGGTGTATAATCATTGCGGCAAATCGGTAAAAACTCGGAAACATACGGCATTGTTTTTGTAGGAGAATTCGTGGAGAACCCACCCAGCTAATTTCCATACTTTTCCGAGGTTTTTGAAATAAAGAACGATGGTCAAATGTTCTTCATTTTCATTGTCAAGCTTCAGTTATCTTCTACACGGCTGCCAAAAGAACTTGGTCGTTGATATTTCATAATCGACCTCTTTTTTCTTCATCTGCGAGCAAGGCTTGTATCGCCCGGTTTGAACTTCCTGAATTATATTTCAACTTGGCATTTACTGATTGTTCTTTCTGTTACATAATTATTAGATTCCTAATACTTATGTACAATAGTGTAGAAATCAAAATTGCTGTTATAAGTTGCAGCCCATGGCCTTGAAGGATTGAATGACAAGGCTTGACCTCATCCTGATCTTCCTTCCGGTGGATCCGTGAGAATCGGTGGAGAAGACCCGGTTTAGATTAGAAAGAGATTTTTAGTCAGATCGGCCAAAACCACGACGGTGGTAAGTTGTATTATTCACGCTGCCGACTCAATCTGCGCATGTAGTCTGGTGGGAATTTCAGAATAAAATATGATCTAAGTTAAATCGAAGTCTTGTGTTATTATCTAAAAACTACCAATGGCACAGGGCTTCTGATAAAGAGAAATCCCCAATGGAAGACCAGACACGACGTCCCCAAGACGAAGTCCAGACGCTAAAGATGAACAGAAGAAAAATAGAAGTAAGAAAGTAAAGAAAGAAGAGTATACAACATTTCCCCCCCAAAAAAGTTTATTGAGATTCCAAAATGACTGTGCTGCATTCCATCCTTTTCTCAAAGTGGTAGAGAGTTATGATGGTATTTAGTTTCTAAGTTAGTGCTAGTTAGTGTGCACTCTTGTGTAATTTTACTTCACCTAACCAAACAGTGCTCTGTGTATGGCGTTAAACTGCATCTAATCGTGAAGTAAAAGGAATTTTAAAAAAATGAATACACAACAAACAATGAATAAATCGTTTTCAGCATTAAAAAAAAATAAATTCCAACACAAAAACCGCTTTCCTTACAGAGGTGCATATTATATCATTAGAAGGCTGAAGAATGTACAGCTCGAAAGATCACGGGAACAAAAAAAAAAAGGAAAGGTTTAAGTGTTCGAATGAATATTTGAGTTTTAGTGAGAAAGATTACAATACAAAAGTCCCTTTCGTTACAGAGGTGCATATAACATCTGAAGAAGGCCGAAGAACGTACCGATCGAAAGATCGCGTCAACAACAAAAAACTTCAAAAGAATAAATATTACAAATGTGGATATGATTTTCAATACTCATTTTTAAAAGTACGGATTATTTTTATGAAACAATTTGTTAAAAAAAAGCAACAATAATTATGCACTGTCCCAATAATTTACCTTCCTGTGTGGATGATCTTATTTAAAGCACATGAACTCTGGTTTTTTATTCATAGTTCACCCAAGGGCCTATAACTCTTGTGCCTTCTTCAGTGCTAAATACATCGTAAACGTCTTTAGCTTTTCATGTATATTTATTTTTCGAGCATTTTCAAAGTAAAAAAATTACCATGCCGGCTTCTCCCCAAGGTTTACTCTCAGGGTGTTAAAGAACTGATGTTTTATTTAGTATCATTGTAAATCAACGAAACGTGACCTTGAAGTTGCAAAGGAAAGAAAATGTGACGATTGGAAGATAGATGAGGCGCTCGGAACGAAACGTTTCTATTCTTTTGTTTAAAAACAAATAAAGGCCGAAAGAAGAAAACTAGCGAGGTGATAAAGCAACATTTACAGCTGACACAGGCATCTTTTATGATTTATGTTGTTGTTTATTGATTTTAACGGCATATCAACCCGTCCGGGGTTATGTCATGCCTAACGGTTAGGAAGTGATACATATCGTGTATTTATATTTATACTTTTTAATAATTGGTTTTAAAATGTGTTAGAATTATTGGGATTATGTTGTATGGTACTGATTTGTTTCATGTCTATATTCTATGGTATAATTTTATTTCCCTCAAAAAAGTGAGTATATCCCCCATTTTGACATTTTCAAACAGATCTTTGAGATTGTTTGCTTTAAAATAACGGTTTCTGATGTGAGCAAGAAACCTGCATTCTATGAATAAGTGTTTAACTGCCAAAGGTGTTTGACATGTTCTTTTAAAAAAGAACATACACGCACACACACACATACATATATACATATGAAGAATTTGAAAGATGAAGTGTTCCAAAAATAAGATGAATTTATTTTTTGACGCTTAAACGTTTCGGTTTATTTAAACCTTCATCGGGATGAAGAAATAGATGGATGTTTAGTAAATGACAGGAGTTAGAAAAGTATTTATACAAAAATGTGGTTTGTTACTGTATTTGTTCATCGTTATATTTTTGAAAGACGATCCACGATCCGCAATAACTCCTGTCATTTACAAAACATCCATCAATTTCTTCATCCCATAATCAATCCTGATGAAGGTTTAAATAAACCGAAACGTTTAAGCGTCGATAAATAAATTCATCTCATTTTTGAAACTCTTCGTTTTTCAAATTCTTCATATCGTCGGATTTATTTCCATATTTACTCCCATACATATATATATATATATATATTATATATATATATATATATATATATATATATATATAGTCATCCACAGACACTGTCTCTTCAGTGTAGCAAGATTTTGCAGGCTACCTACATCCGGGATCGAAACCTGGCCAATTTATCGTCAGAGTTCTCAACCCCTAAGACATCATCAACACCTACAAGCGAATTAGGATTTTATTGGTGAATAAATACATTGGTATATATGTCAAAGTTGCCAGGGAGCCAATATCTGTTTAATTGGAGAACATTGGTTAAGCGAACATATTGAGTGTCTGCTAAATTCCATTTCATAGATCTCTACATATATTTAGTCATCCACAGATACCATGTTTCGACGTATCATGTTTCATCAGTGTGACTAGATTACCTCCAGCCGGGATTGAAACCCG
>CM042158.1:51254581-51267081 GCA_023376005.1 Doryteuthis pealeii
GAGAGAGAGAGAGAGAGAGACATGTATACGTACATACATACGTACAGACAGAGAGAGAGGCGCGATGTAAGTGTTCGATGTGATAAAGAAATAATAACGAATTTGATGAGAGAGAGAGAGAGAAGAGAGAGAGAAGAGAGAGAGAGAGAGAGATACATACATACAGACAGACAGACAGACAGACAGACATGTAAATCATCCTCACACACACACATACACACACACACACACATAAACAACCTTGAGGTTTGTTTGGATTCCGTTTATCGCAAAAGATTTATACACACACGCGCAACCACACATTCATAAACACATAAAAAATGCACAATACTTACAAATTCTAATACTCACACTGCAAAAAATATATTTGACATCATATTTCAAACCTTTCATTTTTTCAACGTACTTTTTTTTCTCAGACTTCAAATTTTAAACAGACCGATAAACAAGGATTATTAATCGCCTTTCTCCTTATTCTGAGATAAAAAAAAATTATAACCTACCATATACCAACAAAAAACCCTGAAAATGATTTAATTAATAGATCAAAACACTGCAGCGTCGACCAATAAACTCACCACTTAACTCATTTAAACCTGTGTTTTTTCAATTTTTTTCATTATCCTACATACTGTCGGATTCACTTCCTTTTATTCACACATATATATCTATATACCCATGTTATCATTTTATTATTCCTTTGCTGAGTTGGGTATTCAGTAATTTTCATGTCATTTTCATGTCATTTTCAATTATATATTGATGGATGGAACATTCTATGGCGGCCTTTACATACTGTTTTAATACACACATCTGTATAGATGTGTATATTAAAATCCCCTTCACATTCTGTGAGTGATGATGGCCGAACGGTTAAGCTGCTTCTGAATCGATCGGAGTTCTATCCCGGCTGTAAGTAGCTCACACAATGTCTAGCCACACTGAAGAGACTTGATAAGTCGAAACACGTGCCTGTGGATGACTATATATATGGGAGTAAAATAAGGAAATGTGGAGAAAATGTATACCCAACACGGAATGTTACAATAGTAAATTTCCATACATTGTAACATCCTGGGTTTGTTCTACACTTTCTCCACACACACGCACACACACATATGTGTGTGTGTGTGTGTTTTTTGTCACTGATTTCCTGTTTCGGTCTCTTTTTTGTGACTAGGGTACGAGGAGACGAGCCTAAAAAAACGGGGAACATTTACTATTTCCAAATGTTCCTTTTCTCATTTACAATTTCCCAGTTTTCCTCATTTTCCTTTCCCAGTTTTCCTTTGTGAGAGGGAGATTGAACTTCCCACTTTATTTGTATGTTTATTTTGCTCAGCAGCCAGAAGCTAAAGGCCGGCTTATATATGACATACAAATAAAGTGACTAATCAAATCTCCGTCTCATATTCTCCAGTCTCTTTCTTTACACTCACAGAGAAACTAACATATATAAGGAGTAGTTAAGGGAAAAAAAATAGAGAGAGAGAGAGGGGGGTAAACTGACATGCACACTGTGAAGTAAAAGACGGACCAGTTTTTGTTGGATTATTTTGTGGTATATAAGACGTGCTACAATTCCACACTTAAATTTGAACTCTGGTAGCGGAGTACACTTCCTACGACGATAACCATTACACGACGACCGTCACCTTGGTCAGATGTACTCCACTTAAGAACATTACTTTGTGTCACATCCTTTTCGAGGTGAATGGCTGGAGTAAATATATTCATCATGTCCAGATTATTTGTACGTTAAACCTGATTATTTTTCGTGATGAACATCGGCTTCTTCATTTTGCACTTTTAAACGCGCAATTTATCTTTGGTTGTTAAATGCACCTATTTTCAGCGGTGTCCATGTCTATATACTTACATATGTAATGTCTCAACCACCGAAGTTAAGCATCTTTCAGCCAGTTAAGTACTTTGATGGGTGACCATTTAAGAACTGCATATACCATGTGTGTCATTCCTCCGCCAATCAACAGCCATAATGCGTGGCTAGTTGACTACTTAATCATTGATACTGAACAGACGCCCATTTGCAATCATTGACGAAGGACTTGCAATACTGAGGAGCACCAAGGAACAACCAAATGATTCTTTACCAAAGATTTCCGCTGGACAAGCGCTCTTACTTGAAGCCTAAAGAATGGCCCATACAATCATAACCCGGGAACCTTTTCGGACTCCGGAGCCTTCTTTTCGGACTCGGGAACCTTCTTGTCGTAATCGGGAACCTTCTTGTCGTAATCGGGAGCCAATTGGACACATGGCTTAGTGGATAAAGGAGTTTGGTTAAGACAGGTCTAAATGACAGTTATCTCTAGATTGCAGGTTCAATCCTGATCAAGGGCAGCAGTAACATAGAAGAAGAATTAACACTGCTTAACGCCTCTACCCCAGCTATGGTTAGCGGAATGGGAACAGGATAGACCCGTGGACTGAATAATGGGTTAGGTTCAAAGTTCCGTGATGGCTCCCGATTACGACAAGAATGTTCCCGATTGTGACATGAAGGTTCCCAAGTCCGAAAAGAAGGTTCCCATGTCCGAAAAGAAGGTACCCGAGTCCGAGAAGGTTCCTGAGTCCGACAAGACATACCTGAAGAAGGCCGGAGGGCACATCCGCCGAGACGTTGTACAGATAACAATGAAGATGAGGACAATAGTCCGAATAACACAGATAATACTAATCATCAAGACACATCTCAAACATTCAATGTGTGGGTTGATTATTTAATACCTGGGATTGTACAACAAAATCGTATACAACTTTGCAAATCACTTAGAGGTACTAATGCAGAATAGCACGCAAGAGATACTGATACTATCATTAGATTACGTATAAAAAGCATTACATTTCAATACCCAAAACCTTTGAGACACTAGGGTGAGGGCAAGAGTTATGGTTAGTTTTAATGTAAGGGTTAGTGTTAAGCTATTTCGGGAGTTTCCGTAAGGTATGAACAAAAACGCGCACCTTGCAATAAGGGGATCACAGGAAATTCTTTAAAACACCAATAGAAATAAACTGAGCCAATTTTAGTAAAATTTTCAGTATATGAAGTAATAAAAGAAGAACTTTTTTATTATTAATTGTTTACTCTAAATTGAAAAGGCTAAGTATTTTTTGTTAGTTAAAAGCATTATTCAGACGTATACATTTAAAAAAAGATTGATTCGCTTGGCAAACTCACGTATTTCCTGATCACAATTATCTACCCAGAAGCTCAATAGGTGACCCAACAGGTCACGTTTATTCTAGTATTATATATTTCTGAGAGTTGCAGCTCGATGGCCTTAGCTCTATATTTCTAGCAAGCATGTGTATATAGTTTGTTCTTTTCCTTTGACTCTTGCCAATCCCATTAGATATGGCGCCAAACAGATTACTGTACCTCAATTCGTTACAAATGTATGTACTTTGGAATAATATAACTGAACAAAATACACAGAGCATTACTTGAAGCATGCCAGTTACTACATCAAATTTCACAATGGCATGCAACTTGAACAATAGAACTTGATGCTAATTGAGATCAGGCAACATGGGTTATCTGCTCCTGAAAATAAATAGCCATCTTCAATGAACTCCTTTGTGCTTGTTCTATTTTCGTATATCTTCTCCTTCTTTTTTTCTTTCTTTCTTTTTTCTCTCTCTCTTTTTCTTTCTTTCTTTTTTCTTCTTTCTTTCTTTCTTTTTTCTTTCTTTTTTTTCTCTCTCTTTTTCTTTCTTTCTTCATTTTTTCTTTCTTTTCTTTCTCTCTTTCTTTCTTTCTTTCTTCTTTTCTTTCTTTGCTATCTCTTTTTTTTTTTTTTTCTTTCTTTTTTTTTCTTTTTTTCTTTCTTTTTCTTTCTTTTTCTCTTTTTTTTTTTTTTCTTTTTTTCCTCTCTTTTTTTTCTTCTTTTTTCCTTTCTTTCTTTTTCTTCTCTTTTTCTTCTTTGTTTTTTTCTTTCTTTCTTTCTTTCATTTTTCTTCTTTCTTTTCTTTCTTTTTTCTATCTTTCTATCTCTTTTTTCTTTCTTTCCTTCATTTTTTCTTTCTTTCTTTTTTTTTCTTTCTTTTTCTTACTTTTCTCTCTATTTTCTTTCTTTCTTTCTTCTTTCTTTCTTTCTTTCTTTTCTCTCTCTTTTTTCTTTCTTTCTTTCTTTCCTTCTTTCTTTTTGTCTTTCTTTCTCCGTCTCTATTTATATCAGTCTTTTTCAAGCGACCTTTTACGCCCTTGAATATATTTTCTTACTTTTCTTTTCCGTTTTAGTTATTTTGTCAAAACATTAATCTATTGTAAAAATATATAAATATACATACAAAATATTATATGTATGTATGTATGCCAAGTTATATTATATTACAGATATTATATAATATATATATATATAAATATATATATATATATATATATATATATATATATATATATATATATTATGCAATATATTTGTTTGATATTATTTGTTGCATATATATGTATATATATATATATAATATATATATATATATTATATTATATATATATTATATATGCAAATATATATTATTATATATATGCTATCAAATTCATATGATCATATATGTACTATCATAATATTATATGAGAATAAATATATAAAATATATAATACAATAATAGATTTATAATAAATAATATGAATTTAATACTTTAAAAGTTATAAAGTAATTTTTTAATATAATAATATTAATAATAAAATAATTGATTAAATAATTATGAATTAATAATTAATGATAATAATTAGTAATTGATAATAAATGAATTTATTAAATAACTAATAAAATAATTATTTGCTTTTAGTATGAATATAATGAATAATAAATGATAAATTTGTAATATAAAGATAAATAAAATATAAAATAGATAAATAAATGAACAAATAAAAGATTTAGCTTTTATTTATTAACATATGAACAATCTTTACGACTAGCATGAAACCGCTAGGTCGTAAAGATTGTTCATATATTAATAAATAAAAGTTAAATCTTTTATTTGTTCATTTATTTATCTATCAACGCTCTATCAAATATATTGAGCACTCTTCTAATAACACTGTACCGTGGATTGCTACCACTTTTTCAAGTATAATAGTGCAAACCATACACACTAATAAAATATAAAATATAAATTCATAAGCATAGATAAATGCCCGATCTTGGATGAATTCTTTTTGTGCTCGTTTTTATTATCTTTTTTTCTTTCTTTTTTTTTCTTTCTTTTTTCTTTCTCTTTGTCTTTCTTTCCTTTTCTCTCGTTTTTCTTCTTTTCTTTCTTTCGTTTCTATTCTCTTTTTCTTTCTTTCTTTCTTTCTCTTCTCTTTTTCTTTCTTTTTTCTTCTTTCTATCTCTTTTTCTTTCGTTTCTTCATTTTTCTTTCTTTCTTTTCTTTCTTCTTTTTCTTACTTTTTTCTCTCTATTTTTCTTCTCTTTTCTTTCTTTCTTCTTTCTCTCTCTTTTTTCTTCTTTTTTCTTTCTTTTCTATCTCTTTTCTTTCTTTCTTTCATTTTTTTCTTTCTTTCTTTTTCTTTCTTTCTTTTTTCTTACTTTTTCTCTCTATTTTCTTTCTTTCTTTCTTTCTTTCTTTCTTTTCTCTCTCTTTTTTCTTCTTTTTCTTTCTTTTCTATCTCTTTTTCTTTCTTCTTTCATTTTTTCTTTCTTTCTTTCTTCTTTCTTTTTTCTTACTTTTCTCTCTATTTTCCTTTCTTTTCTTTGTTCCTTTCTTCTTTCTTTTCTCTCTCTTTTTTCTTTTTTTTTCTTTTTTCTATCTCTTTTGCTTCTTTCTTATTTTTTCTTTCTTTCTTTTTTTTCTTTCTTTTCTTACTTTTTTCTCCTATTTTCTTTTTCTTTCTTCTTTCTTTCTTTCTTTTCTCTCTCTTTTTTCTTTCTTATTAAATAACTAATAAAATAAATTATTTGCTTTTAGTAAGGAATATTAATGAATAATAATGATTAAATTTGTGATATAAGATTAAATAAAATATAAAATAGATAAATAAATGAACAAATAAAAGTGTAGAATTTTATTTATTAAACATATTTGAACAATTCTTTACGACTAGCATGAAACCGCTCGGTCGTAAAGATTGTCATATATTAATAAATAAAAAGTTAACTCTTTATTTGTTTCATTTATTCATCTATCAACGCTCTATCAATATATTGAGCATCTCTAATAAACACTGTACGTGGATTGCTCCACTTTTTTCAGTATAATAGTGCCAAACCCTAAACCACTAATAAAATAAAAATATAAATATATTAAGTATAGATAAATGGGCCCCATCTGATGAATTCTTTTGGGCTCGTTTTTTATTATCGCATTTCATTCATTTATCTTTCTTTTTCTTACTTTCTTTTTTTCTTCTTTCTTCATCTCTCTGTTTTATCAGTCTGTTTCTTCGCGACTTTAGTTCCTTTCATCATTTTTTTTTTACATTCTTTTTCTATCTTAGTTATTTCCAAAACATTAATCTATTTGTATTATTTAGATTTTAGATTTTTCGGACTGTTAGGCACGAAGAATGAAAAAAAAAGAAAAAAAATTAACAACATTGAATAGAGAGAGAAGAATAAGATGATCTTTAAAAAAAAGAAAATTGTCCTTAAAATTGAAATAAGATTCGCACGAAAATAAAAACTATTTGATCAGAATATTGGAATAGAATAACGATCGTGAGAACAGTGTTACAAATTTAGTCGCGTTTTTAGGCATTTAGGTCTTTTATTGTTAAATCCAATTGTAGTAAAGGCTTTAGTATCAGTAGTAGAAAGTCTGTTGGATTCTTTAAAAGGTAGAACACGAGTGTTCTCATTGTTGCAAAGAATCATGTTTTAGACCTTGAAATCCTAGATAGACCAAGAATGTACTCGTTGTAGCCAAAATTCCAGTTTTATTCCTTTTGATACTAACTCCAGTTAGCAAACGATTTCAGAGCAATTACCAACGACCTTAAATGAATTCTATGTCGTTTTTCATTGGTCAATGACTGCTGCAGATTTAGGGAAAGTCTATGAATAAAAGTGGTGACTTCTCATAAATCTTTTATTTATGGATAATCAACAAACAGTTGTCCATGCTGGATCGGATATAAGGGTTAAGTTAATACAGTTATAAGTGACAATCATCTGGAGGTTGCAGGTTCCATCCTGACTCCAGGCAAATATAGCAAAGCATACTTAACATAGTTTAAACCTTATACCAGGTCATGTTTAATAGAATGAGGGAAAATTCTACCCCCGTTGATTGAATAAAGGTTTCGGTTCGAAGTCCATGAAGGCTCCGATTACATGAAGGGTTCCCGGGTTTGTCAGAAAGATTCCGCGTTCAAAGAAGAAATTAAGTGGGGTTGGGATGATTTTAAAAGAACGGTAGATAATAATAAACATTTTCCATCTGATGAAGGTTTGCTAAAACCGAAACCTTATGACGTCAAAATTCATTATCAAGAATATATTAATCTTTTTGGAATATTCTTTTCTATTTTTTTTACATACTGTCAGATTTTATTTTCCCTATTTAATTCCAGAGATGAGAAGGGATATTCTATGTGAAGCTTATGTAAATACAGGGGATAGTTTACAATATATATATTTACTAACCCCTCTGCACGAGTAGGATGCGACACAAGGTCAATTTCTTAGCGGAGTTTAACGGTTTTGAATTCAGAGTGTTCCCTCTCTTAGAATGGTTACCTAGCCATGGTTAAAAGAGTCCCAGTCTGGCCCTGCTATTTAACCCATAGGCTGGAGAGAATTCGATTCCTACCTTTCCCAAGGGTTATTAGCGTAATGTGAAATGCTAACAGCTTCGTCCAGGAATTGAACTCGGGTCGACGAGTCTATTTTCTATGACTCTAACCATATAGACCACGCCTCTCCATGGTTTATAGATAGTTTACACTATAGGTGATATTTCAGCCGTACCCTGCATAACTTGTTATTCACACCTTAAACTGCAACATTATACAGAGAAAGACGATAAATAAATATATGAATAGATAAATAGATAAAATACCCTTTTTGTTGTATTTGGCTGTAACAGAAATGAGAATAGATATTTTATGCGAAGCGTATGTATAAAAACTAAAAACACAGGGGACAAATTGAAATATGGGTTTTATTTTTGCCGTACCCTGTAAAACTTGTTATCCGAACCTTAAACTGAAGCAATGTACAGAGGAAGACAATAAATACATAAATAAATAAAGATCATCATCATCATAATCATCATCATCATCATGTCGCGCAATTAGCACAGATATCCATGACAATCTCTCGCCAACCTTCCCTATCATTCATTGACACAGGAAGGTCCTCCGCGCAGCAGCCAGCATCCTCACATAGTTGGTCAATATAGGTCCTGACTGGGCGACCCACATTAGCGTGCTCATATGTTGGCTCCCACAGTAGAATGTCGCTTATGAGCTCATCCCTGCTTCTCCAGCAGTGTCCCGTGTGCCTAGCCCGTCTTACTCGAATGGTTTATGAGATGGGGGAAGGTGGCCATACAGTTGCTTCCATGTGGGGTGCTGTTTCCAGGACTTGTTCAAGACTGCTCACAGCATTTTTCTGCAGCTCCCATCTAGCTTCGTTAGGGCCCAAGTGGTACAGCCATATAGCAGTACTGATATAATCACAGCCTGGAAGAATCGTCTCTTTAGCTTGTCAGGGAGATCGGATTTAGTTCGTTTTTTTCTTTACTTAGTTGTTACAAAAATGAGAATAGATATTTTACGTGAATAGTGTGTACAGAAAATAAAAAAAAACACCAGTGATAGTTTCAAATATGGATTTTACTTCTGTCGTACCCAGTATAACTTCTTATTGGAACGTTAAACTGCGTCAGTATACATAGGAAAAAAATAAGTAAATCAATACATATATAAAGGGCAGTTGCGTGTATGTGTATATTCGGATGAAACTTTGAAAATAAAACAATTAACGACAAAGGAAATATATATACACGTTAAATATCACTAGGGCTTGGTTTTTGAGCAAAAATAATGAAGATTTGAATTATATTTGGGAAAATATTTAAAAATTCATATTTGAAAAGTAACAGATGGGAAAGTCATTTGCATGTTATTTTTTAATCTTTTTTTTTTTGTTTTTTTTTTTTCGCTTTGAAATTAATATTGATTGATTGAATTAATTGCATCATTTATATCTTCTTTTTTAAAATTTTAAAATCATTAAATGGAAATTCTTACTATATTATTATATATTTCCGTGGAGATTTTTATGGGGCAACCAGTTAGGATCTTACTCGCGATAAGTAATAATGGATCTGCGAGACTAACTTTTTAAAAATCACCCCTCTACCCAGGCGACGTCGGGTAGCCACTTCTAGTCTATGAATAAATTTTTTAAAAATTAAAGTCGGCAGGGCGGCCCAATGTCTGTGACAGCGAGGGAATCTATCCACCTTTCACTAGCACCAGACCAAGGAGATTATTTTAGCATCGGACGTGGAGCGCCACACCTACCATCAGCTCATCACTTTACCGCACCTATACCTGTGCTACTCAGGGTCTGAGTTGGCGAGGGTCGGTATCGGACTAGGAACCTTGTGGTTTCTAGCCAAACGCTCTTCCGACTTAGCTAAACCGGCCCCAGGAATAAATAAAAAAAAGTTGCTTTTTTTCTATACTTGTCTCTTACAGAAGAGAATAGAACCTAAAACAAAAGAGAAATAAAACAACAAAACCATGAATTTATCACTGTATGTCAAGTCGTCCACCTAGGAATCTTGTATATTTTTAGATAGATTTAGATTTTAAGGTATTTGTAGGAAAAAATGCATATGTTTAACTGTAATATTCTTAAAACAATTTTCATAAAATCTTTTAATAGGTGGTATTGTTAAATCTAATTGTTTCGTGATAATATAAGAATTGTGAATTTTACTGGGAAACACATATCAATTTTACAGTATTGGGTGTTTAGTGTAGCGTAATTATTGTGGTCTACGTGCATTGAAAAGAGAAAGAGAGGAAAAGAAATGAGAGCAAACAAAGGTTGAGGTTTGGTGGAGTGGGCCCACAACGGGTACTAGTAATTTGACCGAGGAATGATCCCGGAAGGCGAATTGAAAGTAAAATGGAAGATGGGTGTTGCGGAAGCGGAAGTGACGTATGACGAGTAACGAGGAAGAAGAAATCGCCCTCTTTTCCTTTCGGCCGCAAAAGGGATCAGACGGGCTCCTGGTCCCCTGTGTGACATAGCAGGAGTGGATATGATTTACGACCGATTAATTTAACCGTACCCTCTCTCTCTCTTTCTCTCTGTCTGTCCTTCTCTCCGAAACAGAACCCACGACACGAGCCTGGAAATAAATACTAAGCCCCTTGTGACTATACAACGTACGTGTATGTTGTTCTTTGGCCTAATGGCTAGTAACAATGACGAGTACTACTAAAACTTGAGTTTGCCCATAAGACATATATCGTTTCGGAGTTTGCCACAAATACACTTTGGTACTGTGACCACACCATTATACTACATTAGTTAATAACCAAATGGATTATAAAATTATACCGCTATAAAGACTATAAATTCTAAATAAGATCAGTTTAAAGATGTATCTATTTATATCACTTAACCATCACAAGTAATGAGGGTGGTTCATTTACTTTAGAAGGAACAGTATGAATAGTAGGTTATGGTTACACAGATCCAGACATCATCTCCTGGATCAAATGACAAAGTTGGGTCCAAAACAGCTGGTACCTAATCATTACAGTGATCCCCAGACCAAGCTATGATGCTCTTCCGACTCATCTAAACCGACCACAGGAATAAATAAATAAATAAATAAATAAAAGTTCCATTTTTTTCTGTACTTGCCTCTTACAGAATTGAGAATAGATATTTTATGCGAAGCGGATGTACAAAAAATAAAAAAAATAAATATTTACAAAATATAGAAAAAAAGACCCCTAAAAATCTAAAACAACAAAACCAAGAGTTTATCATGTATGTCAAGTCGCCCACAAGCCAGAATCTCATTTACTGAATGTTAGCAAGGCATATAGTGAATATGACAGATAATGTCCACCATGAGATATTGGATCCTTGAAACAAAAAAAAAAACAACAAAAAAACAAACAAAACATAATGACCTTTGTTTTTCAACAGCTCAAGTATGTCCATGATTTCTAACAGCAGGCATGTGCAAGAATCGTGGAGTACAATAAAAGAAACAAACATGTCATCCCAGAAATTGACAATTCAAGGATCCTTTCAGTCAAAAAGGGGCCCAAGAAAAGGAAACGTCACTGATAGTGAAAGCATTGACCAGAAACGTACGTGATTATTGTCAAAAGCTTCAGAGGAAGTTAGGGACTCGGTAGCTATTCTGTTGGTTGGTTGGATGGTTGGTTGGTTGGTTGGGTTTTAACGGCATATCAACCATTATTGGGTTTCATTATGCCGGGCGTTTTTTATTTTATTCATTCTTGATGGATACTCTGTTGGATTATTTTGTGGATATATATATCTATTAATAATGGAGATTCGCTTACGGTTTTTGTCTGTAACAAAAAATTACGTCACTGCTTATGTCACATTACCCAAAATCGTCATAACATAGAGTAAATACACTAAAATTTGAACATGCAACATTAGGCAGTACACATTGTTTTTTAAAACAAGTTTTAATAAATACATGACTGGTATTTATATCTATATATAGTTTGTTTTATTTTAATACATATCTAAAGTCTACATTTAAAATTTCCAGACCCCCCCGCACACACACACATATATATTATATATATATTATATATTGAGTACTACTCACCGTACATACCAACAACGAAACATACGTGAATCCTCAACGACACAATAATATATATATATATATATATATATATATATATATTATATATATATATATATATATATTCATTTGCAGTTGAGTGCACAATTATCTTTGGTTACGAAAATATTTCATATTACACACATACACACACAATTTATTTTAATTGAAATAGATGACTGAGTAAGACTGGGCCTATTCTAGTAGTGACCAGCTTTAAATACAGAGTTTCCCTTCTTCCAGACTTGTTGCCTAAACAAGGTTAAAGAGCCCAGTCCGCCCTGATATTTACCCATGGCTGGAGGTAGAATATTCGGATTCAAACATTTCCCAAGGGTATTAGCGTTATTTAAACTTTGGTTTCGTCCAGGATTTGAACTCAAATCGACGAGTCCATTTCCTTCGACTCTAACCTGAACACCACGCGCCTCACACATACATATATATTTACCAGGGAGCGCGTGGTGTAAGGGTTAAAGTCATAGGAAATGGAACCGTCACCCCGAGTTCAAATCCTGGACGTGGTAATTGCATTTTACTTAGCGTTAATACCCTTGGGAAAGGTATGAATTCTACTCTCCCTCTAGCTATGGGTAAATAGTAGGAAAGAATTAGCTCTTTAACATTGGTTAGGCAACCGGTCTAGGAGAAGGAAAACTCTGAAT
>CM042158.1:51282081-51291953 GCA_023376005.1 Doryteuthis pealeii
GTGCTAGCTGTTAGCCGTGGTTTGTGACCCGTGATTATTAAGGACGGAATCCTGGTGGTTAAGCAGTTCATGAGGTGCAACACTACCCTTTGACCCTTAGTTAAGCTAGACGGGTGGTCGGAGAGCCCCCTTCGATCAATCATTTTCACACACTCTCAGAGGGGTTATCAGGCTTCAAATTTCACCTAAAACTCCGAATTGAGCCCTTTTTTCTCCATCAGTAAATTCTACGCATCAGAATCCATAAGAAAAAACAATAAAATCGAAAACTTAAATTTTCATCAAAATACGTAGACTTATAATGGCTGAAAAATGGCATTTTGGGGACATCTTTGAATCCCCATATCTCCCCCAATTCTTAACAGAATTCAACCATCTTTTACTATGTGATACTCCTCATCAAACTCTATCAGAAAATTATATTAAATTGGCACTTTGATTTTGCACGAAATTGTCCATTTTTACCCACTGTCAGGGTTATCAGGCCTCAAATTTCACCTAAAACTTCAGGTTTTCAAAAGTTAAAATCTCCCTAGTGTGCTAGCTATTGGTTTGTGACCCGTGGTTATTAAGGACGGAATCCTAGTGGCTAAGTAGTTTATGAGGTACAAAACTACCGTTTGACCCTTAGTTAAGCTACGTCTAGAGAGGAACAAGTCATTGTATCCAGATTGCGCATTGGTCATACAAGAACGCACTTCTACATACCCAAACAAGAACAACCACAATGTGGAAAATGTCAAACACCTTTGACAATTAAACACTTATTCATGGAATGCAGGTTTTTTGCTCACATCAGAAACCGTTATTTTAAAGCAAACAATATGAAAGATCTGTTTGAAAATGTCAACATGGAGGATATTCTCTCTTTTTTTAAGGAAATAAAATTATACCATAGAATATAGACATGAAACAAATCAATACCATACAACATAATCCCCAATAATGCTAACACATTGTTAAAACCAATTACTAAAAAGTATAAATATAAATACACGATATGTATCACTTCCTAACCGTTAGGCATGACATAACCCCAGACGGGTTTATATCCCGTTAAAATCAATAAACAAACAAACAAACTATAATTATTTCTCGTTTTTTCATGAACATATTTCATTCGTATTTTATAGTACAACGTATATATAATTACTAACCCCTCTATACGACCAAGATGCTACACAAGGTCATTTTTTAACCGGAGTCTCTTCCTTTCCTTCCGATGTTGTATTTCTCTCTCTACTTTTTGGCTTATATATGTTTAATGATGTAACAGTTTAATTTATTTCTTCCTTCTCCAACAGCTTCTATCGTCTTCTTCTTCCTTTTTCTTTCAGATTCTGTATTTGTTGTAGAGGAATTAACACCCCTTCAAGATGGGCTGACCCAGAGCCATATAAGAGTCGACGCAGCAGTGACAGAAGTCGGGAAAAATATTCGGACGAAATTACTGCGTCAACTGCAGACATTTGAACCTCCTCATTTTGTACGTTTTGTCTTGTGATTGTACTACTTCTTGTTCTATGTTAAAAGTGCCGAATAAATACACATTCACGCACCCTGTGTTCTCTGTGTATTCTTTCCCACCTCAAGGATACAACAGTATTGTGCTTTTAATACGCTGAACTTCTTTCAATCTTTTCTTCCTTATATATATATATATATATATATATATATATATATATATATATATATATAAGTTAAAAGAAAGGAAATTAATCCGACAATATGAGTAAGAAAAGGTGGAATGAAAACATCACACAATGCTGTTAAAGAAGAAAACAATTTATAATATAATCATAGCTGATATTGATCAATATTTCGATTTTACAAAAATCATCATCAGAGCTCATTCACTCCCGTAGTTGTTTGGGTCGGAGAGGAAAGTCAAAATGAGTTTATAAAACAAAAACCTTAATACTGCAAAAAACGAAAGACGTTACAATATTCACCAACGTGGGCATTTCGCGCCATATATGGAACATGACCGACATATATATAGCGCGAAATGCCCACGTTGGTGAATATTGTAACGTCTTTCGTTTTTTGCAGTATTAAGGTTTTTGTTTTATAAACTCATTTTGACTTTCCTCTCCGACCCAAACAACTACGGGAGTGAATGAGCTCTGATGATGATTTTTGTAAAATCGAAATATTGATCAATATCAGCTATGATTATATTATAAATTGTTTTCTTCTTTAACAGCATTGTGTGATGTTTTCATTCCACCTTTTTTACTCATATATATATATATATATATATATATATATATATATATATATAATATATATACCAAATTCGGTAGAGCTCTCTAGGGGCGACTTAAATTAACTTTCACTGCCAGCATAAAACAATGATCGTCTGTTGTTTACAGACTGGATCTCTCTGGTGATAGTAAAATATATAGACACATCTGTTTTTAATAGTTTAAACACCGTTCTTTAAACAGCAGCTGTCAAATGGCCGAGAGGTTAACGAATCGGGATGTGAAATAGTCAGTCGGGTTTCGCTCCTGGTCAGAGGTAGTTGTTGTGTCTAGCCACACTGAAGAGACGTGATAAACAAATTACTCGATAGCGGACAGTACTTGCTGTTGCTAAAATGGTCACCCAATTAAATGTTGAACAGGATCAATACTGCTTAACTTCGGTGATCTAGCGGGAATGGATCCATTAAAATTGACCGTTACAAACTGGACCTGGCAGAGTTCGTGTACGGTAGCCTCCCAACAGGATCTCTCTGCTGTGGAGAGGAGTCTCATCCATCTACAGAGGGCCCAGTCGGCGTGTTGTAAGCCCCGTCGTTTCAATGGTCACCCAATTACGTAATGAACAGGATAATTACTGCTTAACTTTGATGAAAAGCACCGGTGCTTTTAGCGTGACTTGGGATCACTGGACCGCACATGATGCAAGTTAATTTCATGAATATAACACATTTTTGTGGTGAGGAGTCTCATCTCTCTGCATTAATTGCCAAAACAAACGGCTCAATTGTTTACAGTACCAGCTGTTGCTTAAATTGTCATCCACTTAAATCAAACCCACCTTGGAGACTGAAGACCAGCTTTAAGAAAGTTTAGAAAGGAACAAGTCATTGTATCCCGATTACACATTGGTCACACAAGACTAACACACTCCTATATACTAAAACAAGAACAACAACCACAATGTGAAACATGTCAAACACCTTTGGCTGTTAAACACATAATCGTGGAATGCAGGGTTTTTGTTCACATCAGAAACCGTTATTTCAAAGCAAACAATATGAAAGATCTATTTGAAAATGTCAACATGGAGGACATTCTGTCCTTTTGGGGTAAATAATATTATGCCATAGAATATAGATCTGAACTTAATCAATACCATAGAACGTGATCCCCAATGGTGCTAACACATTGATAAAACCAATAACTAAAAGTACAAATATAAATGCACATCATATATTACTTCCTGACCGTTAGGCATGACATAACCCCAGACGGGTATATATCCAGTTAAAATCAATAAACAAACGAATTATAATTATTTCTCGTTTTTCATGAACATATTTCATTCGTATTTGTATAGTACAACGTGTATATAATTACTAACCCCTCTACACGAACAGGATGCTACACAAGGTCATTTTTAACCGGAGTCCCTTCCTTTCCTTCCGATGTTGTATTTCTCTTTCTATTTTGTGGCTTATATATGTTTAATGATGTAACAGTTTAATTTCTTTCTTCTCCAATAGCTTCTATAGCCTTCTTCTTCCTTTTTCTTTCATTCTGTATTTGTTGTAGTTAAACTTATAAAATTATACCATAGAATATAGACATGAAAAAAATCAATACCGTACAACATAATCCCCAATGGTGCTAACACATTGATAAAACCAATAACTAAAAAGTACAAATATATTACTTCCTAACCGTTAGGCAGGATATAACCCCAGACGGGTTGATATGCCGTTAAAATCAATAAACCAACCAAACAATTAAATGGTCACCCAATTAAGTATTGCTTCTTAACATTTTAAAGGGAGGAGTCCCGTTCCTCTGCCGAGGACCGGTGCCGGTCAAGTGTTGTAAGCTCCTCCCCACAAACCGTTCACCAGGTGGGATTTCTGTTGTTGCAAAACACGAAGAGGAGCGACAATAAATTGATCTACAAACTGGGTCCATGTTCCGGTTAAATTGCGCATTTCAAGCACGTTGGCCAGTGGCTAGCCTTTTTGACGGTCATCAACGAAGAGCGATGTTGACAGGTAGATAAGCGTTGACAGATTGGGAAGGAGGGGGGGGCCTGTTGGCAACATTTCTTGGATATCAACACACCAGGCTAAGGTGAACGTTAATTTAATGGCTGAACCGTCGTACGAAATAAATTACAACTGCTACCCAAAGAGGATAAAAAAGAAAGAAATTTAAAAAAAAAACGAAAATTGAGTATAGAACTAGACATTGAATTGGTTTTCGGTTTTACTGGATATATAGATACAAGTAATCGGGCCATATTACCTTTAGGCACCCCTTTTTGATCTAGATTAAGATAGGACATGTTTTTTTCATTTACACCGTCAATATCTGGTGGTTTGTTAGGGGTTAGGGTTAGATGTTAGGTTTAGGGGTTAGGGTTAGGGGTTAGTTTTATAATTTTTTTAAATCTAAAAATCGTCTGTTAAAACAACCGGATATTGACGGTGTAAATGAAAAACATGTCCTTTCTTGATCGAGATCAAAATGGGGTGCCTAAAAATAGAAAAAGAACTAGATATAGAATTGGTTTTCGGTTTTACTGGATATATAGATAAAAGTAATCTATCTTCAAGTCAAGGTAAACTTATTTTGGTGTGTTAGGGAGAGTTATCTCCCCATAACGATTCTACACTGGATATACTTACTGACTTGCAGTGAGACAGCAAACCGACTAGTAGAGAGCCAGGCAGACAAAGACTGACAGTCAAGCAGACAAAGTACTGACCCATGTGTGAACACACACATGAAACACACACAGTTGAATTCTATCCAAAACCATCCCACTCAATTCCCGGCCAGTGAAAATAATTAATAATGTTTTTATTATCATTTGTTATTCCTACATCTAGGGATATAACAGGGCGGTTGGTTGGTTGGTTGGTTGGTGATTGGTTGATTTTGCGGTCAACAATTGACACTCGAAGTCAGTTTAACAATTTTGATCTCCAATTACATTACATTAACTATAAAGTACTAATATCTATCTATCTATCTATCTATCTATCTATCTCCATCAGTGTGGTGTCTTGAGCAAATCTAAGGAACTATACCGCACTATCATACAAGTAAGAAGAACAAGACATGTTAGATCATGCTGGAGAAGCAATGACGAACTCATAAGTGACGTTCTTCTGTGGACACCTACAAACCAGTGGGGAGACCAGCAACACCTGCATCAATCGTCTCTTTACGGATACTGGATGCCGTGCGGAAGAGCTGCCAAGGAGAGTAGTCAATAGGGACGCGTGGTAAGAGAGAGACATAAGATGATGATGATGATGATAATGATGATGATGATGATATACAGTTTGGTAATATATCGATAATGTTGGAACCAATATATTACAAATTCCATCCCTGTAAATGAATCACCACTTCAAGCTTAATTGAAATATCAATTTTATGAAGAGCTGATGAATGAAAAAAATCAATCATTTAAATCAGTTGACTAACACATACCATTAATAATGGAGATTCGGTCTCTATTTGTCGGTAACCGTAACTACACGACTGCTTACGTCACATTACCCAAAATGGTCAATACATGGAATAAAGAACAACCGTGTTTGAATTAATTTGAATATAACTGTGAGAGACTTGATTTTGTTAGAAAGAAAACATATCTATTTGAATTTTGACTGGAAAAATATTTCAATGTCTATTATTAAAAAGTACAAGATTTCAAAGATCTGTTTACATTTTTTACGAAAGGGCGTGGAAAAAATATTTTACTATGTTTATACGTTGATAAAGTCGAAATAAATTCCTTCAAATTTTAAAAAAATTGGAGAATTATGTAAAATTGAGTGCATTAAAAAAAACATTGTCGTCTGTCGTAAAACAAAACAAACTACAGCCCTCTTAGGCAATATTATTCAGAAATAAACACTCGGAGATTTTTTTCTTGCTAATATTTATAATATCAGTGTTTTGAGAGCCAAATCATTTTTAAAATTCAATAATTTTAAGCAGATAAACATTTTAAGACGTAAACTATTAGGAAAAATCAATAATATTTAAACTGCCAACCACTTCATACTTTGTATGTATTAATTTAAAAATCATTTTGAATATTTTCTTAAACCTAATTATCTGATATTTGACATAAATGTGACCCGATTAGGTTCTACTACATCGTCTCAAACTGGAACTTCATTTAATATTTGTTTGTTTGTTTTTGTTTTACGGCATATCATCCTCAGTGAGTCATTTAATGCCGACAAAGTTTCGAAATAAATTCATTCTTGATGGGTACACAATATTTTTATAAAAACATTTTTTTTCTATTTAACCAATAGATAGGACCCTAAACAGGTATTTCCATTCCAGGGCAGAGGGACCTGGGAGCAATGGTGATGAAGGGTGCTTCACATACTCCAGATGAACGCAGAACTGGAAATTCCCCATCAGATAGAGTTTAATGTCAATTCCTAGGACATGAAGACCCTGCCACCGCCTACTAGCACGTAATATGATAAAAATGGAGGTGCGTGGCCTAATGGTTAGAGTCGTAGGAAATGAACTCCTCGGCCGAGTTTTCAAATTCCTGGACGAAGCTGTTTACATTTCACATGACGCAAACCCATGGGAAAGGTTATGAATCCAATTCTCCTTTCAGCTATGGGTAAATAATTAGGGCAGACTTGCTCTTTAACCATGGTTAGGTTAATATTCTAGGAGAAGAAAACTAAATTCAAACCTGTTAAACTACGCATAAGAAATTGACCTTGTGCCACATTCTGCTCGTGTGGCGGGGTTGATATATATATATATATATATATATAATATATATATTATAAGTCATCACAGACACTTGTTTCGGCGTTTCACGCCTCTTCATTGTAGCTAGATCACAACTATCTTTGGCTTAGGGTCGAACTCAGACTGAGCGTTCGGCAGCCTGATATCTAATCCCCTCGACCAATGACAGCTGTAGCAGGACCGGTCTTTGTAAACTAAATTAAGTACATAGGTTTGTTTATGTATTTTAAGGTCACAAATTTCGGGGAACGATCATTGGGCTTATGATACTCAGTCAGTGAGACTTAATTTGAATTCAGTTAGAGAACTCATACAAATTATGGAGATATACATACATATATATATATATATATATATATATATATATATATATATATATAGTGGGCCAAAAGTAGGGTTACAACAATTTCATTATCTGTTTCAATATTCTCTTTTTTTTGGGGGGGGGGTCGTTAAGAACAAGGTTTTTGAGAAAAATCCCCCACAGTGAATGAATTGAAAGATTACATTTCTGATGCATTCACTGAAATTGATGGAGTTCGGAATTTGTGTCGTACTGTGTGCCAGAGTGTTTTGGACAGATACTAAGAAATTATTGCAATGGTAAAGATGGACAACTTTGAGCACTTGAGAGATTAAATGTTCAATGTGTTGGCTTTTTTTTTTTACATAATCAGGTGTGTGCTAGATCCTCGCCCATACTTATAGACTAGGCGAGAATCATGTGATCTATCTCTTGGCCCATCCCTGGCAGTACTCTGAGGGCTGATACAATTACTTAACCCCCACCCTACTGGTCATAATTAGGCTAATATTCATGGAGACGGACATAAGACAATCACTAAATTCAATCACTGGACCTTTACCAAATACGCAGGAATGGACTTGTACGGTTTACCAAAGGATCACCAAATGATTCTATAACATAGGACTTTTTCTTTAAAGCCTTTTTCAAACTGGCCAGGATGGCACCTAAAAACTTTACACAACGTAAAATGTCTAATAATGTAAATATAATGTAATATGATGTAAATGAATGTCTAAAATTCTAATAAGTTAAAATGTTTAAAGTGTTTAACTGTAACCCTAATTTTAGCCGGGCAAGAATGTAAAAAAACCAAGCCCAGAAATACTGCGACATTGCAAAATAAATTGGCTACCACAAATCACCAATAAAAAGAAAACTTTACCTAACCCAAACACACTATTAAAATAGTAAAACCTATCCTAACACGATACAGTACAATTGCATACAGACACATAACTAAACAGAGGAGGATGTACAGTATCACAACTTAATATCAACTCCTACGCGACCTACACACATACTCGGAAGTAAAACAATTGTAAAAACAACGCTCCTTTGAATAAACAGTTAATAAACGAGATCGCTCACTTGAATAAGTTGATTTATCATTCAACCATGTCCTTCGCTTCTATCTACATTATTACTTACTAGGCAAATATATGCACCCTCCGGGTGCAAGTATTTTAAGTTTTAATATAATAAAATATCATATTAATAAAAAGGAGCTAATGCAACTGAAATAGAATGCAGATAATAGAGATTGAAAACAGAGGGGGTATGATTGGAAAAAAATAGAACATTTGAAACTAACTCTTTCCAACCATTTTCCAATTTACCCCTTCTTTCATTGGTAAATTTTCTAATTTAAATATTTAGTTAAAATAGGAAGTAAAGAATTAAAATTACAGTTATTTCTTCTTGTCAATGGATTTCTTTAAGATTTTACCCCCAAGATTTTTGCTCATTATTCAATAAAGAATAAAAAACCAAAAATTAGAATCAATACATAATTAAGCATATATTTATTAAAATCTCATTTTTTTAAGATCATAATGCAAATTAGCCTATCCAGCCTTCCATTCCAACACTGTAAAAAACAGCTATTTTGTTTTTATATATAAAATACAATTGCCATGTTATTAAGCATGTATATATGGTCAAAGCATAATGGTCAACATCTTATGATGTAAAACAATTTTATTAATAATTGAAGTTTTAAATTGAAAATAAAATCATGGAGAATGTGACGTAAATAACTAAAGGGAATGTGACTTGTAATAAGTAACATAGTTTCGGTTACAGGCAGAGAAACCACCCACATTCTCCCATTAAAATCAGATATTGTACTACGAGCACACCTAATTTATCAATTAAATGTCTAAATTTCTTAATAAAGTTAAATGTTTAAGTGTTTAACTGAACTCTATTTTTAAGCACCAGCCCTGTAAATATGATAAAAATGGTTGGGGCTTAACGAGGAAATAGGGCACGGTTTGGAGAATATACAGGTTCTAGGGCTTTGAAGCAGTGACGCAACCGATTATTTTCTCGCTGGCTACAAACAAGAAAACTGGAATGAAGATATAAAATTGCTGCAGTTGGTGAATTTTAGGAAAAATAGGAATATTAAAATAAACCACAAATCAAACTGTAAGGGTGCAAGTCATGGTTTACCTTCTCAATAAATACGTTGCATTAATTATACGGAGGAAATAGAGATTTAAACCATTAAAAACAAATAGATTACAACGACGGGTGAACACCATGACCCACCAACCAGAGACACTATACTAAATTTATCATAACAAAGAGGGATTCCAGAAGAGAATTCTAATAAATAATAACATAAATAGGGAAATCAATAAATATATGCACATTACGCTTAGAAAGGGATAGACAACTCGCAACCTCAAAAAAAAAGAACTTCCGGAGAATGTAAATATATATATATATACACTACACTAGCAAATAAAAACACCCTCCGGGCGATGTAAAAAATAGATTTTTCAAAAATATTGCCTGAAGGGTGGGAGTAAAACTATGTCAGCGAAGTTTTGTTACCC
>CM042158.1:51292053-51299553 GCA_023376005.1 Doryteuthis pealeii
CCCGTCTTTACCCAACATTCTGTCTGTTACTTTCTCCTCCTATAATATATAGAATCGGGAAAGTGTTCATTTATTTTCTATTTTGATTATGTTTTATACAACTGTAGCTATTTACTTATTAAAAATGTGACAAAATGTTGTGTGTTGGTCTGGCATTTCAGTTTATTCGGCAATGAGTATGAAAATGATTTGATATACGAGGCAACGAATTACACTCATAAGTCAAGGTACCACTGTATATAAAGTAAGTAGGCCTATTTTCAATATTCAACCAGGAAGTAAGGGAGCTTCTTCCCTTCCTTACTTTAGCCAGAAAGGCAATGCTTACCTGACTTGAGAAGTTAATTTGTTCCGCTTCAACCAACTTCCTATATATCAAATCAATTTCCCATGTGAATGAATTGAAATGCCATTAACTCCGGAGAATAGAAAGGTTAGTTAAATCTTTTAGCTAAAAAAAAGCAATCAAATCGAAAATGTTACGAATATTTTGACAACGTCTCAGCCGATGTTGCCCATCGGCCTTCCTTCAGTATGTGTCGGGACTCGGAACTTCTCGGCTTGGAACATTCTTTTCGACTCGGGAAACTTCTTGCACAATTCGGGACCTTCTTGTCGTAATCGGGAGCCATACAGGGAACTTTGACCTAACCCTTTATTTAGTCCACGGGGTATCCTGTTCTCCCATTCCGCTTAACGCATAGCTGGGTAGAGCGTTAAGCTGTTTAATTATTCTTTCGCTGTTCCTGCTGCCCTTGATCAGTATTGAACCTGCAATTCCAGAGATACTGTCTCTAGAACTGTCTTAACCTAACTCTTTATCCACTAGGCCTTTATCCAATTGGCTCCGCGATACGACAAGAAGGTCCCCGAGTCCGGAAAAAGAGTTCTGGAAGTTCCGAAAGGTTATGATTCATGGGCCATTCTTCAGGCATTAAAGCAAAGAGTGGCTGTCCAGGGCCGGGAAAATCCTGGTAAGAATCCTTGATTGTAAAGTCCTTCTTCAATTGATTGCAATGGACGCTGTTTCACTATCAGTGTAAGTAGTTTCAAACTAGCCACGCATTCATGCTGTGATTGGCGGAGGAATAAACCACGTTTTAAGTCTATAAATTTAAGTAGGGGAATTTAGCACGTCTTATATACCACAAAAAATCCCAACAAAAAAACTTGTCTTCACCTTTCACCCACTGTGCATGTCAGTTACCCCCCCCTCCTCTCTCTCTCTCTCTCTCTCTCTATAATAAAATAATATTATATATATAATATTATTCCTTTACTACTCCTTGTAATATGTTATTCCTCTTGTAGTGTAATAGATAGACTTGGTGAATTATGAAGGGAGATTTTGATTTGTCACTTTATTGTATTATAATATATAAGGGCCGTGGACCTCGTCTAGTCTATAAATTTAAGTAGGGGAATTGTACACTTTATATACCACAAAATAACCAACCAAAAACTGGTACTTGTCTCTTACTTCACACTGTGCATTGTCAGTTTACCCCCCTCTCTCTCTCTCTCTCCTCTTCTCTCTCTCCTCTCTCTCTCTTCTACATTATATTATTATATTATATAATATATATAATATATTATTCCATTACTACTCCCTTATATATGTTAGTTTCTTCTGTGAGTGTAAAGAGAGAGACTGTGATATGGAGAGGGAATTGATTCTGGTCACATTATTTGTATGTTATGTATTAAGCCAGCCTTACTTTTGGCTGCTGAGGAAATAAACGATAACAAATGAAGTGGAATTCGTTCTCCTCCACAAAGGAAACTGGGAAAGGAAAAGGGTAAAACTGGGGAAAATTGAAAGAGAAAAAGGAAAAATTGGGAAATAGTAAATGTTCCAGTTTTTTTTTTCAGCTCGTCTCCATCGTAACCTAGTCACAAAAAGAGACCGAACAGGAAATCAGTGACAAAAGACACCACACACACACAACACACACCCACACACACACACACACACACACCACATATATAATATAATATATATATATTGTTGTGGCTGTGTGTGTGTGTGTGTAATTAATAATTTTTTTTATTAATATTTGGAGAAATGGATTTAAAGTGCTCAATTATTCTTTAAGAGCTGGTATTTATTATTATTTAATGTCCCAAATACAAAGTTCGTTCTTAACCACTGGTTTTTCAGATGTTATCCGTCATCAGGGACGTGACATTTTTGAAAAAAATTGGACAGATTTTTAACTCGTGGGCCTCGTGTAACATGATCCGTTTATTCCGTTTGCTTTGCTTATCTTCATTCACCGCGTTCTATTGTCTCATTGAGTCTCGTGGCTTTTTTTTTTTCACGAGACTTCAAGGAACGCCGGTGAAGGAGGAAAGCAAAGCAAGAAGGAATTAACGGATCACGTTCACAGAGGTATGAGTTAAAAAACTGTCCAATTATCAAAAAGTCAACGCTCTGATACGGATAAAACATCTGAAACCATTGTTAAGGGAGAACTTTGTATTAGTGACTTGAATTAAATAAATAATAAATAAATATAATATATATATTATATTAATAAAATTATATATATATATATATATATATATTTGTGTGTGTGATGTCGTTTGTGTAGAGAAATGTAGAAACAAAACCCGGTTGTTAACGAATGAGAAAATTTATTATTGTAACATCCGTGTTGGGTATATATTCTCCACATTCCTTATTTTACTCCCATAATATAATATAATAATATATATATATATATAATAGAGAGAGAGAGAGAGAGATACGAGAGTCATTCCACAACATTATGTTTCGAATTATCAACTATTCTTCAGTGGGCTAGACATTTTGTTGAGCTCCTACTGCTGGATAGGAACTCCGATCGATTCACAGCAGCTTTAACCGCTTCGGCCATCACACTCACAGAATGTTTCCTCATTGTTTTGTTTTGTTTGTTTTGTTTGTTTGTTTTTACGGGACATATCAACCTCGAATGGGTCATTTAATGCCGACAAAGTAGTGAAATAATCATCTTAATGCATAATACAATTTGTTTATAAACTCATGTTTTCTATTTAACCATAAAAAAGGGGATGGGACCCTAACAGGTTTTATACCACTTCCGAGTCAGAGTGGACCGCAGGGAGCAATGTGATGAAGGGGTGCTCCATTTCCCCAACCCCAAATGGAACCTTCACCATCAGATAGAGGAAACGTTCATTCTCAGGACATATTAAACCCTCCGTACCGCCTTCTAGCACCCCTATGATAAAAAAGGGCTTGGGCTTGCAGAAGAGCAATAGGGTTGGGAAAATTTCACAGAATGTGAAGGGGATTTTAATACCACAATCTATAAGATGTGTGTATGAAACAGTAATTAAAGTTCGCCAATAGAGTGTTTCCATCCATCATATATAATTGAAAAATTCATTTGAAAATGACATGAAAATTACTGAATACCCCAATCAGCAACGGATAATAAAATAACATGGGTATATAGAAATATGTATATTTGTACCTTTCAAACTAATTGTCTAATGATTTGTTTAAAAAAATAATGGAGAGTTGTATGTAATAATGGCCAAATTTCTCTGATAAGAGTTAATGTAAATATTCCCTCTGGCCTTTCATGGTTTCTTTCCCTCTACTCTCTCTCTCTCTCTCTCTCTCTTTCTTCCTCTCCATCTCTCTCTCTCTCTCTCTCTCTATCTATCGTATTCTATCTATCTTGCCAATCCACTGTCCGCATATATTAGTTCTATGTAATGTTCTGCTGTTTGGCAAATTATTATATATATTATATATATATAATATAATATATAATATATATATAATATATATATATATTATTTGTGTGATGTGTGTGTGTGTGTGTGTGTGTGTGGTGGACTCTCCTTATCGTAAAGATAGAGAGGGTCAGCAGGGAATGATTTTGCTTTCCCTTCGTTTTGATCCTTAGTAAGAAGCATTTATCTGTTTTTCTCGAGTGTGATACCAGCCCAGCCTTGCTACAAGCTACGAAAGCCACACTGACAGTAAACATTTTCTAAAAGCGGGAGTCAGAGTTTTTGCTTTTAATGTTAGACGGAGCTGATCCCGATGTTTCAGTCATTTAACTTCCAAAGCTCGTTAATTTAACGAAACAAACCTTTGGGGTCTTACGCCAATAATATATATATATTATATATAATAATATATTATATAATATATATATAATATATAAACAGAGATTTTGTATGTACGGTCGACGTATAACAAAAAACGGGAGGTCACTCCAGATTCCAAAATCGTGCCATAACATTGATATCGTTTCTAAACTTAAGAGGAAATTTCCAAAAATTTGTTATGATTTTTATTGATTAAGGGATTTAATCGATTAATTAATCAAAATCACCCAATTTGCGAAACTGTCCGTATATTCAGCCCATTCTATTAATAAAATTCTGTCTTCGTGCTTATTGTTAAAGCGATAACAGCAGCGAAGTTTTGATTTATAATCGAATCAATTTTGCAAGTCTAAGCGTTCAGCTCCGAATTTTATTGCCTATTCATGGTTCCAAGTCTTTAATAATTTTTATAATCGTAGGGAAAGAATAAGGAAAATACTCTTCAAATATGTAATTTGTGGAGTTTTTAATGAATCATTTTTACAGCGAGTTAAAAAGAAATTAAAAATGGTTCGGATTTAGCCACGCTGCCTATGATATTGCGATACAAGCAGTGCAGGTCTATAACAGTCAGATCGGAATTCTCTTTACCTATTTAGGATTTTAATTCTTAAAAATTATATCTTTAGAATAAGATGAATAGTCTTTTTCTGGAATTATAATTTTGTTATGTGTTTTTTATAGATTTTTTTTTTACAGCGAGTTAAAAAAAAAAAATACTACGTATAGGCGAAATACGATACGGCAGTTCGGAACTCATTAGTCTCTGAATATTGTAATTTGTATGTGTTTTAAAGATTAAATTATTTCTACAGCGAGTTGTCCATAATTCTAAATTGACATACAATCATTTTTAATTTTAATTTTGTAATGCATTAAAAATTGTAGAAAATCAAAAAATGCACCGCTTACGTATATTATTTTAAAAATATTTAATCCGTAAATAACAGTATTAATGAAATCAGTTACGTCGTAAGTACGGTTTACATATTTGTATAAATTAAACTAAAGATTTTCATTTCGAATAAAACTGACTTTAATCTTTAATCTATTTATTTTAATTTTATTGTAGGAGTTTAAAGGGTTAAAAATAACAATAAGATTGACGAATTATCCTTAGAAACTGTTTTTCTTTTTGGTTCGTTAATAATTATTTCTCAAACCTACGATTTTAAAAAAAACAAAAACAAAGTAACTAATATGGACAAACATCCGGTGTTTTCTTTAGTCGAAGGCCCGGACTGGAGATAAGAGTCAATTATTTGTAAGGGACGAAATTTATTTCAGTTATCTTGACAATATCCATTTGGAACATTAAAAAAAAAATTATATGTAAGCTACGAAAAATTGTAAGCGCTTCTGTTTATCAAATTACATGATTCGTTGTAAATTACCCGAAAGTTTGATAAAACCAAACAACTAACAACCAAACATTTAAATTATTATTCAAAAATACAATTTAAAATTCCTCAGAATTTTGCCTTAACAAATAAAATTTTAAGTTATGATCTTTATCTTTATGGTGAGTCAAATATAACATTGCTGAGGTTTAAGTT
The DNA here is from genome assembly GCA_023376005.1 of Doryteuthis pealeii. NCBI lineage: Eukaryota > Metazoa > Mollusca > Cephalopoda > Myopsida > Loliginidae > Doryteuthis > Doryteuthis pealeii. The sequence continues at coordinate 51,297,741 of CM042158.1, forward strand.
GCAACTTTTTCCGTTCTGAAAAATTGGCAGGTTTTTAAATAAGAATTGTTCATAGGTGACATTTGAACTTTTTGAAAATGATGTTTTGAATTTAATATTAATTGTAATTAAAACTTAATTTTTAAACTAGGGGGTAGGGGTTTAGGTTTAGGGGGGGTAGTTTAATGGGGAAAATAAAAATAATTGAGTTCCGTTTCAAAGCGGTTCCGATATGGGGGATGTATTTACGGGTGCTCATTTCCTCGTATAAGTTTATAGTAAATTGATCCCCCATATTCGGACCGCTTGAACGGAAAACCCAAATTATTTATTTATTTTCCCATTAAACTACCCCCCCCCCTAACCCTAACCCCTACCCCCCTAGTTAAAATTAAGTTTTATTACAAAATATATTAATTACAAAACATCAATTTTCATAAAAGTTCAAATGTCACCTATGAAATCTCTATTTTAAACATGCCAATTTTTCAGAACGGAAAAGTTGCACTATAAACTCAGCAATGTTATTGACTTCACAATAAAGAGTAAAATCATAACTTAAAATTTTATTTGTAAGGCAAATTCTGAGGAATATTTTAAATGTATTTTGAATAATAATTTAAATGTTGGTTGTTAGTTGTTTGTTTTATCAACTTTCGGGTAATTTACTAACGAATCATGTCATTTTGATAAACAAAGCGCTTACAATTTCGTACTTACATATAATTTTTTTTTAAATGTTCCAATAACTGGATATTGTCAGATAAACTTGAAAATAAATTTCGTCTTACAAATAATTGACTACTTATCTCCAGTCGGGCCTTCGACTAAAGATAAAACACCGGATTTTGTCCATATTAGTAACCTTTGTTTTTGTTTTTTTATCGTGGTTTGAGAAAATAATTAGTTAACGAACCAAAAAGAAAAACAGTTTCTAAGGAAATTCGTCAATCTTATTGTTATTTTTAACCCTTTAAAACTCTAACAATAAAAATTAAATAAATAGATTAAAGAATTAAAAGTCAGTTTATTCGAATGAAAATCTTAGTTTAATTTATACAAATATGTAAACCGTACTTACGACGTAAACTGATTTCATAATACTGTTATTTACGGATAAAATATTTTTTTATAATATAACCGTAAAGCGTGCATTTTTGATTTTCTACAATTTTTATGCATTACAAAAATTAAAATTAAAATTGAGTGTACTGTTACAATTTAAGAATATGGACAAACTCGCTGTAAAAATAATTTAATCTATAAAAAAACACATACAAATTACATATTCAGAAAGACTAAGAGATTCCGAACTGCCGTATTCGTATTATCGCCATCACGTAGTATTTTTTTTTTTTTAACTCGCTGTAAAAAAAAAAAAAAAATCTATAAAAAACACATTACAAATTACATATTCAGAAAGACTATTTCATCTTATTACTAAAGATATTAAATATTTTAAAGATTAAATCCTAAATAGGTAAGAGATTCCGATCTGACTGTTATAGACTGCACTGCTTGTATCGCAATAATCATAGGCAGCGTGGCTATCCGAAGCCATTTTTTAATTTTTAACTCGCTGTAAAAATGATTCAATTAATAAAAACTCACACAAATTACATATTTTGAAGAGTATTTCTTATCTTTCTAACGATATAAAAAATTATTAAAGACTGAACCATGAATAGGCCATAAATTCGGAGCTGAACGGCTTAGACTGCAAAATTGATTCATTAAAATCAAAACTCGCTGCTTTATCGCTTTAACCAATAAGCAGGCAGAGACAATATTTATTATCAGAATGGGCTGATATACGGACAGTTCCGCAAATTGG
>CM042158.1:51302053-51314553 GCA_023376005.1 Doryteuthis pealeii
TTCCTTTTCTCATTTACAATTTCCCAGTTTTACCCATTTTCCTTTCCCAGTTTTCCTTTGTGAGAGGGAGAACGAACTTCCCACTTCATTTGTATGTTTATTTTGCTCAGCAGCCAGAAGCTAAAGGCTGGCTTATACATAACATACAAATAAAGTGACAGATCAAATCTCCCTCTCATAATCACCAGTCTCTCTCTTTACACTCACAGAGAAACTAACATATATAAGGAGTAGTAAAGGAATATATATATATATATATATATATATATATATATATTATATAATGTAGAGAGAGAGAGAGAGAGAGAGAAGAGAGAGAGAGAGAGAGAGAGAGAGAGGGGGTAAACTGACATGCACAGTGTGAAGTAAGAGACAGACCAGTTTTTGTTGGATTATTTTGTGGTATATAAGACGTGCTACAATTCCCTACTTAAATTTATAGACTAGACGAGGTCACGGCTTATATATAAACATACAAATAAAGTGACAAATCAAATCTCCCTCTCATAATCACCAGTCTATCTCATTACACTCACAGAGAAACTAACATATACAAGAAGTAGTAAAGGATATATATATATATATTATATATATATATAGAAGAGAGAGAGAGGAGAGAGAGAGAGGGGTAAACTGACATGCACAGTGTGAAGTAAGAGACAGACCAGTTTTTGGGATTATTTTTGTGTATATAAGACGTGCTACAATTCCCTACTTAAATTATAGACTTAAACGTGGTTTATCCTCCGCCAATCAACAGCCATAATGCGTGGCTAGTTGACTACTTAATCACTGATAGTGAACAGACGTCCATTTGCAATCATTGAAGAAGGAACTTACAATCAAAGGATTCTTTACCAAGGATTTCAGCTGGACAAGCACTCTTGCTTGAAGCCTGAAGAATGGCCCATGAAATCATAACCCTTTCGGACTCCAGAACCTTCTTTCCGGACTCGGGGAACCTTCTTGTCGTAATCGGGAGCCAATTGGATAAAGGCCTAGTGGATAAAGAGTTAGGTTAAGACAGTTCTAAGAGACAGTTATCTCTGGATTGCAGGTTCAATACTGATCAAGGGCAGCAGGAACAGCGAAGAATAATTAACACAGCTTAACGCCTCTACCCCAGCTATGGTTAGCGGAATGAGAACAGGATACCCCCGTGGACTAAATAAAGGGTTAGGTTCAAAGTTCCGTGATGGCTCCCGATTACGACAAGAAGGTTCCCGATTGTGACAAGAAGGTTCCCGAGTCCGAAAAGAATGTTCCCAAGCCCGAGAAGGTTCCCGAGTCCGACAAGACATACCTGAAGAAGGCCGATGGGCACATCGGCCGAGACGTTGTACAAAAAATCGTAACAGTTTTCGATTTGATTGCATTTTTTTAGCTAAAAGATTTTACTACCTTTTCCTAATTCTCCGGATTAATGGCATTTCAATTCATTTCAATGGGAAAATTGATTTGATATATGAGGAAATTGAGTTGCAAGCGGAACAAATTGAACTCTCAAGTCAAGGTAAGCATTGCACTTCTGGCTAAAGTAGCAGAAAGGGAAGAAGCTCCCTTACTTTCTGGTTGATATTGAAAATAGGCCTACTTTACTTATATACAGTGGTACCTTGACTTATGAGTGTAATTCGTTTTGCTCGTATATCAAATCAATTTCAACTCATTGCAATAAACTGAAATGCCAGACCAACACACAACATTTTTTGTCACATTTTTTAATAAGATAAATAGCACAGTATTGTATAAAAACATAATAAAATAGAAAATAATGAACCACTTTCCCGATTTCTATTATATATAGAGAGGGAGAAAGTAACAGACAGAATGTTGGGTAAGAGACGGGTCAGTTTTTGACTTAATTGAACATTTTAGCAAAATGATTTTAATGTTTTTTTTGTTTATTTTTAAAAAAGTCTGGCCTTATCTATTTTTCAAATTCAATTCGCTTGGCAAACTCACGTATTTCCTGATCTCCATTATCTACCCAGAAGCTCAATAGGTGACCCAACAGGTCACGTTTATTCTAGTGTTATATATTTCTGAGAGTTGCAGCTCGATGGCCTTAGCTCTATATTTCTAGCAAGCATGTGTATATAGTTTGTTCTTTTCCTTTGACTCTTGCCAATCCCATTAGATATGGCGCCAAACAGATTACTGTACCTCAATTCGTTACAAATGTATGTACTTTGGAATAATATAACTGAACAAAATACACAGAGCATTACTTGAAGCATGCCAGTTACTACATCAAATTTCACAATGGCATGCAACTTGAACAATAGAACTTGATGCTAATTGAGATCAGGCAACATGGTTATCTGCTCCTGAAAATAATATGCCATCTTCAATGAACTCCTTGTGCTTGTTTCTATTTTCGTATATCATTCTTCCTTCTTCTTCTCTTCTTTCCTCTTCTCTTTCTTTCTTTCTTTTCTCTTTCTCTTTCTCCTTTTTCTTTCTTTCTTTCTTTTTTCTTTCTTCTTTTTTTCTTTCTTTCTTCTTTTTTCTTCTTTCTTCTCTCTCTTTTTCTTTCTTTCTTTCTTTCTTTCTTTTCTTTCTTTCTTTCTTTTTTCTCTTTCTTCTCTTCTTTTTTCTTCTTTTCTCTTTTCTTTCTTTCTTTTTTTCTTTTCTTTCTTTTCTTTCTTTTCTTTCCTTTCTTCTCTTTTTTTTTCTTTCTTTTTTCTTTCTTTCTTTCTTTTTTTTCTATTTCTTTTTCTCTCTTCTTTCTCTTTCTTTCTATCTTTTTTCTTTCTTTTTTTTCTTTCTTCTTTTTTCTTTCCTTTCTTTCTCTCTCCTTTCTTTCTTTCTTTTATCTTTCTTTTCTTTCCTTCTTTCTTTTGTCTTTTTCTCCGTCTCTATTTATATCCGCTTTTTCAAGTGACGTTTTACGCCCTTTAATATATTTTCTTACTTTTCTTTTCCGTTTTAGTTATTTTTTCAAAACATTAATCTATTGTAAAAATATATGAATATACATACAAAATATCATATGTATGTATGCCAAATATATACTATATTACAAATAATATTATATATACTAGCAAATATATGCACCCTCCGGGTGCAAGTATTTAAGTTTTAATGTAATAAAATATTGTATTAAATTAGAAAGGCTAATGAAACTAAATAAGAATACAGATAAAAAGATTTGAAACAGAGGGAGTATAATAAAAGATTTGAAACAGAGGAGTCTAATAAAAAAAATGGAACAACTGAAACTTACTCTTCCATCACTCTCGTCTTTCATTGTTATTTTTTCTAATTTAAGTATTTAGTTATAAGAGGAAGTAAAGAATAAGATGACAGTTATCTTTTCTTGTTAATGGATTTCATTTAAGATTCATTGAAGTTAGAAATCAATAATACTAAGCACATATTTATTAAATTCGATTTTTTAATATTAATATGCAAATTAGCCTTCCCGTTCACACTGTAAGCCGCTATTTTGTTGTATATATAAATATAATTGCATGTTGTTAGTATGTAGACATAGTTAACAGTATTAATAATATAAGACAATTTTAATAATAATTGAGGTTTAGATAAAAATAAAATCATGGAGAATGTGATGTCAATAACTAAGAGAATTGTGACTTGAGTAGAAATATAGTTTCGGTTACAAGCAGAAAAACACACAATCTCCATTATAATAATATATATATATATATATATACATAATATATATATATATATAATATATATATATATATATATATATAATTATATGCAATATATATTGATATTATTTTTACATATATATGTAATAATATATATATATATATATATATATATATATATATATATATATATATATATATATATATGCCAAATATATATTATATATATGCTATCAAATTAATATATAATATATGTACTATTATAATATCATATGAGAATGAAATACATAAATATACAAAATACAAATAATAGATTTATAATAAATAATATGAATGTAATACTTTAAAAAGTTATAAAGTAAATATTTAATAATAATAATATTAATAATGAAATAATTGATTAAATAATTATGAATTAATAATTAATGATAATAATTGATAAGTGATAATAAATGAATTTATTAAATAACTAATAAAATGATTATTTGCTTTTAGTATGAATATAATGAATAATAAATTATAAATTTGTAATATAAAGATAAATAAAATAAAAAATAGGTAAATAAATGAACAAATAAAAGGTGTAGATTTTATTTATTAACATATGAACAATCTTTACGACTAGCATGAAACTGCTCGCTCGTAAAGATTGTTTATATGTTAATAAATAAAAGTTAAATCTTTTATTTGTTCATTTATTTATCTATCAACGCTCTATCAAAGATATGGAGCACTATTCTAATAACACTGTACGTTGGATTGCTACCACTTTTTCAAGTATAATAGTGCCAACCATACACACTAATAAAATATAAAATATAAATTCATAAGATAAAAATGCCCGATCTTGATGAATCTTTTTTGCTCGTTATATCTTTTTTTTCTTTTTCTTTCTTTCTTTTTTTTCTCTTTTTCTTTCTTTTTTTTCTTTCTTTTCTTCTCTTTTTTCTTTCTTTCTTTCTTTTTCTCTCTCTTTTTCTTTCTTTTTTTCTTTCTTTTCTATCTCTTTTCTTCGTTTTTTCATTTTTCTTTCTTTCTTTTTCTTTCTTTCTTTTTCCTTCTTTTTCTCCTCTTTTTCTTTCTTTCTTTTCTTCTTCTTTCTTTCTTTTCTCTCTCTTTTTTCTTCTTATTAAATAACTAATAAAAAAATATTTGCTTTTAGTAAGAATATAATGAATAATAAATGATAAATGTGTAATATAAAGATAAATATAATATAAAATAGATAAATAAATGAACAAATAAAAGGTTAGCTTTTATTTATTAACATATGAACAATCTTTACGACTAGCATGAAACCGCTCGGTCGTAAAGATTGTTCATATGTTAATAAATAAAAGTTAAATCTTTTATTTGTTCATTTATTCATCTATCAACGTTCTATCAAAGATATGGAGCACTATTCTAATAACACTGTACGTTGGATTGCTACCATTTTTTCAAGTATAATAGTGCCAACCATACACACTAATAAAATATAAAATATAAATTCATAAGTATAGATAGATGCCCCATCTTGGATGAATTCCTGTTGTGCTCGTTTTTATTTTCGCATTTCATTCATTTATTCTTCTTTCTTTCTTTCTTTCTTTCTTTTCTTCTTTCTTCATCTCTCTGTTTTTATCAGTCTGTTTCTCGCGACCTTTTAGGTCCTTTCATCATTTTTTTTTTACATTTCTTTTCTATCTTAGTTATTTTTCAAACGATTAATCTATTTGTATTATTTAGATTTTAGATTTTTCGGACTGTTAGGCACGAAAGAATGAAAAAAAAGAAAAAAAAACAACATTGAATAGAGAGAGAAGAATAATATGATCTTTTAAAAAAAAGAAAATTGATCCTTAAAATGGAAATAAAATCGCACGAAAATAAAACTATTTGAACAGAATATTGGAATAGAATAACGATCGTGAGAACAGTGTTACAAATTTAGTCGGGTTTTGGGGCATTTAGGTCTTTTATTGTTAAATCCAATTGTAGTAAAAGGTTTAGTCTCAGTAGTAGAAAGTCTGTTGGATTCCTTAAAAGATAGAACACGAGTGTTCTCATTGTTGCAAAGAATCAAGTTGTAGACCTTGAAATCCTAGATAGACCAAGAATGTACTCGTTGTAGCCAAAATTCCAGTTGTATTCCTTTTAATACTAACTCCAGTTAGCAAACGATTTCAGAGCAATTACAAACGACCTTAAATGAATTCTATGTCGTTTTTCATTGGTCAATGACTGCTGCAGATTTAGGGAAAGTCTATAAATAAAAGTGGTGACTTCTCATAAATCTTATGATAATCCCACAAACAGTTGTCCTGCTGGATCGGATATAAGGATTAAGTTAATACAATTACAAGTGACAATCATCTGGAGGTTGCAGGTTCCATCCTGACTCCAGGCAAATATAGCAAAGCATACTTAACATAGTTTAACCTTTATACCAGGTCATGTTTAATAGAATGAGAAAATTCTACCCCCGTTGATTGAATAAAGGTTTCGGTTCGAAGTTCCATGAAGGCTCCCGATTACATGAAGGTTCCCGGGTTCGTCAAGAAAGATTCCGCGTTCAAAGAGAAATTTAAGTGGGGTTGGGATGATTTTAAAAGAATGGTAGAATAATAATAAACATTTTTTCCATCTGATGAAGGTTTGCTAAAACCGAAACCTTATGACGTCAAATTCATTATCAAGAATATATTAATCTTTTTGAAATATTCTTTTCTACTTTCTATATACTGTCAGATTTATTTCCCTATTTAATTGCAGAGATGAGAAGGGATATTCTATGTGAAGCTTATGTAAATACAGGGGATAGTTTACAATATATATATTTACTAACCCCCCTGCACGAGTAGGATGCGACACAAGGTCAATTTCTTTAGCGGAGTTTAACGGGTTTGAATTCAGAGTGTTCCCTCTCTTAAAAGAATGGTTACCTAGCCATGGTTAAAGAGTCCAGTCTGCCCTGCTATTTACCCATAGCTGGAGGGAGAATTCGATTCATACCTTTCACAAGGGTATTAGCGTAATGTGAAATGCAAACAGCTTCGTCCAGGAATTGAAATCGGGTCGACGAGTCAATTTCCTATGACTCTAACAATTAGACCACGCTTCTCCATGGTTTATAGATAGTTTACAATATAGGTGATATTTCAGCCGTACCCTGCATAACTTGTTATTCACACCTTAAACTTCAACGTTATAAAGAGAAAAACGATAAATAAATATATGAATAGATAAATAAATAAAATACCCTTTTTGCTGTATTTGGCTGTAACAGAAATGAGAATAGATATTTTATGCGAAGCGTCTGTACAAAAACTAAAGACACAGGTGGACAATTTAAAATATGGGTTTTATTTCTGCCGTACCCTGTAAAACTTGTTATCCAAACTTTAAACTGAAGTAATATACAGGGGAAAACAATAAATACATAAATAAATAAAAATCATCATCATCATCATCATGTCGCGCAATTAGCACGGATATCCATGACAATCTCTCGCCAACCTTCCCTATCATTCATTGACCCAGGAAGGTCCTCCGCGCAGCAGCCAGTATCCTCACATAGTTGGTCAATATAGGTCCTGACTGGGCGACCCACATTAGCATGTCCATGTGTTGGCTTCCACAGTAGAACATCACTTATGAGCTCATCCCTGCTTCTCCAGCAGTATCCTGCATGCCTTGTCCGTCTTACTCGGATGGTTTATGAGATGGAAGGTAGGTGGTCATATAGTTGCTTCCATGTGGGGTGCTGTTTCCACGACTTGTTCAAGACTGCTCGCAGCATTCTTGTGCAGCTCTCATCTAGCTTATTCTCATGGCGCTTCGTTAGGGTCCAAGTGGTACAGCCATATAGCAGTACTGATATAACCACAGTCTGTAAGAATCGTCTCTTTAGCTTGTCAGGGAGATCGGATTTAGTTCCTTTTTTTCTTTACTTAGTTGTTACAAAAATGAGAATAGATATTTGACGCGAAGGGTCTGTACAGAAAATTTAAAAAAAACAGTGATAGTTTAAAATATGGATTCTACTTCTGTCGTATCCTGTATAACTTCTTATTGAAACGTTAAACTGCATCAGTATACATAGGAAAAGAATAAGTAAATCAATACATATATAAAGGGTGTGGTGTAATGGTTAAAGTCATGGGAAATGGACTCGTCGCACCGAGTTCAAACCCTGGACATGGTAATTGCATTTCACTTAGCGCTAATACCATTGGGAAAGGTATGAATCCTACTCTCCCTCCAGCTATGGATAAATAGTAGGGCAGACTGGGCTCTTTAACCTTGGTTAGGCAACCGGTCTTGGAGAAGGAAAACTCTGAATTCAAACCTGTTGAACTTCGCTTAAAAAATTGACCTTGTGTCGCATCCTGCTCGTGCGGAGGGGTTGGTAAATATATATATAAAGGACAGTTGCGTGTATATGTATGTCCGGATGAAACTTTGAAAATAAAACAATTAATGACAAAGTATATATATATACACGTTAAATATCACCAGGGCTTAGTTTTTGAGCAAACATAATAAAGATTTGAGTTACATTTGGGAAAATATTTAAAAATTCAAGTTTGGATAGTAGCAGAAGGGAAAGTCATTTGCATGTTATTTTGTTTATCTTCTTTTCTTTTGTATTTTTTTTTCGATTTGAAATATAATATTGATTGATAGAATTAATTGCATCATTTATATCTTTTTTTAAATTGTAAATCATTAAATGGAAATTTCTTACTATATTATTATATATTTCCGTGGAGATTTTTATGGGGCAACCAGTGAGGATCTTACTCGCGATAAGTAATAATGGATCTGCGAGACTAACTTTTTAAAAATCACCCCTCTACCCAGGCGACGTCGGGTAGCCACTTCTAGTCTATGAATAAAGTTTAAAAAAATTAAAGTCGGCAGGGCGGCCCAATGTCGGTGACAGCGAGGGAATCTATCCACTTTTCACTAGCACCAGACCAAGGAGATTATTTTAGCGTCGAACGTGGGGCGCCACGCCTACCATCAGCTCCTCACTTTACCACACCTATCCCTGTGCTACTCATGGTCTGAGTTGCCGAGGGCCGGTATCGGACTAGGAACCTTGTGGTTTCTAGCCAAACGCTCTTCCGACTTAGCTAAACCGGCCCCAGGAATAGATAAATAAAAGTTCCTATTTTTCTGTACTTGTCTCTTACAGAACTGAGAATAGAACCTAAACAAAAGAGAAATAAAACAACAAAACCATGAATTAATCACTGTATTTCAATTCGCCCACCTAGGAATCTTGTACATTTTTAGATAGATTTAGATTTTAAGATATTTGTAGGAAAAAATGCATATGTTTAACTGTAATATTCTTAAAACAATTTTCATAAAATCTTTAATAGTAAAAGGTGTTATTGTTAAATCTAATTGTTTCGGGATGATATCACAATTGTGAATTTTACTTGGAAACACATATCAATTTTGCTGTATTGGGTGTTTAGTGTGGCGTAATTATTGTGGTCTACGTGCATTGAAAGAGAAAGAGAGGAAAAAGAAATGAGAGCAAACAAAGGTTGAGGTTTGGTGGAGTGGGCACACAACGGGGTGCTAGTAATTTGACCGAGGAATGATCCCGGAAGGCGAATTGAAAGTAAAAACGGAAGATCCGGGTGTTGACCGGAAGCGGAAGTGACGTAATGACGAGTAACGAGGAAGAAGAAAATCACCCTCTTTTCCTTTCGGCCGCAGCAGGGATCAGACGGTCTCCTGGTCCCCTGTGTGACATAGCAGGAGTGGATATGATTTACGATCAATTAATTTAACCGTACCATCTCTCTCTTTATATCTGTCTTTCCTTCTATCCGAAACAGAGCCCACGACACGAGTCTGAAAATAAATACTAAGCCCCTTGTGACTATACAACGTACGTGTATGTTGTTCCTTGGCCTAACGGCTATTAACAATGACGAGTACTGCTAAAACTTGAGTTTGCCCATAAGACATATATCGTTTCGGAGTTTGCCACAAATACACTTTGGTACTGTGACTACACCGTTATACTACATTAGTTAATAACCAAATGGATTATAAAACTATACCGCTATAAAGACTATAAATTCTAAAAAAGACCAGTTTAAAGTTGTATCTACGTATATCACTTAAGCATCCAAAGTAATGAGGGTGGTTCATTTACTTTAGAAGGAACAGTATGAATAGTAGGTGATGGTTACACAGATCCAGACATCATCTCCTGGATCAAATGACAAAGTTGGGTCCAAAACAGCTGGTACCTAATCATTACAGTGATCCCCAGACCAAGCTATGATGCTCTTCCAACTTATCTAAACCGACCACAGGAATAAATAAATAAATAAATAAATAAATAAAAGTTCCATTTTGTTATGTTCTTGCCTCTTACAGAATTGAGAATAGATATTTTATGCGAAGCGGATGTACAAAAAATAAAAAAAATAAATATTTACAAAATATAGAAAAAAGACCCCTAAAAATCTAAAACAACAAAACCAAGAGTTTATCAGTGTATGTCAAGTCGCCCACAAGCCAGAATCTCATTTACTGAATGTTAGCAAGGCATATAGTGGAATATGACAGATAATGTCCACCATGAGATATTGGATCCTTGAAAACAAAAAAACAAAAACAAAAAAACAAACAAAACATAATGACCTTTGTTTCAACAGCTCAAGTATGTCCATGATTTCTAACAGCAGGCATGTGCAAGAATCGTGGAGTACAATAAAAGAAACAAACATGTCATCCCAGAAATTGACAATTCAAGGATCCTTTCAGTCAAAAAGGGGCCCAAGAAAAGGAAACGTCACTGATAGTGAAAGCATTGACCAGAAACGTACGTGATTATTGTCAAAAGCTTCAGAGTTAGGGACTCGGTAGCTATTCGCTTGGTTGGTTGGTTGGTTGGTTGGATTTTAACGGCATTTCAACCATTGTTGGGTTTCATTATGCCGGGCGTGTTTTATTTTATTCATTCTTGATGGATACTCTGTTAGATTATTTTGTGGATATATATCTATTAATAATGGAGATTCGCCTCCGGTTTTTGTCTGTAACAAAAAATTACGTCACTGCTTACGCCACATTACCCCAAATCGTCATAACATAGAATAAATACACAAAAATTTGAGCATGCAACATTCCTCATTGTTTTTTAAAACAAGTTTTAATAAATACATGACTAGTATTATATATCTATATATAGTTTGTTTTATTTTAATACATATTTAAGTTTACATTTAAGTTTACATTACACACACACACACACACACACACACACACACACACACACACACATATATATATATATATATATATATATATATATATATATCCTAACTCAGATATATATGTACATTTCCAGATTCATATATATATAATTTTCCAGACTATATATATATAAGATTTTTTGGATGCTTGTTTATTTTTTTAGAAGCATTGTCGATAATATTTATATTTTTTGCTTGAAGGCAACTACAATGCGAATATCGCATAAATTCGATAATTATAGAAGATAATAATAATGACAAGTGAATCCCGCAAAGAATCACTCGGTGTGTAGAATATCGTACAGACTGTTTCAACTTTATTAAGTTTCATCAGCGATATATACTAACGATATATATTATATAATATATATATATATATATATATATATATACTAGGTTAATAACGTATATATATATATATATATATATATATATATATATATATATATATATACTAGGTTAATATATATAATATATTTAATATATATATAATTTATTTGCATGTTCGTTTGAGTACACAATTATCTTTGGTTACGAAAATATTTCATATTACACACATACACACACAATTTATTTTAATTGAAATAGATGACTAAGTAAGACTGGGCCTATTCTAGTAGTGACCAGCTTTAAATACAGAGTTTCCCTTCTTCCAGACTTGTTGCCTAAACAAGGTTAAAGAGCCCAGTCCGCCCTGTTATTTACCCATGGCTGGAGGTAGAATATTTGGATTCAAACATTTCCCAAGGGTATTAGCGTTATTTAAACTTTGGTTTCGTCCAGGATTTGAACTCAAATCGACGAGTCCATTTCCTTCGACTCTAATCTGAACACCACGCGCCTCACACATACATATATATTTACCAGGGAGAGCGTGGTGTAAGGGTTAAAGTCATAGGAAATGGACCCGTCACCCCGAGTTCAAATCCTGGACGTGGTAATTGCATTTCACTTAGCGTTAATACCCTTGGGAAAGGTATGAATTCTACTCTCCCTCTAGCTATGGGTAAATAGTAGGAAAGAATTAGCTCTTTAACATTGGTTAGGCAACCGGTCTAGGAGAAGGAAAACTCTGAATTCAAACCTGTTAAACTCCGCTTAAGAAATTTACCTTGTGTCACATTCTGCTCGTGTGGAGGGGGTGGTAGATATATATATAAATATATATAATAAAGATAATCTAATGAGTCAGATTTTAGCCCTGAAGAGCTTTATGCGAAACTAATAGTAGGTTCGTCTGACTCATTAGATTATCTTTATTACTGGCTCTACTTAGGTATCGAGCACTTTTTACATATTAGCTTTCTCCTAGCGGTTATATGAATATATATATCTTATATACATATATATACATATAAATTGTTTTTTCTTTTGGCCAAATACTGTACCAATAGATTATTTTTTGTTGGTACGAATATCTTGGTCCTTTCTTTTTTTCAAAATTTTTTTCTTCCTGGTTGATGTTTGGTAGTATATTTTTACAACCAAACTTTTTGCTGGGTTTTTTCTCTCCGCAAGGATCTACCAACACGCTTGGTATATTAAATTATATATATATATATATATATATATATATATATATATATATATATATATATATATATAT
>CM042158.1:51319553-51324553 GCA_023376005.1 Doryteuthis pealeii
TATTATTTTATTGAGAGAAACGGTGACTATTTTGGAGAAAGTAGGGATGTGATCCACAGAGGACCAGGCTTCATTTTGATGTATGATTAACATGTTCCTTGGTTGTAATTATACTGTATTAAACAAAATGCATTTACTTTTTGACTCACTATGTAGAGTAGTAGGGATGTGATCCACAGAGGACAGGGCTTCATTTTGATTATGCATACATGGTTTCGTGTGTGGTATTATACCTGTCCTAAACAAAATGGCATTACTTTTTGACTCACCTATGTGGAAAAGTAAGGGATGTGATCCACAGATGAACAGATTTTATTTTGATGTATACATGTTCCTGTGTGGTGGTAATTAGACTTGTATTAAACCAAAATGGATTACTTTTTGGACTAACCTATGTAAAGAAGTGGGATGTGTCCACAGAGGACCAGCTTCATTTTGAAGTATGATACATGTTCCTGTGTTTGTAATTATACCTGTCCTAAACAAAATGACATTACTTTTACCCTCGTATATGTACTCATGTATGTACGTATGTATGTATATATGTATGTATAGTGGTGCATAAGCATAACATTTTTCATCTGATACAATTGGAAGGACGTCCTTCCTATATCATATTTTCAATGGCATTACTTTTTGACCCTCGTATATGTATCCATGTATCCATGTATCCATGTATGTATGTATACGCGCGTGCGTGTGTGTGTGTTTGTGTATACGTCTTGGATTTTATACTTGAATCTCTTACGTCAGGATTGATTCTTATTTTATGTGGCTGTTCTTATTGAAATTTGAAATCAATAACCTAAATTAAATTTCAAGCGACTTCGTTTCAATTCTTATCTGATGGGCGTTTCTCTTTCAAGACGATTTATTGGTTTGATCTCTCTTCGATCTCAAAATCGATTCATTAATAATCAATTTCCCAACTTGAATTGTCGACAGAACGAAATTTCCAATCTTGCATTAAATTATCGGAAATACCTGCTCTCATCTGGAAGAGAACGACCAAAATGCAATTATTTCAAACGATCCAAGGAAACTACTTTTTTTAACCGCGAAAGTGGTTTCTTTTCATTGCATAATAAGCTTTTAAGGAACTCGATCTTATTATACGGAGCTTCCTGTAGATTTCAAAGAACATGGATGACGCTTTTAGTGGAAAAAATTCTGGACATTTTTTTCCGAAAAACTAATTCTGATCTTAGATGTTTCATACGAATCTGTATATTCTTGTAAAGAGCCTACAACACACAACCTTTATATCATACTAGCAGCTGCTACCAGCGTCGCCTGGATAGAGGAGATTTTTTAAGTTAGTCCCGCAGATCCATTGTTACTAAATCGTGAGTTGATTCCTTATGGGATGCACTATTTAAATCCCCATGTACAAAAATAGACCTTGCATTGATCCAGCTACTCTGAAAAGAAATGTTAATCGCTACTATCTAAAATATTAAATGAAAAAAAATCCATGTTGTTATCATTTAAATTTTATTATTTAATTATCTTCAGAAATATAAATCAAGCATTGGTGATATTTAATGGGTATATATATTTACTTGTCATCAATTTGTTTTATTTTTTGATGTGTCCTCAGGACATACATATTACACACAAACTGGCCCTTTATATATGTATAGATACGTGCTACAAATCGTGGCTGAGTTTGTTCTTAGTGACCTGGGCATGACGTTTAACTTGATGGGCAGTTCCAGTTCTGGAGCTCTGGGGAATGTGGAGTGCCGCTTCATCATGCCGTAAGAATCCAACCAACCAACCAAACAACTAAAACTAATGAATGTTTACTACATCATATTTCTTAGTATGATGATTCATAGTCATCAGGTATTGTGCCCGGTCGTAGTAGCATAAACTTGTAGCAAACCCCTTTTTAATAAATACCACCGGGAAGATTTTATTGAGGGGGTCAGTTGCAGTGGTGCCACCAATAGCCACCAAAATCGTTTAGTCTGCAGTTTGGAGAGTTCTTGTGGAAAAATTCACTGGTCAATTTTTTTTTATTTGCCTCGAAAAAAGAAAGGAAAAGATATTTTCTCTTCTGGCGCCGGAATTGGACCACAAAACAGTCACTCCAATGTAATTGGCCGCAGTTCTAGTTTTGCCCAGCTTCCAGCAATCTATATTAAATACGTTCTTCCTTTCCCCAGTAGAATAAACCCCAAGTTTAAAAAGGGGAAACCGGGGGAGGGGATTTGAAGGGGAAATTTGGGGGTTTTTTTTTTCCTGTCTTCATAGAGTCATGTGCGAACAGAAAAAAACAATTTGCGAGTACGTTATAGCCTGAGATAAAATTATAAATTCACACACCCAAATAGACGTAATCGTCCCCATGAATAATACACACACCACCACACAACACACACACACACATATAATATATATAATATATATATATATACATATATATAATTTGTGTGTGTGTCTGTGTGTTTGTGTCTGCTGCTTGTAGTAAATACAGTACATAGAGCTGTACAGATGGATGGGGATTATTTGATAAAAATGATATATATATATATATATATATATATATTATACTATTATATATTATATATATATATATATATTATATATTAATAAAATTAAGGTATTTGCTTTAGAAGCAATTGTTGGAGTAAAGCTATATTATTATTTATATTTTTGCCTTGAAGGCAGCTTACCAATACGTGTTATCGTATAAAAAATCCGATAATTAATGAAAATAATCATGACAAGCGAACTCGTCAAACTGCCCACTACGATTAGAACATCGTACATCAGCGTTTCAACTTTTAATAAAAGTTGCGAATTACGCATACATCGTTCACTGGCGTAATAGGTGGCCCAGTTGTAAAGTCTCAGACTCTGCGGCTGAGCTCCCCTGTTTTCGATTTTCTGTCAATTGCGAAAAATTGTTCAAGGGAAAATGTTAATATACATCGCTGGATGAGACTTAATAAAGGTTGAAAACGATGCTGTATATGTTCTACTAGTGGGCAATGTTTCTTCGAGTTCGCTTGTTCATGATTGTTTCATTAATTAATTTCGAATTTTTATACGATTATACCGATTTTGCAACTACCTTCAAGCAAAAAATATAAATAATAATAATAATAATTAATAAATGATATATATATATATTATTATATATATATATATAATATATATATATTATAATTATAATCTTATTATTTTTAATATAGTATTTAGAGGAAATAACCTACTCGAGTTTACACCATAAGGATTCTTCAAGGTTAAATCCACAGATTCGGCCAGTTAATGGTCGCGAAAGTTCCAGCGTTCATTTAACTGCAACTGCGAATATATATATATTTAATAGAGGAAGAGAGAGAGAGAGGCGAGAGAGAGAGGAGGAGAAAGAGAATACATCGAATATAGAGGGAGTCTCCGTGGCCGTAGTTGGATAACATGAAATATATATATATATATTATATATATATATATATTACATATATATTATACAATTTGTGGTAAACCCTTGCGGTAAGGAAAGTTTCGCTTAATTTCTTCAGGTTAAAGATCTTTGCCCTGGAAGTTCACTAAGCGAAACTTTTAGTTGGTATATCTGACTCATTAGGTTTAACTTTATAGTATATATATTATATATATATATATATATATATATATAACATGTCGTACGTAAGCGAATTAAATCATTGTATTCGTTTACTTTCTGACTTATACCATGCGGAACGGTTATGAATTCATTTTGCCCTTACATGGGTTTAAATTAATACAACTACTTTTCTTCTACAAGGATACTTTTGACACTAATAACCAGGAAGATTGATATGTCATTAAACAAAGAGAAACAACACCAAACCCAGCAGATTGATAAAATAGATTGGGTAGATAGATCTTGAACAGATGAGAATGGATATGAAATTATAAAACCTGTTTATTGTCACACGTCAGTAGACACCCGTGTTAATATCTACGGTACACAATGTAGTGTTCACATTGTTACAGAATTTGCTCGCATACACACAGAGACATACATGACAAACACACACACACCACACACACACACACACACATTTAATATATAACATATATACATACATTATGTGTGTGTGTGTGTGTCAATAAATCAAAGGTTTTGGTGTTAGGAGATGATTCTAAGCAGGGCCTTTTTTACAAGACATTTTTAAATGGTATTAGTTTACGTTGAGAGCTCAATGCACTATCATATCGTGGAACTATATACACACCAATATATTTTAATAAGGAAAACGGCTTAGATAACGCGTGTCATATCAGCAGTTATGAATTTAAATTTCACCCATCCTGACAACAAAGGATAAAACAGAAAAACTAATAAAAAAACAAACAAAAAATGAAAAAAGAACAAAAAAACATACACAAGAAAGAGCCCCTCGAACTGAAAACTAAAAATAAACAGAAAAACAAACCTCAAAAAAAAAAAAACACAAAAAAAAAATAAACAAAAAAAAAAATAAAGCAAAAAAAAAATAAAAACACTAGTACCACGAGAAAAACCCCCACAAACAGAAAATACCCACACAAAAAACCAAACACAAAGCAAAAACAAATAAAAACAAAATCCCAAAACAAAAAACAACTAATAAAACAAAAAAACACCAAACCCAACAACACCATCCGCCAACCAACCAACCCAAGGAGAACTCCTGGCGCCACACCCCAAACCCGCCACAACAACCTCACATCAGAAAAACCACCCAACACAACCCCAGCCACCGCCCACACCCAATAAAAAAACCCAAACAATACCAAAACAATATCTACCACACCAGCCCATACAAACCCCACCCACCGCCCACCCAAAAACCGACCCTAAAACACATGCACGCCCCACCACGCAGCTCACCAACGCACCACCACCCACCCACACCCCAGACTACCCCTCTCAAAAACCACACACCTCACCCAACCAACGCCAACAACCCCCCCCCCCACAGAGACATATATATATCAGATGCGCCGGTGCTTTGTATTTA
>CM042158.1:51329553-51377697 GCA_023376005.1 Doryteuthis pealeii
GAGAGAGAGAGAGAGAGAGAGAGTTAACTTCAGATGGATATACTTTTTTTACATATCGGACTATTTGGTAATGCTCTTAAGTAAATGTATGAACATTGTAATAATTAAATATCATACTGTGGTATATCCACAGGTCCTGCTAGTAGTAGTACATGAATATGTTACTCATTCTTTTAGTTCAGATATGCATTGAAAATCCGGAATTGTCAGGGGGTGGGAGGGCAACACTAGTGAAATCAATACTGACAGAATAGGGTTATTTTATGGGCATATCAAATGAATTTACAGTAAAAATTCATTGATCGCAAGGAATAAAGTATTTGTTTTT
Source organism: Doryteuthis pealeii (assembly GCA_023376005.1). NCBI lineage: Eukaryota > Metazoa > Mollusca > Cephalopoda > Myopsida > Loliginidae > Doryteuthis > Doryteuthis pealeii. The sequence goes on from CM042158.1 coordinate 51,329,882, forward strand.
AGGGGAAGGGCAAAATCAGGATTTAATGCAACCATTACTGACAGAATAGGGTTACAAAAAAAATAATTTATTACAGACAGCCACCAAAATCAAGAGCAAAGGGTTTATCAGGGGTCATGATTTAATGAACACTTACTTGTTTTATAGGGATGTTTTATAGAAAATATAACTCAATTAACATTGATTTTTTAAGGGGAGGGGAGAATCCTTCACAATTAATTGTGAACGTGCAATAAAATCGATTATATAAATCTTTTTCAATCATTTTTCATAATCAAATGAGTGTCGTGTCGTACAAAAGGGAACGCTAAGATTTTTCTGCCTAATCCACTGGTGCTGTTGAAACACGTCGACTGCAATCTCTGCAGGGGTAAAATCCCCCGTAGTGTGCTAGCTGTTAGCCGTGTTTGTGACCCGTGATTATAAGGACGGAATCCTGGTGGTTAAGGAGTTCATGAGGTGCAACACTACCCTTTGACCCTTAGTTAAGCTAGACGGGTGGTCGGAGAGCCCCCTCCGATCAATCATTTTCACCCATTCCCAGAGGGGTTATCAGGTCTCAAATTTCCGAATTGAGCGCTTTTTTTCTCCATCAGTAAATTCTACGCATCAGAATCCATAAGAAAAAACAATAAAATCGATAACTTAAATTTTCATCAAAATATGTAGACTTATAATGGCTGAAAAATGGTATTTTGGGGACATCTTTGAATCCCCATATCTCCCCCAATTTTTAACAGAATGCAACCATCTTTTACTATGTGATACTTCTCATCAAACTCTATCAGAAAATCATATTAAATTGGCACTTTGATTTTGCACGAAATTGTCCATTTTTACCCACTCTCAGGCCTAAAATTTCACCTAAAACTTCATCTCTGCAAAATCTCCCTAGTTTGCTAGCTATTGGTTTGTGACCCATGGTTATTTAGGACGGAATCCTAGTGGCTAAGCAGTTCATGAGGTGCAAAACTACTGTTTGACCCTTAGTTAAGCTACGTCTAGAGAGGAACAAATCATTGTATCCAGATTGCGCATTGGTCATACAAGAACGCACTCCTATATACCCAAACAAGAACAACCACAATGTGGAAAATGTCAAACACCTTTGACAATTAAACACTTATTCATGGAATGCAGTTTTTTTGGTCACATCAGAAACCGTTATTTTAAAGCAAACAATAAGAAAGATCTGTTTGAAAATGTCAACATGGGAGATATTCTCTTTTTTTAAGGAAATAAAATTATACCATAGAATATAGACATGAAACAAATAATACCATACAACATAATCCCCAATAATGCTAAACACATTGTTAAACCAATTACTAAAAAGTATAAATATAAATACACGATATGTATAACTTCCTAACCGTTAGGCATGACATAACCCCAGACGGGTTTATATCCCGTTAAAATCAATCTGGGGAGGAGTCTCAATCCCTTTACAGAGGGCATAGTCGGCGTTGTTGTAAGCCCCGTCGCTTCAATGGTCACCCAATTACGTAATGAACAGGATAATTACTGCTTAACTTTGATGAAAAGCACCGGTGCTTTTAGCGTGACTTGGGATCACTCGACCGCACATGATGCAAGTTAATTTCATGAATATAACACACTTTTGTGGTGAGGAGTCTCATCTCTCTGCATTAATTGTCAAAACAAACGGCTCAATTGTTTACAGTACCAGCTGTTGCTTAAATGGTCATCCACTTAAATCAAACCCACCTTGGAGACTGAAGACCAGCTTTAAGAAAGTTTAGAAAAGGAACAAGTCATTGTATCCGATTACGCATTGGTCACACAAGACTAACACTCTTATATACTCAAACAAAACAACCCAAATGTGAAACATGTCAACACCTTTGGCTGTTACATATTCGTGGATGCAAGGTTTTTGTTCACATCAGAAACCGTTATTTCAAAGCAAACAATATGAAAGATCTATTTGAAAATGTCAACATGGAGGACATTCTGTCCTTTTGGGGTAAATAATATTATGCCATAGAATATAGATCTGAACTTAATCAATACCATAGAACGTGATCCCCAATGGTGCTAACACATTGATAAAACCAATAACTAAAAAGTACAAATATAAATGCACATCATATATTACTTCCTGACCGTTAGGCATGACATAACCCCAGACGGGTATATATCCAGTTAAAATCAATAAACAAACGAATTATAATTATTTCTCGTTTTTCATGAACATATTTCATTCGTATTTGTATAGTACAACGTTTATATAATTACTAACCCCTCTACACGAACAGGATGCTACACAAGGTCATTTTTAACCGGAGTCCCTTCCTTTCCTTCCGATGTTGTACTTCTCTTTCTATTTTGTGGCTTATATATGTTTAATGATGTAACAGTTTAATTTATTTTCTCCTCTTCCAATAGCTTCTATCGCCTTCTTCCTTTTTCTTTCATTCTGTATTTGTTGTAGTTAAACTTATAAATTATACCATAGAATATAGACATGAAAAAAATCAATACCGTACAACATAATCCCAATGGTGCTAACACATTGATAAAACCAATAACTAAAAAGTACAAATATATTACTTCTAACCGTTAGGCAGGATATAACCCCAGACGGGTTGATATGCCGTTAAAATCAATAAACCAACCAAACAATTAAATGGGTCACCCAATTAAGTATTGCTTCTTAACATTTTAAAGGGAGGAGTCCGTTCCTCTGCCGAGACCGGTGCCGGTCAAGTGTTGTAAGCTCCTCCCCACAAACCGTTCACCAGGTGGGATTTCTGTTGTTGCAAAACACGAAGAGGAGCGACAATAAATTGATCTACAAACTGGGTCCATGTTCCGGTTAAATTGCGCATTTCAAGCACGTTGGCCAGTGGCTAGCCTTTTTGACGGTCATCAACGAAGAGTGATGTTGACAGGTAGATAAGCGTTGACAGATTGGGAAGGAGGGGGGGACCCGTTGGCAACATTTCTTGGATATCAACACACCAGGCTAAGGTGAACGTTAATTTAATGGCTGAACCGTCGTACGAAATAAATTACAACTGCTACCCAAAGAGGATAAAAAGAAAGAAATTAAAAAAAAAACGAAAATTGAGTATAGAACTAGACATTGAATTGGTTTTCGGTTTTACTGGATATATAGATACAAGTAATCGGGCCATATTACCTTTAGGCATCCCTTTTTGATCTAGATTAAGATAGGATATGTTTTTCATTTACACCGTCAATATCCGGTTGTTTGTTAGGGGTTAGGGTTAGATGTTAGGGTTAGTGATTAGGGTTAGGGGTTAGTTTTATAATTTTTTTTTAAATCTAAAAATCGTCTGTTAAAACAGCCGGATATTGACGGTGTAAATGAAAAATATGTCCTTTCTTAATCGAGATCAAAATGGGGTGCCTAAAAATAGAAAAAGAACTAGATATAGAATTGGTTTTCGGTTTTACTGGATATATAGATAAAAGTAATCTATCTTCAAGTCAAGGTAAAATTATTTTGGTGTTTTAGGGAGAGTTATCTCCCCATAACGATTCTACATCGGATATACTTACTGACTTGCAGTGCGACAGCAAACCGACTAGCAGAGAGCCAGGCAGACAAAGACTGACAGTCAAGCAGACAAAGAACTGACCCATGTGTGACTAAACACATGAAACACACACAGTTGAATTCTATCCAAAACCATCCCACTCAATTCCCGGCCAGTGAAAATAATTAATAATGTTTTTATTATCATTTGTTATTCCTACATCTAGGGATATAACAGGGCGGTTGGTTGGTTGGTTGGTTGGTTGATTTTGCGGTCAACACTTGACACTCGAAGTCAGTTTAACAATTTTGATCTCCAATTACATTACACTAAGTATAAAGTACTAATATCTATCTATCTATCTATCTATCTATTTATTTCCATCAGCGTGGTGTCTTGAGCAGATCTAAGGAACTATACCACACTATCGTACAAGTAAGAAGAACAAGACATGTTAGATACTGCTGGAGAAACAATGACGAGCTCATAAGTGACGTTCTTATGTGGACACCTACAAACCAGTGGGAAGACCTGCAACACCCGCATCAATCGTCTCTTTACGGATACTGGATGCCGTACGGAAGAGCTGCCAAGGAGAGTAGTCAATAGGGACGCGTGGCAAGAGAGAGACCTACGATGATGATGATGATGATATACAATTTGGTAATATCTTATTATAATGGAGATTGTGGGTTTGTCTGTCTGTAACCGAAACTATATTACTATACAAGTCACAATTCCTTTAGTTATTTACATCATATTCTCCATGATTTTATTTTTATTTAAACCTCAATTATTAATAAAATTGTTTTACATTACTTACACTGTTGACCATATCTACATACTAATCACATGTAATTGTATTTATATATACAACAAAATAGAGGTTTACAGTATGAATGGGAAGGCTAATTTGCATATTGATCTTAAACAATTGATTTTGATAAATATATGCTTAGTATTATTGATTTCTAATTGTTTGGTTTTATCTTATTGAATATGAGCAAAAATCTCTTCAATAAATCTGAAGAGAAATCCCTTAACAAGAAGAAATAACTGTAATATTATTCTTTACTTCCTATTTTAACTAAACAGTTTAAATTAGGAAAATTTACCAATGAAAGACGGGAGTAACGGAAAATGATGGAAGGGTTAGTTTCAAAGTTGTTCTATTTTTCAATCATATCCCCTCTGTTCAAAATCTTTTTATCTACATTCTTATTCAGTTTCATTAGCCTTTCTAATTTAATATCATATTTTATTATAAAATTTAACTAAAATACGTGCACCCGGAGGGTGCATATATTTGCTAGTATCGATAATGTTGGAACCAATATATTACAAATTCCATCCCTGTAAATGAGTCACCACTTCAAGCTTAATTGAAATATCAATTTTATGAAGAGCTGATGAATGAAAAAAATCAATCATTTAAATCAGTTGACTAACACATACCATTAATAATGGAGATTCGGTCTCTATTTGTCGGTAACCGTAACTACACCACTGCTTACGTCACATTACCCAAAATGGTCAATACATGGAATAAAGAACAACCGTGTTTGAATTAATTTGAATATAACTGTGAGAGACTTGATTTTGTTAGAAAGAAAACATATCTATTTGAATTTTGACTGGAAAAATATTTCAATGTCTATTATTGAAAAGTACAAGATTTCAAAGATCTGTTTACATTTTTTACGAAAGGTCGTGGAAAAAAATTATTTTACTATGTTTATACGTTGATAAAGTCGAAATAAATTCCTTCAATTTTTAAAAAAAATGGAGAATTATGTAAAATTGAGTGCATTAAAAAAAACATTGTCGTCTGTCGTAAAACAAAACAAACTACAGCTCTCTTAGGCAATATTTTTCAGAAATAAACACTCGGAGATTTTTTTTTTGCTAATATTTATAATATCAGTGTTTTGAGAGCCAAATCATTTTTAAAATTCAATAATTTTAAGCAGATAAACACTTTAAGACCTAAACTATTAGGAAAAATCAATAATATTTAAACTGCCAACCACTTCATACTTTTTATGTATTAATTTCAAAATCATTTTGAATATTATCTTAAACTTAATTATTTGACATTTGACATAAATGTGACCCGATTAGGTTCTACTACATCGTCTCAAACTGGAACTTCATTTAATATTTGTTTGTTTGTTTTTGTTTTACGGCATATCATCCTCCGTGAGTCGTTTAATGCCGACAAAGTTTCGAAATAAATTCATTCTTGATGGGTACACAATATGTTTATAAACACATTTTTTTTCTATTTAACCTATAGATAGGACCCTAGCAGGTATTTCCATTCCAGGGCAGAGCGGACCTGGGAGCAATGGTGATGAAGGGTGCTTCACATACTCCAGATCACCAGAACTGGAAATTCCCCATCAGATAGAGTTTAATGTCATTCCTAGGACATGAAGACCCTCAGCCACCGCCTACTAGCACGTATATGATTAAAATGGAGGTGCGTGGCCTAATGGTTAGAGTCGTAGGAAATGAACTCCTCGACCCGAGTTCAATTCCTGGACGAAGCTGTTTACATTTCACATGACGCTAACACCCATGGGAAAGGTATGAATCCAATTCTCCTTTCAGCTATGGGTAAATATTAGGGCAGACTGCTCTTTAACCATGGTTAGGTAAATATTCTAGGAGAAGGAAAACTAAATTCAGACCTGTTAAACTCCGCTTAAGAAATTGACCTTGTGCCGCATCTGCTCGTGTGGCGGGGTTGATATATATATATATTATATATATATATTATATATATATATATATATATTAATAAGTCATCCACAAACACTTGTTTCGGCGTTTCACGCCTCTTCAGTGTAGCTAGACACAACTATCTTTGGCTGGGGTCGAACTCAGACTGAGCGTTCGGCAGCCTGATATCTAATCCCCTCGACCAATGACAGCTGTAGCAGGACAGGTCTTTGTAAACTATTAAGTACATAGGTTTGTTTATGTATTTTAAGGTCACAGAGAGATCAAATTTCCGGGGAAACGATCATTGCTTATATACTCAGTAGTGAGACTTAATTTGAATTACCACTTAGAGAACTCATACAAATTTATGGGAGCATATATATATATATATATATATATATATATATATATATATATATATATATATATAGTGGGCCAAAAGTAGGGTTACAACAATTTCATTATCTGTTTCAATATTTCTTTTTTTTTGGGGGGGGGGTCGTTAAGAACAAGGTTTTTGAGAAAAATCCCCACACAGTGAATGAATTGAAAGATTACATTTCTGATGCATTCACTGAAATTGATGGAGTTCGGAATTTGTGTCGTACTGTGTGCCAGAGTGTTTTGGACAGATACTAAGATTATTGCAAGGTTAAAGATGGACACTTTGAGCACTTGAGAGATTAAATGTTCAATGTGTTGGCTTTTTTTTTTTTTACATATCAGGTGTGTGCTAGATCCTCGCCCATACTTATAGACTAGGCGAGAATCATGTGATCTATCTCTTGACCAATCCCTGGCAGTACTCTGAGGCTGATACAATACTTAACCCACCCTACTGGTCATAATTAGGCTAATATTCATGGACGACGGACATGGGATTCAATCACTGGACCTTTACCAATACGCAGGATAGGTCATGTACGCTTACCAAAGGATCACCAAAGGATTCCATAGCATAGGACTTTTCTTTAATCCCTTTTTCAACTGGCCAAGTATGCCACTTAAAAACTTTACACAATGTAAAATGTCTGATATGTAAATATATGTAAATATATGTAAATGAATATCTAAATTTCTAATAAAGTTAAAATGTTTAAGTGTTTAATTTTAGCCGGGCAGGACTGTAAAAAAAAACACCCAGATACCTGGACATTGCCAAAATAACTTGGCTACCACAAAATCCACCATAAAAAAGAAAAACTTTACCTAACCCAAACACACTATTGAAATAGTAAAACCCTACCTAACACATACATACAAATTGCATACACACATATCTAAACAGAGGGGATGTTACAGTATCACACTTATTATTAACTCCTACGCACCTACACACATTACCGGAAGTAAACAATTGTAAACAACGCTCCCTTTGAATAAACAGTTATAAACATCGCTCACTTGAATAAAGTTGATTTATCATTCACTCCTTCGTCTATCTACATTATTACTTACTAGCAAATATATGCACCCTCCGGGTGCAAGTATTTAAGTTTTAATATAATAAAATATCATATTAAATTAGAAAGGCTAATGCAACTGAATAAGAATGCAGATAAAGAGATTTGAAACAGAGGGGGTATGATTGAAAAATAGAACAACTTTGAAACTAACTCTTCCACCATTTTCCATTACTCCCTTCTTTCATTAGTAAATTTTCCTAATTTAAATATTTAGTTAAAATAGGAAGTAAAGAATAAAATTACAGTTATTTCTTCTTGTCAATGGATTTCTTTTAAGATTTACCTCCAAGATTTTTGCTCATATTCAATAAGATAAAACCAAAAAATTAGAAATCAATAATATTAAGCATATATTTATTAAAATCAATTTTTTAAGATCAATATGCAAATTAGCCTTCCCATTCACACTGTAAACAGCTATTTTGTTGTATATATAAATACAATTGCATGTTATTAGCATGTTGATATGGTCAACAGTGGCTTCGGCCTCTGGACCATTGATATAATTAACAGCGTCGATCCCAGGGGGCCATCCCCCAGGCAACACCTGCCCCCTTGATTTAAAGGGGCAGGGCTGGGTTTATTGCCCAGTGCCTGAGGCGCCCCCCTTGAGGGGGAATGCCGACGGGATCGACGCAATTTTTTCACCTGCCACTCCATGAGCTTCGGTTTGTGGGTGGTCCCACGTTAATAGGGACTTTGTGCCTGACCCGTACAAGTGGGGTACGCGGTAAATATCATGTATATATGGTCAACAGTCTTAATGATGTAAAACAATTTTATTAATAATTGAAGTTTAAATTGAAAATAAAATCATGGAGAATGTGACGTAAATAACTAAAGGGAATTGTGACTTGTATAGTAACATAGTTTCGGTTACAGGCAGACAAACCCATAATCTCCATTATAATAAGATATGTACCTACGAGCACCCTAATTTATCATAAATGTCTAAATTTCTAATAAAGTTAAAGTGTTTAAGTGTTAACTGTAACCCTAATTTTAGCCCACCCTGTATATGATAAAACATGGTTGGGGCTTGCCACGAGGACAATACGTTTGGAGCAATAATACAGGTTCTAGGGCTTGACGTGACCAACCGATTATTTTCTGCTGCTACACTGGAATGAAGATATAAAATTGCTGCAGTTGGTGAATTTTAGGAATAGGAATTTAAAATAAACCACAAATCAAACTGTAAGGGTGCAAGTCATGGTTTACCTTCTCAAAGAAATACGTTGCATTAATATAGGAGGAACAGAGATTAAAACCATTAAAAACATAATAGATTACACACGGGTGAACACCCATGACCACCAAACAGAGACACTAAATTTATCATAACAAAAGAGGATTCCAGAAGAGAATATCTAATAATATAACATAAATAGGAGAAATCAATAAAATATATGCACATTACGCTTAGAAAGGATAACACTCAACTCAAAAAAAGAACTTCGGAGAATGTAAATCAATATATATATATACACTAGCAAAATAAAAAACACCTCCCGGACGATGTAAAAATAGATTTTTCAAACATATTGCCTGAGGGGTGGGAGTAACAAATTCAATGTCAGCGAGTTTGTACCCTAAATAAGTAAAGTCATCAAATTCATTAAACGATTAAAAAATAAAACAATTTGAAATGTAAACTTTAAATATATATTAAAATAAAACAAACTATATATAGATATATAATACCAGTCATGTATTTATTAAAACTTGTTTTAAAAAACAATGAGGACTGTCTAATGTTACATGTTAAAATTTTGAGTGTATTTATTCTATGTTATGAGGATTTTGGGTAATGGGACGTAGGTAGTGACGTGGTTTTTGTTACAGACAAAAACCGGAAGCGAATCTCCATTTTAAATATATATATATATATATATATATATATATATATATAGAGAGAGAGAGAGAGAGAGAGAGAGAGAGAGAGAGAGAGAGAAAGAGAAAGAGAGATAAGGGTTTTTTCTCTCTACCACGGTTTTCGGTGTTCAAGGTACACCTTCCTCAGGAGATCTAAAAATCATAGGTAGCTAATTTTATATATAGTTGTCTGGTTTAGAATCATTTCTATTTCTCACCTTGTCTCCTAAAATAAACTCTAGTCTTTAAATCTAAACTGATTTACATTGAAATTAAAGATTAGTTTTCCACATGCTCATCAGGCAAAAGTAATTTGTATTTCTATCTATCAGCTGTTTTTACTCCTATCCTCTTTTTTTATTATTCATCCTGTTTATATCTTACTTATGTGTACTACTGAAATTCAAGTAAGGAGCTGATGGTAGGTGTGGCGCTCCACCTCAGACGCCATAAACAACCTCCTTGGTCTAACGCTAGTGGAACTGGATATACTCCCTCACTGTGTGGCTGATGCAGGCTTTAAGCCACCCCAAAGTCTTTATATATATATATATATATATATATATATATATATATATATATATATATAAGTTGATGGGGTGGCCTATTGTCGGTATCAGTCAGATAACAAGAGAGTCTATCCCCTTTTCTCTAGCGCTAGTCTAGGGAGATGTTTTTTGCTGAGGTGGAATGCCAGACCTATCGTCAGCTCCCCATTTTACCGCACATATCAAACTATCGAATATGTGCAACTCATGCGCTGAGTTGACGGGGACCACTATCGAATCAGGACCTTTCGATTCCTAGCCTAAGGCACTTACCGACTAAACTAATCCAACCCATATATATATATATATATATATATATATATATATAAAATGCTTAACATAGATTAGTAGAATGAACAGTTTTTATTCTAAATCACGTTTGCCTAGCTTGTTAAGATTATAAAAAAAATTAAGTGTTACTGTTATTTAGCGCCACTTTAACGACCAAAACAAAACAAAACAATATTTTAATTAAATAATAAACACTCTTGATAATGATAGTTTAGTCAAATATTAACAGCCTTGATAATAGGTTAAAGAAGAAACGAAAGTATTTGAGTTTTCAATAATAACTCTTTCGGACAACTGATTAACAGCTTTTTAAGATCAAAAGAACTGTTAGAAAACTCGAATGATCAAAAGAACTGTTAGAAAACTCAGAAGATCAAAAGAACTGTTAGAAAATCCGAAAGAACAAAATAACTGTTAGAAAATCCGAAAGGTCATAATAACTGTTAAAAATCCGAAAGATCAAAATAACTGTTAGTAAACTAGAAAGATCAAAAGAACTGATAAAACACTCGAAATATCAAAAGAAATGTTAGAAAACTAGAAAAAAAAAATTTGAAATAAGAATTCTATTTTGTTTAACCAATTTTTTAAAATATATATATATAATATATATATATATATATATATATATATATATACATATATATATATATATATATATATATATATATTAGTCATGTACAGACACCGTGTTTCGATGTTTACGTCTTATCAGTGTGGCTAGACTTAACAGCCTTATCGAGCGAAATCTGATTGACTTTTAAGCAGTCTGACCTCTTTCCCCTCGGCAGTCCGTAGTTGTTAATATGCTGATCAAGATTATGTCATGGGATGTAACCAAGGTTTGCCTTGCGGTTCATTCATTTTTCTATGTGTGTTGCGGTGCTTGATCCCATTGCTAAAGCAAGTAATCGAAATTAGATAAAACACCATCATTTGAAATTTTAACCTCATCCTCGTATATATATATATATATATATATATATATATATATATATATACGTTTTAAAAACGAATGGTTTAAAATACTCCGACTATAGTTTCATGCAGTAGCGAATCTTCAGGGAGTTTCTTTGTCCAAACATCCACCTGTATTTATATTTGGGTTGTACCCATTCCTAAGTAAGTGGGTGTGCCACCTACTCCCCCTTTCCCTTACGTGACGCCTGAACCTACTAAGCATAGTCTGTGCTTGTTTACGTGCCTACATTTATTTGTTACCTCCGATCGTGAGTTCAATATCATGTCAGGGTCCCTGAATTCAGATATTTTTAGTTTTTCTTGCAAGCACAACATGCATGGGTTATCATTTTTTCTGTGTAACATTTCCTTTTTCTTCCCTTTCTTTCTTTATAATAAAAACGGAATAGTCTATTACTTAGCTGAGGTGACAACACTCATAAGATATAAGAATTTGGTGGATATGCAGCACCAGATAATCAGGATTTACAATTTTGCATTTCATCTTGGAGGATTTGGACATGTCTCATTTTCTATCAGAGGCTTTTGCAAAATGACTATAGTCATACAAATAATGCACTTTCCAATACTTAGATAGTCATAGTTCTCCTCAGAGAGCAAGTTTTCAGCTATAAAACACCATTTTCCAGATATTTGCAGTGGTAAGGTTCAAATTCTGGAGCTCTGTAGAGTGTGAAGTACCCTATCATTGCCATTATTCCCAGGTCCGCTCTAACGAGGAGTGGTAGTACCTGTTAGAGTCCCATCCATTAGTTACATAGATAAAAAAAATTAGGGTACTAATAGTGTGCAAGAGATGATATCATTAGATTACGTATAAAAAGCATAACATTTCACAGAAATATCCAAAACCAGTTGAGATGCTAAAAAAGGAAAGAGAAATTTAAAAAGAAAACATCAAAAGTTTTTTTTTCTTGAATATCTATTAATAATGGAGATTGTCTGTATTTCTGTCTGTAACAATAACTACGTCATAGCTCTACGTCACAGATTAATCACAATATTCTTATGCTATATACACCCAAAATTTGGTAAGCAATTTTAAAAATGTGAGTGTGCTCTCATGATGATTTCCCACTCCACCTCTGGATCTCTACAATTACTTTTTTTAAAAGCCCAGTTTTTTAGACTATGCCTAGTGGGTTCAAGCATTACCTAAGGAAATGAAGGGAAATGAGCGTATGTGGCACACCCACTTACTTAGGAATGGTTACAACCCAGATATAAATACAGGCCGATGGTTGGACAAAGCAACTCCCTCAAGATTCGCTACTGCGTGAAACTATAGTCGGAGTATTTTAAACCATTCTTTTTTAAAACGTATATTGTGCTCTTTTTATTGAGCACTCTTATATCGATTTTAATAAATCCATTAGTAAATATATTTGTTTGCTTCGTGGAATGGCAATTAACTGTGATATATATATATATATATATATATCGAAGAAGTTATTTCCCGACCGCGGTTTCGGTGTTACTTTAACACCTTCATTAGGGGGGTCTCCCTGATGAAGGTGTTAGAGTAACACCGAAACCGCGGTCGGGAAATAACTCCTTCTACGACTATTAATGATCTATATTCACAATATATGGAGCCCTATTGGATTAACTACTTACGCCATGTTCATATATATATATATATATATATATATATATATATATATTATAAGGATATCTACTGAGTCAGACGAACCTACTATTAGTTTCGCATAAAGCTCTTCAGGGCTAAAATCTGACTGAAGAAGAAAAGGAGCAAGACCAATAAATACTACTAACCACATTAATCATTTAAATTATCAAATCATACTGACCAATAAAAACACAGAACGAGTTTTTTCTCTCCGCAAGGATCTACCAACACGCTTGGTATATTAAATTATATATATAATATATATATATATATATATATATATATATATATATGAGAAGTAAATACACAAGCGATGTGTTTTTGATATGGCTTTTTTAGCCGACAATTATTTTCACCAACCCCTCAACCCGACTAGGATGTAACACAATATTCATTTCTTAAGTGGAGTTTAGCATTGTTAAGTTTGAATTCAGAGTTTTCCTTCTCATAGACCGGTTGCCCAACCGCATTTATGACACCCACTCTGACGAACTATTTACTCTCAGCTCACGAAGGAGATTAATTCGATGCAATAATATATATATATATATATATATATATATATATATATATATATATATATATATATGGGGGGGGCGTTCGTATGTGTCTGTCGGTCTGACTCTGTGTCTGTCTGTCCGTGTGTCAGTGTGTCCGTGTTTTTCTCGCAGGTATATACATGCATGCACACACACACACACACACACACACACACACACAGACAGACAGACAGACAGACACACACACACACACACACACACACACATATATATATATATATATATTTAAAGAGTGTATTCTGTGGTACTATTTACCCATAGCTGCAGGGAGAATAGCTGGATGCAAACATAAACATTCATATAAATATACATAATTATATATATATATATATAAATATACATATATATATATATATATATATATATATATAATTATATGTATGTATACATGTGTGTGTGTGTGCGCCTGTGTGAGTGTGTGTGTGATATGCGAAGTAAGTACATACATACATACATACATATTAGAAATTAGCTAAAGTAAACAATCAAAAGAAAACCCATAATAATTTTAATTAGAAAAGGCAATAGAACAAGCCAAATTAATTTTCTGCATGATATCAAATTTCTTTTGGACTCATTTGAAGACACTCTTTACAATGTTTTTAATTTGCCGTCAATAAACATGAAAACATTGAACGCATACACTACAAAAATACTCACACACACATACCTATATGTATATATAAATTATATATATATATATATATATATATATATATATATATATATATATATATATATATACTTATGTATGATATACAATCATATATATAGATATGTGTATATTATACAATTAAATATATATACATACTCACATATATAATATATACATATATATAATTCACAATCATATATGGTTATCAAATTACATACATAATAATATATATATATGTATATATATATATATACGTTGTGTATATATATACATATATTATAATATGTATATACATATTTAGATATATTTATATATGAATATTATATATATATATATATATATATATATATATATATATATACATTTTCACACAATTGCATAGATATATTGCACAATGCATACATACATACATACATACATATATATATATATATATATATATTACTCAATTGCTTATACATATATATATTATATATATATATATATATATAGAGAGAGAGAGAGAGGGGGGAACCTTCACACACACACATATATATATGTGTGTGTGTGTGTGTGTATATAAAGAGAGAGGAGAGAGAGACAGAGACAAAGAGACAAAGAGACAGAAAGATATATATATATATATATATATATATATATATATAGAGAGAGAGAGAGAGAGAGAGAGAGAGAAAGGCAGAGAGGTATATTCGGGTTTTGTACCCTCAGTTATTAAATTAATGTTTTTGTAAACTATACCATCTATGTAATTAGTTTTCAGCACTGTATTGCGTTCAATAACATAGAAGAATATATTGAAAAATAAATATGAATAGACGAAAGTAAACTACTTCTTGCTTTATTAGGCGACCGAATTAATATATTGAACGAAAGGTCACACAGTAGAGGATAAGGCCGAATATGAACAGTTAAATATACCAGTCTTTATAAAACCCATCGGGTCCGATACTGATCGGTTTGAAATTGCGATTCAAAATGTTTAAATACAAGCCTCCACAAACATACGCACAGACATACACACGCATACACACACGTAGACAAAGGCGTTTTTATCGACACAATATTTTTTATAGTGGTTTGAAGGCGTTAAAAGTAAGCCATATCTTTGAAAATATCTTTTAAAAATAAAACAGCGCTTAAGACGTTTTTCCCAAAAAATTTAATGCGATATTTTACCACCTCCATTTTTTTTTTCGAGAAATAAATGTAAATATTTTAACCTTTTAAAAAATATGGCTTACTTTTAATGCCTTCAAACCACAAAAAGAAATTGTCGATAAAAATGCCTTCAATCGAAAAATTATTTTTTCATATACAGCAGGCACCACTCCAGCTAGGGACTTCATTCATTGGTGGATTTGTTTTTTGAGCTAAAATTACCTAGTTTTTTTAAGGCAGGAGTCCGGGACGGAACTCTGCGAATAGTACCAGAAAATTTAAAAAAAATGTTACTGGTCGACTATTTGTTTCTCTACTATAATAATTATAAAATCTGTAGATATTGCTAGTAATAAGAAATATCTGTTAGGTTCAAAAGGTAATAAATTTAATTATAATTGGTTGGTTGGCTTAGAGGCCTCCAAACGTAAGTACACATATGAAAAAACAACTCCGACTAAGGGTGCTAAATACAACAATGGACTTTAATATATAGGAGCACGTAGAGCAGCATTCATAACGCGAGATACACATACAAGATACATAGATATATAAGTAACACATATAGGAGACAAGATACAAAATGGAAATATAAAGGAGATACATAAATGTACATATAGAAGATATGACGAGTCCGTAAGGCAAAGTCACTTACTGACGTAGTGTTGGGGGAATGAAACCCCCACGCAAGAAGGGTGTAGACATAAGTGTCTAACCCATGAGAGTGTTCGTTGAGTCCTGGAGAAGAAAGGGGATTTAAAACTGGCCCTTGCCTGCTTAAATAGTCAGAGCACCTCGTGGTGAAAACCAGAAACACAAGGGAAGATAACTCTTCCAGCCAAACAAGGGCAGACAATCTCACATATTATAAAAAAATTTATTGCGCCGTGTTCCTAAATTGTACGGCCGTTATCATCTTGCAACATCCACCGGTTAAAAATGAGACCCTCCAAATCATCGAAAATGAAATGCAAAAATGTAAATCCTGATTATCTGTTGCTGCTTATCCGCTGAATACTTCTTTCTTATGAGAGTCGTTACCTCGGCTAAATAATGGGCAATTCCTTTTTATTATAAAGAAAGAAAAGAAAAAAAGCACATCTTACACAGAAAAATATAACAAGAAAGAAAAAAAAAGAAAAGATTAGGAGAAAGATAGAGAGGAGATGAGGGTGCGGAAGCGATAAAGCTAAGCTGTTTAAATCGAAAGTAATGAAAAGAGGAAAGAAAGGAAAATAAAGAGTGAGAGTAGGTTGAATCAAGAGTATCATACTTTTTACTTATTGAACTATTTAGCAATAGCTGTTAAGTAAAGTAAATCTCAAACGTTGTAATAATTAAAATTTACTGTGGTATATCCCAAGGTACCGCTAGTTTTAGATTACTATTTTAATGCGAATGAGTGAGTGAAAGAGAGAAAGAAGGTGAGAATGACTGACAGAGTGAGAGAGTGAGAAAGAGAGAGTCTAAATTAGTGAGCGAGGGAGTGATTTGGTTTGGTTTGTTTTACGGCATATCAATCTCAGTGGGTCATTTAATGCCAATAAAGTTTTGAAATAAATTCATTTTTAATGGATACTCAAAATTTTTTTATAAATACATTTTTCTACTTAACAGATAGATGGGACCCTATCAGGTACTACCACTCCGGATCAGAGTGGACTAGGGACTAATGGTGATGAAGGGGTGCTCCACATTCCCCAAACCTCTAAAACTGGAACCTCACCATCAGATAGAGTTTAACGTCATTCCCAGGACATGTAGACCCTCAGCCGCCACCTTCTAGCACCCATATGATAAAAAGGGTTGGGGCTTGCCATAAGGGCAATAGGGTTGGGAAAATCATATAGGTGCTAGGGCTTGACGTGACCAGCCGATTGATCGGAGGGTACCCCTCCACCGCCCGTCTAGCCCAAGATAGTCGAGTATTGCAAGTCATGGACTGCTCAACCTCCTGTATCCTATCATTAAGCATCACGGGTCGCCACCCACCGGCCAACAGGTTACCTCATTGGGGGAGTCTTATCCCTCTACAGAGGTGCAGTCGGTGCATTCTAACGCCTCAGCTGACAGGTTGTGCGTGAGTGTGTGTGTGTGTGTGTGTGTCTGTGTGTGTGTGTGTGTGTGAGAGAGAGAGAGAGAGAGAGAGAGAGAGAGAGAGAGAGAGAGAGAAGAGAGAGAGAGAGAGAGTGAGAGTGAATGAGTAAGCAATAGAAATAGTGGGGTTGCGAGTCTGGGTGAGTGAGAGTGCACACCAGAGAGAGAGAGAGAGAGAGAGAGAGAGAGAGAGAGAGAGAGAGAGAGAGAGAGAGAGAGAGAGAAGGAGAGACAGCGGGGAGAGAGAGAGAGAATGAGTGAGAGAGTGAGCTAGCGGAGAGCTACTTCCTCGCCCGTCCCTCAAAAAAAAAAAGAAGAGAAACACGGTACTTTAGGAAAAGTGAAAGATTAATAAAAAAGATAGTAAGGCTATATAAGCGCTTGAAATTTTGTCTGCAAGACAACAAATCGTATTAAAAGGCCGTTGCATGGAAGAAACAATATAATGGAAATCCACTTGCTGGAAATCATATCGATTTTGTCAAAATCGATTAACACAAGCGGCGGCCAACTTTGTTTTTTTCCCGCCAATTTTCAATGTTTCTGCTTTTCCTTTTTTTTCTTTCTTTTTTCTTTCTTTTTTCGTTCTTTCTTTTATTCTTTCGTTTTTCCTTCTTTTTTCATTCTCTTTTCTTTCTTTTATTCTTTCTTTTTTCCTTCTTTTTTCTTCCTTTTTTACTTTTTTTCTTTCTTTTTTCTTTTTTTCCCCTTTTTTTTCCTTCTTTTATCTTTTGTTTTTCCTTTTTCTTTCTTTTCTTTCTTTTCTTTCTTTCTTTTTTACTTCTTTTATTCTTTCTATTTTCTTTCTATTTTCTTTCTTTTTTTCCTTTTTTCTTTCTTTTTTTCATTCTTTTTTTCCTCCTTTTATTCTTCCTTTTTTCCTCCTATTTTCTTTCTTTTTTCTTTCATTTTTCCTTCTTTTTTTTTCTTTTTTCTTTCTTTTTTTCCTTCTTTTTTCCTTCTTTTATTCTTTCTTTTTTCTTTCTTTTTCCCTTCTTTTTTCTTTCTTTTCTTTCCTTCTTTTTTTCTTTTTTCTTTCATTTTTTCTTTTTCTTTTTTCATTCTTGCGCTGTCTGTCTGCAATTAGATCCTTGCATCGTCAAACCGTTTTCGTTTTTCTTACGATTTTTACTTACTTCGCACTCATGGGTGTGTACATTTGCGCCTTTCGGTTTGTTTGTCGGCGGTGTGGGCTGGGTGGATACACGTTTAGGCGTGTGCATTTGCATACTTCCGCGTACACCTTGTGAATGTGTGTTTATAAGCCAGTGTTTTTATTTAGTTATATCTGGATGGAAAATTAGTTTGTTGAATTTTTACGGCATGACAACTCGTGTTGAGTTATTTTATGCCGAATACGTTTTATTTCATCATTCTTGAATGGTTATTAAGTGTTTTTTAACACAATTTTTAAAAAAACATTTTTAAACGCAATTTTATCTATTTAACCATAGATATGACCCTAACAGGTTCTACCACTCCGATTCAGAGTGGACCTGGGAGTAATAGTAGTGAAGGGGTACTACACGTTCTCAACAGTTCCAGATTTATAACTTCACAATTTAGAGCTTGATTTTTATTAAAGCATTAATTCCAGTTGAGAAATTAAAAATATATACATTGGACTTCATTTCATATTCCACTAACATCTATCCAGTAGACTATGGTAAAAAAATATTACGCCCCTGAATTCACAGTCTACCACTTTTATGATACAATTTGGGTGTGTGAGGGTTTTTTGTCGTAAATTTAATATTTCTAGTTACGATTGACTAAGAAACGACACTCAAAATGTTCGCGTAACAAGGATCAACATTACAAAAGATAAACGTTGTATTTGCATTAGTTTTTTGGTTCTTCTCTAGAATACGATCGACACTTATTTTGTTTTTATGAATATGCTGAAGATCGTGTTGCTGAAATAGATATTAGTTTATTTAGTGTTTTACAGAGTAAAGAAAGACGAAAGTTTAACATCATACCCAGGATATTAAGACCCTCAGCCACAACATTCTAGCACATATAAGATAAAGAATGCTGAGGCTTGCCATAAGGGTAAAATACTTAGGACAAACATATGGATACTAGGGCTTGATACAACCAGTCAATTCATGGGAGGAGCCCTCTCCGACCGTCGTCTAGCCCAAGTAAGGGCCAAAGTGGAGTGTTTAATGTCTTGGACCGCTCAACCATGAGGGTTCTATTTTTAAGTTTCACGTTACCCACACATCGCCAACAGGTGGTCCCATTGAGGTGATTATATAATTATATATATATATATATATATTATTATATATTATATATATTATATATAAATGTTCAATGTAAGGCTAATCAATTCAAGAATATATATATATATATATATATATATATGTATATATATATTATGTGTGTGTGTGTGTGTGTCTGTCTGTCTGTTCTCTCTCTTTCTATATATATATATATATATATATATATATATATATATATATATATATATATATATATATATAACCAAGAGGATTTCGGTGTTTCTAATCATAGAAAATGGAGGTTCGTTCTTCATTTTATATATTCTTCCCCATTTGGTAATGGCTATCTGACGAGACTGCATTCGTTTATGGAGTTACAGGCCAAAATAAATTTATAATAGCCAAATGACGGTTTGTTGAGTTTTTATTCTTATTGAAAAGGTAAATATTGCTCCGTGTATGATTAAATTGATAATTATCTTACATTGAGCTCCTTAAGGGATTTGAAATAATCCTTGTATAAATGTATAGTTGTGCATATGGATGAGCATGCATTGTGGATATACGGTAGATATAGGTGATCCTAGACAGAATCATTGCCAACTAACCTGTCTATTGGATATTTTTATCTATCTATCTATCTATCTATCCATCTCTCTCTCTCTCTCTCTCTCTCTCTCTCTCTCTATATATATATATATATATATATATATATATATATATATATATATATGTGACGTTAGCGAAACACGCAGTGGATGTACAAAGACGAAGCGATCGCATAGCTTACATGCTTTTTGTAAAAACAATGCTTCCGGTTTGAATTTAAATTATTCTCTGCTTCTCTCCCGATGAGTCCGGATTAAAACATTTACATCTAAAAACGGACCTAATTATCATAATGCTCTGATGATGATCTTTTATAAATCGAAATATTGTCAATATTAGCAATGAAAATGATATAAAAAATATATTCAATATTGTGTGTTTTCATAACCTTTTATCTATACACCCACACCCTCACACACACACACACACACACACATATATATATATAATATATATATATATATATATATATATATGTGTGTGTGTGTGTGTGTGTGTGTGTATTATCATTATTCGCATTTCAGTCTCGGAAGATTATAAAATAGTTTTTGTGCCCCTGAAGTTACAACGCCTATTGTGACTGTAAAGTCCAATGTTAAAAAAACATTCTCGACCACAGATTTCGCATGTGAAGGTTGTCCCTGAAGATGTTGATGTGCCAGTGTCTTCTTGCCGCTGCTTCTGGACCTCCTAGATTCATATATGTATGTATTTATGTATGTATGTATGTATGTATTTTCAGCCCAGCAACATCCAAAGTGTAGAAGTTCCAAAATGTAGTTTATGTGAAAGAGTATGTCTCTTCAGGGCTGCCCTGGTGAGTCATCTGAGAAAACACAAGGATAGAGTATCAAATGCTACTGGCACCTAACTATGATGATAAAAAAAAACAGGAAATGATCTTACTCGAACACGGGTTGATAGCCATTATTATGTATGTAAATACAAATGATAGGCATATGTCCTCTAGCCCAGCGGTCCACAACCTTTTTTGCGCCAAGGACCGGCCTTCATATGCTTCGGCCTACATTTGCTCGATAATCGTTAATGACGTAATCTAATAATAAATCATCCGTAGTGGTCTTATGTCAAATGCAAACATCAACCGACAATAAACAACCTTTTGTTCATAAATTAATAATCAACAACATCTCTGTAAACGAAAATATTTATTTTAGAACGAAAATCCTCTCTAATAAGAAATAATTATAACAAAAAACTCGATTTAAGTGACAATACTGATCATTTCTATATGAAAGATTTATCATTGTTGTTGTTTATTGACTTTAACGGCATATCAACCCGTCCGGGGTTATGTCATGCCTAACGGTTAGGAAGTTATACATATCGTGTATTTGTATTTATACTTTTTAGTAATTGGTTTTAACAATGTGTTAACATTATTAGGGATTATGTTGTATGGTATTGATTTGTTTCATGTCTATATTCTATGGTATAATTTGATTTCCCTAAAAAAAAAAGAGAGAATATCCTCCATGTTGACATTTTCAAACAGATCTTTCATGTTGTTTGCTTTAAAATAACGGTTTCTGATGTGAGCAAGAAAACCTCATTCCATGAATAAGTGTTTGACTGTCAAAGGTGTTTGTCATGTTCCACATTGTGGTTGTTGTTCTTGTTTAAAAGAGTGAACAAGTGAATTGAATAATAATAATGACAATTAGTGAGAGCCCTGAGCTTGTTTCTCTGCAACGAGCCGGTACCATCTCGGGGTAATATGAGACAGTGACACACGGACCGGCTTTCATATGCTCCGGCCTACTCGATAATCGTTAATGACGTAATCTAATAATAAATCATACGATGTGGTCTTATGTGAAATGCAAACTCCAACAGACAATAAACAACATTTTGTTCATAAATTAATAATCAACAACATCTCTGTAAACGGAAATATTTATTTTAGAACGATAATCCTTTAAAAAAAGAAATAATTATAACAAAAAATTCGATTCAAGTGACAATACTGATCATGTCTATATAAAAGAGTGAACAAGTGAATCAAATAATAATAATGACAATTAGTGAGAGCCCTGAACTCGTTTCTCTGCAACGAGCCGGTCCCATCTCGGGGTAATGGGAGACACAGAAATCACTTTTCAAAATAAAACATCAACATTTAGACTGATAATCAATAAAAAAAAAGAAAAATTCAAACGTTCTGTGCGACCCGGTACTGGGTCGCGATCCGGTGGTTGGGAATCGCTGCTCTAGCATATGACAACCCAAAATCTTTCCTGGTTTCAAAATCATACCTCCTGTAATATTAAAAGCACTAATCAGATTAAAAAAAAACATTCGCGTTCAAGACTACATAAGTAAATACACTAGATACAACGGTTGTCTCCTGGGCGTTAATAATTAGCAAGTAATGCAAAACAACCTTTAGTAGTGAGCCCGATTCTCACTAACCCATACTTGTGTCCTTGTGCTAAATCAAGCTCTGCTTAATAAATCATCCTTGCCGATGGAAACGGGCTCAATTTTTTTCCCCAAAATAATTAGAACTTGGCTCTATATCGGCGTTCTTATAAAAATATAATGAGTTTTCCTAAATATACTCCAACGTTATTGATTACAAAACCCGAAAACACAAGTGAGCCGTAGCATCTTAGTCAACGTAATTTTTAGCTCACTTGATAGGACATCCGCCTAGGAATCGCGTGGTACAAGGTTCGATACCTGTCTTCCCAGTTCAGAAGATGAGCATTACCGAATTATCCAAAGTGGTAGTACCTGATAGGGCCATCTACGGGTTAAGTAGAAAAACATGAGTTTATAAAAAAAGTATCCATTAAGAATGAATTTATTTTCATACTTTGTCAGCATTTAATGACCCACTGAGGTTGGTATGCCGTAAAACAAACCAATCCAAAACAAAACCTAATTACCTAAATATATAAATTGTTTTATTTAATTAATTATTAACCTAATTATATATATATATATATATATATATATATATATATATATATATATATATATATAATTATATTATATATATATATATATATATATATATATATATATATATATATATATATATATATAATTATTAATAAATTTATTATATATATATATATATATATATATATATATATATATATATGTGTGTGTGTGTGTGTGTGTATTATTTGCGGGATTAATGCAAGCGCATACAAGTAAAAGTGCCTAAGTACTGGCGAGCCACCACCTACCTGTCTGTGGAATAATTTGAGTCCAACCGAATTAAACACCAAAAATTGAAACGGGCCATTAGAAAGAGCAATTTTCAGCCCAGCAACATTCAAAGTGGTTTATGTGGAAGAGTATGTCTCTCCAGGGCTGACCTGGTGAGTCATCTGAGAAAACACAAGGATAAAGTGTCAAATGTATACTGGCACCCAACTATGATGATAAAAATAAACAAAAAGAGACAAAAAAAAAACAGGAAATGGTCTTACTCGAACTCGAGTTGACAGCCATTATTGTATATGTGTTTTAATACGTGGCAGTTTGAGATTGTTTCGTGTTCAAGGTTACTAGAATATATAAATGAGGAAAATTCAAATGAGAAAAAAATGTTTATTTACTTATTAACTCTCTATCACAGATATCGAGCACTTCTAATAATACTGTGTAAGGTTCAAAGTCATAATTGAACATACAACTCCGACACATTTCTGAGACAAAACATTTTATATAATACAGCACATGAATAAACAAGATACATAAACAATAGAAGATAGAATAGAATAGTGTACATAAACATACATACATAAAAGTCACAGACAAGATAATATAAAAGTACACATAATATCAAGGTACAGACATGAGACTAAGAATAGTCCATGCTGTATAAATCACTTACAGTGACTAGTAGCCGGCGTTGAGGGCCGAAGCCCCAACGAGAAGGGAATGTCAATTGTCTAACCCATGTTGGGTACCTACGAGGAGAGGTAGAAAAGAGTTAGAGAAGTTTAAATTAGGCGCTTATATACTATAGCTCCTGGTGGCCGGCACGTAAACCCCATGGGAAGATAACTCTTCCAGCAAAGGGAAGACAATCCCCACAACTTATTGCTGGATCATTACTGCCTCTTCAAGTGTAATAGTTCCAACCATATACATTGATATAAAAGAGAATATACATTTCTCTGAATGTTTGAGATGAGGCTTGATTATTAGAATTATCTGCGTTATTCGGACTATTGTCCCCATTTTTATTGTTATTTGTACAACGTTTCAGCCGATATCCCCTCCTGCCTTCTTCAGGTATTTCTTGTCGGACTTGGGAACCTTCTTTTCGAACTCGGGAACTTTCAGGTCGTAGTCGGGAACTTTCTTGTCGTAATCAGGAGCCATCACGGAACTTTGAACCTAACCCTTTATTAAGCCCACGGGGGTTCCTCTCATTCCGCTAACCATAGCTGGGGTAGGAGTTGTGTTAATTATTTTTCTATATTACTGCCGCCACTCAGGATTGAACCCGGAATCCAGAGATAACTGTCATAGAACTGTCTTAACCTAACTACCTTATCCACTAGGCCATGTGTCCAATATTCAGTTTTCAATATCTATACATTCTGCCACAGCACTTGGCTAAGTAACTGTCCCTATACTGATATACAATATAGTCAACACCAACATTTTCGAACAGTACAATCATACTTTTGATTATGGCCGAAGTCTAAAATTAACATCGCATATTCTTGTTGGTTGTAGTTAAAATGTAGGTGAAGGGTGGTGGTGGTGGTGCCATTTCTGCGAGGTTAGATGAAGTGTGTGTGTGTGTGTGTGTGTGTGAGAGAGAGAGAGAGAGAGAGAGAGAGAGAGAGAGAGAGAGAGAAATAGACAGACACATATATCGAGATAGAGATTGACGAGAGAGAGAGAGAGAGAGAGAGAGAGAGAGAGAGAGAGAGAGATAGAGATAGACAGACAGACATATATCGAGATAGATAGATTGACGAGAGAGAGAGAGAGAGAGAGAGAGAGAGAGAGAGAGAGAGAAATATAGAGATAGACAGACAGACATATATCGAGATAGATAGATAGATTGACGGAGATAAAGAGAGAGAGAGAGAGAGAGAGAGAGAGAGAGAAGAGAGAGAGAAGATAAACAGACATACATATATTGAGATAGATAGCTAGATAGATAGATTGACAGAGAGAGAGAGAAAGAGATAGAGAGAGAGAGAGAGAGAGAGAGAGAGAGAGAGAGAGAGAAATATAGAGATAGACAGACAGACATATATCGAGATAGATAGATAGATTGACGAGAGAGAGAGAGAGAGAGAGAGAGAGAGAGAGAGAGAGAGAGAGAAATATAGAAATAGACAGACATACATATATCAAGATAAATAGATAGATAGATTGACGGAGAGAGACCGAGACAGAGACAGAGACACACACACACACAACACACACCACACGCAAAGAGAAGAGAGAGAGAGAGAGGAGAGAGAGAGAGAGAGAGAGAGAGAGAGAGAGAGAGATGTACGAGGTTATTGATCGGCGATGGATCCTGGCGCTCGTGGCCAGTCTACGTTTCTTTGAGTGAAATGCGGAAGGCCGGCGGACTGTGAAAACCGAACCGAAAACAGACAGTCCTCCCCGTGTGAGGCCGACATATTGACGGACTGATGTATCGAATTCTTAACCATCACTGACAGGTGCGCGAAATGCCTCTGTAAAACTCGGGCATTCATTACCTAAATATTATTTTCCCGAAACTCTGTTAATAGTGGCTGTAAGACCGCCCCCCTCTTGTCACGCGCGTGGCTAGCGACACTCTGACTATCTCTCACCCGCCTCCGCCTACAAACACTGTAACCCCCAAAGCCAGAGAGGTTCAAAGTTAAGGTACCAGACATGTATGTCAAAAAGGGGTGCCCCCGTAAGGAAAAATTGTGATATTATAAAAAGTATCCGGTACCTCTAAAAAGTGTCGGGGTCAATCCTAAAGTGAGATAATGGTTGGTTGGTTTATTAATTTTAACGGCATATCAACCCGTCTGGGGTTATGTCATGCCTAACAGTTAGTAATATATGTTGTGTATTTATATTTATACTTTTTAGTAATTGGTTTTAACAATTTGTTAGCACCATTGGGGATTAGGTTGTATGGTATTGATTACGTTCATATTTATATTCTGGGGTATAATTTTATTTCCCTCAAAAAGGACAGAATGTCCCCCATGTTGACATTTTCAAATATATCTTTCATACTGTTTGCATTAAAATAACGGTTTCTGATGTGAGCAAAAAAGCCTGCATTCCATGAATAAGTGTTTAACAGTCCAAGGTGTTTGACATGTTTCATATTGTGGTTGTTGTTCTTGTTTGAGTATATAGGAGTGTGTTAGTCTTGTGTGTCCAATGCGTAATAGGTACACAATACTTGTTCCTTTCTAGACTTTTTTTAAAAGTTGGTCTCCAGTCTCCCAAAGTGGGTTTGATTAGGAAGAGTTTATTGTGGATATTGTTATTCCAATGTTGTTGCGATTTTGTATGAAGGAATCTATTAATTTTAGGGCTCAATTCAGTATATGAAATGTTGAACTTATCGGGGATCAAATCTAGAGCCGATGTAGCTGCAGCGAGCAACTCTTTCATTCTATATGGCTTGGGATCCAGCATATCATAATCTCCTTAGAGTTAGACATCGAGTCTAATCTATAAGTGAATACCCAGTACTAGTATTATATTTGTAACTTAACCCTTGTAGTTCTTTTTGACAATAACAAAATAAATAGAATTATTCTAATAATTATTATTCTGATAACGCCATTGCAATCTGTGATATTTTCACATGCCACAGTTGAATGATCTGTATGTCTTTAATAAATTCTAAAATGACTTGATTAATCAATTTAAAAGTTAAAGTTAGTAGAAAAAATGTCATTAAAACAAAATTTGAAAAAAACTATAAATATTTTAATTTATTATCAAGATATAAAAATAGATTATTTATATAATATCTACATCTAATAATGGGGATTAGGTAACTGTCTGTCTGTAACCGAAACTACGTTACCACTGACTTTATGATTTCCTTAATTATTTATGTCATATTCTAAAAGATTATGAAATATTGATTATTTTATCTTAATTAGCATCTTATTTATTAACGATGTCTATTAAAGTCTTGCTGAGTTTTCCGCAAAACTACCCATATTATTAATGCATTTTAAATTCTGAAATATGTGTTATATATCTCTAAGAAATAAAGACTTTCATAGTACATAAAGAGAATAATTTGCATAATGATTTTAACAAAACTTGGTTTAATAAATAATTATTTGCTGTTAGAGATTTTTAATACAATCATGTTATTCTCACACATAATAAAAAAAATTGAATTTATAATTTTGTATAGAAATCAATTAAAATAACATTAAAATAAGTGTGATATTTTTATATTCGTTCTTATTTAGTTTCGCTAATCTTGATATAATATCTTATTACATTAAACTTAAATACTTGCGCCTAGGGGGCGCATACTTTTGCAAGTATAGATGTTAAATTTTATGCTTATGTAATAGGTATTTGGTACGTTTTAGAATATCACAATTTTTCCTTAAGGACCCCACTTTCTCGGCATACTGATCCGCTACCTGAACTTGCCCCCCCCCACTTCCGGGCCACGTGATATGTTCTAGTATCCTTTTAGATTTTATTTTATATCTCTTCCTCATTCTCGTTTTGTAAAGTCTATTTCGTTTTAAGAGCGGTAAATGTCTCCTTTCGCTTGTTGTCCGACTGTTCGGCCCGGCTTGCCAAAACCATATAACTGGAGCTGTTCGCCCGCTTCTTGCTCTCTGATTGGTTGTTTACTAGTGACGTCAACAGCCGAATTCGCCGACGTTATTACGCCTGTAATAAACGGAGATTGTCGACGTTTTTATCTCAGCGTTGGTCTCTCGCTGTTATTTGAATGATCGTTGAGTTAAAAATGTGACATTGTTATGTCGATAGTATTATAGATGGCCGTATTTACTGGCTATTTCGGTTTCGCCCAAATTATTGCAAGTTTTGTGATAAAGGCTGGGAAAGCAGTGACACATACCCATGCTTTCCTCGAGTTCAGAATAGGCACTTATAGCATAACGACTATCATCTTAGAAAATGGACGTTTGGTGTATTATTTGGACTAGTACGAAATAAAAAACGCACTCCGGGCGATGTAGAAATAGATTTTTGAAACATATTACCTGAGGGGTGGGAGTTAAAAATTCAATGTCAGCGAGTGTGTACCCTAAGTAATTAAAAGCATCACATTCTTTAAAGGATTAAAATTAAAACAATTTGAAATGTAAACTTTATATATGTATTAAAATAAAACAAACTATATATAGATATATAATACCAGTCATATATTTATTAAAACTTGTTTAAAAAAAAAAAACAACAATGAGGACTGTCTAATGTTCAAATTTTGAGTTTATTCATTATGTTATGGCGATTTTGGTTAATGTTACGTAAGCATTGACTGAATTTTTGTTAGACAAAAACCGGAAGCGAATCTCCATTATTAATAGATTATACGGCATGTTAACCCATGTTGGGTTATTTTATGCTGTAGGCGTTTTGCTTTATTCGTTCTTAAGGGATATTCCCCATTTTTAAAACTATTTCTTAAAACATATTTTTTCTATTCAAATGGATCTCAAACGGACACTGCCACTGCGGGTAAAAGTGATGGTGATTAAGGGATACTCCACCTTCCCGAGAGCTCCAGACTTCACCATCAGTTAGTTTAACATATACTCAGGACATTAAGACATTCAGCCACCGCCTTCTAGCACATCTCAGATGAAAAGGGGCGTGTCATAACGGTAAAAGGGTTAGGACAATCATATAGATGCTAGGACTTGACGAGTAATTTCTATCAAGGACTGGTCAACCACCACAATTAAAGCATTACGCGCTGCGACCCATGACCAAAAAGTGACCCCACACGGGGGGGGGGGTCTTAACCCTCTGCAAAGGTGCAGTCAGTGTGTTCTTCTGTCCGAGTTGACAGGAAATGGACCCGCTGACACAAATCCTGGACGAGGCTTTTTGCATTGCACTTAGCGCTGATTCTCTTGGAAGTGGTCAAATGGTTTCCAAACTAGTCTCACATAATGAATGACTAGGTTAACAGTTATCAAGTCTTGGTGAAACGAAAAATCTCTCTCTCTCTCTCTCTCTCTCTCCCCATCTCTCTCTCTATATCTATCTATCTATCTATTTTGCATCCACTGTCCGCATATTTCAGCTCATAACGCGTGGATACGATCATAACAGTCTTCACGCATTTTCATGCGCACGCGCATGACAACATACGCACACGTACAAACAAAAATACGCACACGTACAAACAAAAAGCGCATTTGACATCACATAAACACGTGAACATGCAACACGAGAATACAGTTAAAAAACGCACAAATTTAACCATTTATACCATTTCTATCATAAAAAAAAACTATTTCGTTTCCCGACGAATGCGTTAGCAGGTAACGATTGGTTATAAATATTGTTCCCATGTAAATAAATAAAAGCTAAACCTTTCATTTGTTCATTTATTTATCTATCAACGCTTTATCACAGATATTGAGCACTCTTCTAATAACACTGTACGTTGGATTACTACTGCTTTTTCAAGTACAATAGTGCTAACCATACACACTATATATATATATATATATATATATATATATATATATATATATATATATATATAGACAGTCAGGGTTCGAATCATGCACAAAGCAGTCTTCCTCTCTATAGCTCTGCTGATGAGGCTGAAATGTACATACAGAGATTGATTTTTCTCAATTTGTCTAGCCTTACATTTGAATAGGTATGCCCGTCTAATTCATTAATCATTAATTAATTAATTTTCAAAATTAGGTACGAATTCAATCAAGCACATGTTCTCCCAAATATTTTCGGCTAAAAAAGCCATATCAAACACATTGTTTGTTTGTTTACTTCTCACACACACACACATATATATATATATATATATGTGTGTGTGTGTGTGTGTGTGTGTATATGTGTATGTGTGTATGTGTGTGTGTGTGTGTGTGTGTGTGTGTGCGCCTGTGTGTGTTGAATTAAACGATCAGTTACATTTAGAATTACATTGTATATAAACAGAATTAGAAAATCTATTTTTCATGTTATCCGTTTAAATATATCCATTTTGAGTAAGCTTTTTTTATTAAGATACATCGTCGTTAATTAACATTATTATTCGAGTCCACTTACGAGACGGACTCTAATGTAATCAAATAAATATCTCCTTACCATATAATGGGACGCCATCAGAAAGATAAATATACCATCCTCTTTAACTCTTTCCTGATATAATTACTTACTCAATCAGTCAGACTATCAAATTAAGATGGCGATTTTTTCTCGGGTATCCATTCTTGGCACAATGTTGAAAAAAAATTGGCATGGGTTTTATGCTTCTAATTTTTTTTTTATTTACTTGTGTCAAATCCTCTTATCCGTAAATAAAATTCCAGGGGTTCGCTGTGGCGTAGGGGTTAACGGCAAAATGGCGTTTGGATCATTTCTGATATTTTGCTTCATTGGTTGTTAGGTTGGTTGGATTTTACGGCATGCCAACAATTGGTGGGTTATTTTATGCCGAATACATTTTTATTTGGTTAACGGCAAAGGGTTAACGGCAAAGGGTTAACGGCAAAAATGGCTTTTTTGATCATTTCTGATGTTTTTCCTTCATTGGTTGGTGGGTTGGTTGGATTTTACGGCATGCCAACAATTGGTGGGTTATTTTATGCCGAATACTTTTTTATTTTGGTTAATGAAAAAAGGCTTTTTCATAATTTTTCCTGTTCTTTGCTGACTGGTTGGTTGATTGGTCTGTTGATTTTACGGCATGTTAACCATTGTTGGGGTATTTTATGCCAAATATTTATTTTATAATTCTTGATTGGTATACAGTTTTTTTCAAACAAATTTTTTAAGCACATTTTAACTACGTAATCTAGGGTGGTTGGTTTGGTTGGTCGGTAGAATTTTACAGCATGTCAACCCTTGTTGGGTTATATTATGCCGAACATATTCTTATTAAGAATTCAATTTTTTTCAAACTCAATTGTTTAAGAACATTTTTATTCACTTAATATATGTTGGTTGGTTGATTGTTTGAATTTCATGGTATGACAACTCTTGTAGGGTTATTTTATACCGAAGGCGTTTTGTTTTATTCATTCTTGATGGGTATTCAGTTTTTTTTCAAACTCAATGTTTAAGTACATTTTAATTACGTAATCTAGGCTGGTTGGTTTATTGGTTGCTGGGTTGAATTCTACGGCATGTCACCCTTTGTTGGGTTATTTTATGCCGAACCCATTTTGCTTTATTTATTCTTGCTGAAAAAGTGAACCGCGTACTATTATGAAGCAGTTTGAATGCGTTTTTATCGACAACTTAATGCGATATGAAAGCTATATTTTACAGCCCCCCCCAGTTTTTTGTCGACAAGTAATTGTAAATATTTTAACCTACACCTTTAAATTTTTGCGGTTTGAAGACATTTTTATCGACAAATCTTTTTTTAGCCATCTGAAAGCGTTTATATCGACAAGTTAATGCGATAAGAAAGCGATATTTTACCCCCCCCATTTTTATTGACAAGTAACTGTAAATATTTTAACTTCCCTTTTAAGATATCTTTTTTTCGGTATTTTCATTTTATGCGGTTCATAACTAGCACGGTCCATTTATTCAGCAGGCCCCGCCAAGCGTATTTAGGACAGAAGGCCGGGATTATAGCATTCAAAAATCCCCCAACAAATAATCATATGATGGTGAAGTTCTAGTTCTAGTACTCTGGGGAACTTGAAGTACCCCATGATCACCATTACTCCCAGGTTCACTCTGATCCGGAGTGGTAGTACCTGTTAGGGTCTTATGTATGGGTTAAATAGGAAACATTGAGTTCTAAAAAATGTTTAAAAATTGAGTTTAAAAGGAGAAAAACTTGAGTATCTATTAACAATGAATAAAACAAGACGTTTTCGGCATACGATGACCCAACAAGGTTTTGACATACCATAACATCCAACTAACCAATAATCAATTCGTACGACAATAACTATGATGCCAAGTTCCATTTAGTGTTCATTCTTATCTTGGTAAATACAGCTTCAATCTTGATACTTTTATGACACACCTTATATATATATGAACATAAAACTAGGATTTTTTAACCTCGAAATATCAATCGCAAAAACTATAATTCGCGAAAATAAAATTAAGATCCATCAAGATTATGGTTAAAAAGTGCAACACCAAAATTTAAAAAACTTCCCCAGCCAACTACATAAATATTGACTTCCTACTCCAGTTAATCTCATTTCTTGCACATCCACTCACAAAGAATCAAAATTCCTATCCAAACCCACCATAACACTGACGACATAAGTTAATGACACCCATTACCACCGCCCTCCACATCATTCTCATGTAATAAATCAAAACTCTCCCCTAACCAAAAC
Source organism: Doryteuthis pealeii (assembly GCA_023376005.1). Classification (NCBI taxonomy): domain Eukaryota; kingdom Metazoa; phylum Mollusca; class Cephalopoda; order Myopsida; family Loliginidae; genus Doryteuthis; species Doryteuthis pealeii. The sequence goes on from CM042158.1 coordinate 51,362,764, forward strand.
TTTTACCCACTTCTCCCTACCACCCCCTTTCCCAACAAGCACCTAGCAACCTCCTAATCTCATCTTCTCACACAAACCACTATCCTCTGATCTTATATGATGTTATTCCCTGCTCAATCAAATCCTCTCTAACTTCCCTACCCATCAATTTCACCACAAACTCACTTTCTTATCAATAAATAGAAATGTACGTACTTTGTTTTGAATAAATTTAGACTGATGAAGTTCTTTGCATAAGAAGGACGAAATATTTCTCTCCTACTTCTACTTGTTTGAGTTATTATTTTTTGTTCACTTTTCCTTTTACCATACCTCATTCTGTCGGATTTTACTCCAACCCACAATCTTCACACACACACACACACACACACACACACACACATATATATATATATATATATATATTATATATATATGTTTAATTGGAGTCGTACCTAATTTTGAAAATTAATTAATTAATAATGAATTAGGCGGGAATACCTATTAAATGTATGGCTAAACAAATCGAGAAAAATCATATATATATATGTGGGGGGGGTTGTGTGTGTGCGTGTGTGTGTGTGTCCATGTATCAATTTCTTAATTCTTTGTATTTGTATTGACACCATTAAAAAAAGAAAAACTTGAGTACCCATGCAGAATCTATAAAACAAAAACTCTTCGGCATTAAATAACCCAACAATGTATTGACATGCCATAACATCCATCCTATCAACCAACCAACCAACAACCACCTACTGCGACAATAACCATTACGCTTAGTGCGCCACCAGTCTTCTGTCACCATTGTGGTCGTTTCGCAGAATATGTCAGGCTCAACAAATAACCATAAGCTATTGGGCATTCTTTTATTAAAATTGGCGGGAAGCATCTTTGGCAGGCAGAAAAGTTTAATTAATTTTCAAACGGCTGAATATGAAACGACAGAATGTAATTCTGTGCGAACAAAGGAGCGACTATCTGATATGAAACGTGACATGTCTCTGGGGCAATTAAAAAATAAAAGATATGAATATAACTTTAAAAGTGTAAATGAAGAAAAATTCAACTTTTAATGTTATAAGTCGTAAGAGCGAGACGAGATATAAATACCACGTTTATTATTAAATCAATTGACTTAGTGTTTAAAGTTATTTCAATTCTATCGTAAAGAATTACTTTTCATTATTAGCAATATTAGTGGAAATTCTATCTGTTTTGATTGTTATATACGATACTGTTCTGTTTGAGTGTGAGTTTTGTTTAATGGCATATCAACCTCTGTGGGTCATTTAATGCCAGAAAAGGTTATTTTGGATTTCAGTCTTTAAAGTAGTGGTTTTATGTGTTTTGAGTTTTGTTTAACGGCATATCAACCTCTGTGGGTCATTTTATGCCAGAAAAAGCTATTTTGGATTTCAGTCTTTAAAGTAGTGGTTCTGTGGAGATATTCGGTTATGTTCTGTTATATCTTCTTGAAAAGGTTGCTTTTTTTAGAAAATTTAACATGTTTTCAGGGTTTGTATTCTTAAAGATGTCCCTCAGGTTTCCTCCTTGATAGTAATTAGTGCGAATATGTTTAAGGCTGTTACAATTTAGAAGGATATGTTCGGTTGTAAGTTGTACTTTACATGTTGGGCACACTGGGACAGCCTCCCCTTTTAACAGGTACGAATGAGTAATGTGGGTGTGCCCAATACACAATCTGGGAGTATTACTTCTTCTCTTCTAATACTTCTGTAGCCTGTCGGCCAGTCTCCAATAACTTCTTGTATTTCGTGGAGTTTGTTTTGGGTCTGATTGTCCCATGATTTCTGCCATTTGTCTAATATAAATTTGTATATGGTTGGTTTCAGATTTATATATGGGATTTTAGATTTGCTCATATCTGTTTGAAGTGCTTTTTTCGGCTTTGTCTGCTTTTTCATTTCCTTGGACACCAATGTGACTTGGTATCCAGGTGAATATAATATTATTTTTAGAGAGGGTGTTTAGTTTGTTTAGGAGCTTTGTAGTCCGAGGAGATGATGTGTCTTTGTTCTGTAGTGCTAGCAGGACTGATTTAAAGTCTGTGCATATAATAAATTTGGAAGCCTTGTGATTTGCTATGATATTCATAGCTAGATCAATGGCTGTGGTCTCTGCACTGTAAATTGAGGCTTCATTTGGTAGGCGTTTTAAGGATTCTTTTTATTTTCTTCTTTTTTTTTAGAAATACTGTTCTGTGTCAATATATTTGGAGCGCTCTCTGTGTAATGGTTATGTCGTAGTAAATATCTAATGTTACTCCTTATTAAGCCCATTTGGCTATTCTACTCTTTTTGGTTGTTGTCCGTGGTATCTTGTGTCAAATATCGAATACCAAGCGCTTTCGTATTTGTCACTATAAAATTTATCCTCACTGTAGATCGGTCAAACAGAGGAATATGCAAATAAAGCACAAAACAATGCTTAGCCAGATACAATATAAGTAGAAGGAAAGAACTGCTGAGAAATTTGGTATATAAGGTGTGTGCTAGATCCTCGCCCATACTTATAGACTAGGCGAGATCATGTGATCTATTTCTTGGCCAATCACGGGCAGTACTCTGAGGCTGATACAATACTTAACCCAACCTACTGGTCATAATTACTGTAGCGTTCATTGACGACGGACATAGGATTAAATCACTGGACCTATACCAATACGCAGGATAGGACTTCTACGATTACCAAAGGATCACCAAAGGATTCCATAACATAGGACTTTCTTTAAGCCCCATTTCAAGTCGCCAAGAATGGCACTTGAAAAATTTACAAGAACTTTACTACAATATGAGGCCAGCGCACTTATTGAAATTTCTGTCTAGATTCAACATTACGGTGAGAATAAATCTATTTTCACCGTAGATCGCTCTAGGTGCTAGGGCTCGACGTGACCAGCCGATTGATTAGAGAGAGCCTCTCCGACCACCATTCTAGCCTATGCAAGCGCCAAATTGGAGTGTTGCAAATCATGGACTGCTCAGCCACCAGAGTTCCATCCTTAAGCATTACGAGTGGCCTCCCACGGCCAACAGGCGACACTATTGTGGGTTTACCCCATCTGAGGAGGTGCAGTTGGCATATTCTACAGACCCAGATGACAGGGTGGAACACACGTATTATTATAATTATTTCACTCCGTTCGAGTTTTTCACACCTGCAGAAGCCGGTGGTTCACTGGAAGCTGAGTGACAGCAAGTCTTCTCAGGTCTTCAGGACTCTTCTGAGTATTCCAGCCGTTCTCAATAATGCTGTAGTCTGGATGGTCTCGATCCTTCCTCTGATTTTCAATCCATCCAGACTCTTTTCCAACACCCTTGGGATTGTTCCAAGGGCCCCTATTACAATTGGTACGACCTTCACCCTCATGTTACACAGTTTTCTCAATATTTGTCGATCTTTTCGCTCTCTTTCATTTTCACTTCTTGTCAATCAAACCTAGATCTGGTCTCCTAGCCGGGTTTAGGTGATCCGTCTGTACCTCAAAGTCCCAGAGAATTATGTGCGTCTCATTCTCCAGGACAGATTCAGGTTTATGCATATACCATTTAGTTGAATGGTGAAAATTGAATTATTATTATTATTATTATTATTATTATTATTATTATTATTATTATTATTCCTTTTGAGTTTTCACATCAGTGTTAGCTGATGGTCTTTCACTGGAGTCTGAGTGATAGCAAGTCTTCTCAGGTCTCCAGGACTCTTCTGAGTATTCTGGCAGATTGCATCAGTGCAGTATTCTGAATGGTTTCAATCCTTCCTCTGATTTCCAAACTTTCCAAACCCTTTTCCAATCCTTTTGGGACTGTTCCAAGTGCACCAACTACAATTGGTATAACTTTCACTTTCATATTCCATAACTTTTTCAGTTCTCTGGCAAGGTCCAGATATTTGTCAATTTTTTCATTTTCCTTTAACTTCACCCTGTGATCCACCAGTTGACAAGTTCTTTCTTTTTTGTTAATCAACACTAGGTCTGGTCTTCTTGCTGGGATAAGGTGACCCGTTTTAATTTCAAAGTCCCAGAGAATTTTGTGCGTTTCGTTCTCAAGAACAAATTCTGGTTTATGCATATACCATTTTGTTGTGTGGTCAAAATTTAATTTCTTGCATAATTCCCAGTGGATCACCTTCCCAACCCAGTCGTGTCTAGTTTTGTATTCTCGTTGTGCTAGTTTGCTACATTCGCAGAGTATATGGTTAACAGTCTCATCTCTATTACCGCAAAGTCTACATTTACTATTTTGTTGGGTCTTATCAATTTTCGCTTTGATGTAGTTTGTCCTTATGGCATTATTTTGTGCAGCAATTATAAGTGATTCTGTTTCTCTTTTGAGGTTTCCCTTTCTTAACCATGTCCAAGTCTTTCCATGTGCAACCTCATCTATTTGTCGTTTGAAGCGTCCATATAATTGTTATTATTATTATTATTATTATTATTATTGTACTATTTTAAGCCGTAGAAGTTTAACGATTTCAAATGTTAAAAGATGCATTTACTTTTGTTATTAACCATCACATTTTTCTTAATTTTAGTTTTATTCATTTTGAACCACAATAGTCATGAATATGCAATGAACTATATTGGACTGAACATTTAACTTGGTACATTTTTCATTTGTATTCTCAACTGTTTGAACTTTTATCTTTCGTGAGGATTCAACATCTCATTCGCTTTTCAACTCCATGCTTAATTGAAATAACAGTTTCCAGCCCAGTCACGAGTCATTCCAAAACAAGGAATGTCCGCCAGTCTCCCACCCATGGGCCATGCAGATCAGTCCTTCCCTATGTGCGCTCCTAAACAACTTGTCATAATTTAATCATCTACACGCACAGCACTTCGTAAATTCAAATCAACTTAAGTTCCAATACATATGTACATACATAAATATGAGTGTCGGCTGATAAGTTCATAGGCTAACCAAGATATTCTCATGGAGTTTGACCAAATTGGTTCCTTTCTCGTCCGTTGCTGTCCACATACTTCTTCCATCAGTGTTGGACTGCTTTGTTCCTATTGGTTTAAAAGGTCATCCACCGCAATCTATCTATCTATCCATCTCTCTCTCTCTCTCTCTCTCTCTCTCTATATATATATATATATATATATATATATATATATATATATATATATATATATATGCATATATATATATATATATATATGTGTGTGTGTGGGTGAGTGTGTGTGTGTGTGTGTGTGCGTGCATGCGTGTATACACACATTGAAAAAGATAGATAGATAGATAGGTAATGGTGGACCAGGTTGATGCGAGTTGACAGAGATATGAAAAGACTGAGATAGATAAATACAGACTGATGTAGATAGATATGATTACGCATTATATATATATATATATATATATATATATGGATAGATAGATAAAATGACACTTAGATACATAAGGATAAAAGGATAGGTTTTGTTCAAGATAGATAAACAGAAACATAGTGCTGAATCAGCTATGCAATAAAAAGATACACACACACACACACACACACACACACACACACACATATATATATATATATATAATATATATTATATATATTGATAGATAGATAGACAAACAGATAGGATAACTGTTGTTTTCTCTTCACTCTTAAATGAAACAAATTTGTCCACACAGCTACGCATAACCACATAACCATATACCACCCAACCCTCACATATCCACACGGCCCCCCATCAGTCCCTCCCCATATTCAGGGCCCCTAACCAACTCGCCGCAAGTTAATTATCTACGCGAACATCACCTTTTCAAATTCAGCACTATTTAAGTTTGAGTCTGACGACAATTATAAGTTGAAATTTTCAAATGCTTCGCCTGGAGGTAAAGTCGGCCATTGTTTGGATTTCGCATTTGTTGTGTCTTCTCGATTATCCTGTACAATGGCCAGTGTAGAGGGGAAAGTCCTTTCATTTGTAATATTTGTGAGTTAATGTCGCCCGAGGCTTTCGTCGGCAATCTTCCTCCGGATTTGTTTGGTGACCCTGCAGCGCACCGATCGGTGTGAAAGCAAGAAAGGTCATGTGTACGAATGACCAGTTGGTCGCCAGAAATACAGTATATATATATATATATATATATATATATATATATATATATATATATATATATGTGTGTGTGTGTGTGTGTGTGTGTGTGTGTGAAAATAAAATGGAAATTAATCCGACAGTGTGAATATGCTAAAATGAAAAAACAAAGGATGTTTACAACTGTATGGGCTCATCAGGAGAGAGTGTGAAAACCGTTGAAATGAGAGATAGGCCCCGAAACGGTTTGCACACTCTCTCCTGATGAGCCCATGCAGTTGTAAACATCCTTTGTTTTTTCATTTTATCACATATATATATATATATATATATATATATATATATATATATATATATATATATATATATGGCCTAGAGCTTAACGGATCGGGCAGACGTAAAGTCAATCGGGTTTCGCTCCTGGTCGGAGTTAACTGCTGTGTCTAGCCACACTGATGAGACGTGAATCGTCGAAACACGGTGTCTGTGGATGACTTATATATGCTCCCGTAACCCGGTAGAGCTCTTTAGGAGCGACTATAATAAACGTTCACTGTCAGCATAACGCAATGATCATCTGTTTACAGATTTGATCTCTCTGGTGATCGTAAAGTATATACACATATGTATGTATTTAAAACAGCTAAAACACAGCTCCTTAATGGCAATGTTGATGGCCTAGAGGTTAACGGTTCCGACAGACGTAAAGTCAGTCGGGTTTTGCTCCTGGTTGGAGTTAATTGCTATGTCTAGCCACACCGATGAGACATGAAACGTCGAAACACGCTGTCTGTGGATGACTTATTATATGCTCCCGTAACCCGGTAGAGCTCTTTAGGAGCGATTTTAATCAAGTTTCATCGCTAGCATAATGCAATTACAGATTTGATCTCTCTGGGGAGCATAAAGTATATACAGAGATGTATGTATTTAAAAGAGTTAAAACACCGCTCCTTATTGGCAGCTGGCTATGACCTAGAGGTTAACAGATGAGGAAGACGTAAAATCAGTCAGGTTTCGCTCCTGGTCGTTAGTTGCTGTGTCTAGCCACACCCATGAGACGGTGTATGTGGATGACTTATATAATATATATATATATATATATATATATATATATATATAAACAGTGTTTGATGATGACAAAATATATTCTCATAACCCCTGTTGGTTGAGCTCTCTGGGTAAAACAAATTGATTGTCGGTCGCAAATTAAGTTTAAATGGCAAGACTCTCCTATAAAACGGATGTGAGCTCCCTAGCGGCTGTAACATATATACCTTATTTATCTGTTAAAGTTTAACCCTTACCAGCAGGTGGCTGATGGCCCTGTCGTTAAGAAGCCTCACTGATGATAAATCAGTCGGGTTTCTATTCCGGTCAGAATTTGTAATTTGTACACTTTTCGCCTTGATAAGGTATCGGATCTGGGAGAAAGAAGACTCTGATAGTTATGAATGTGCGCCGCATTATTCCGCCGGCAGTGGGTTAAGTAAATTAAACTAAAATGTCATCGTCTGGGTGGCCTATAGTTGGCATCAGCCTGACAACGAGGGAGTCTATACCCGTTTCACAAGCGCTAGATTAATGAGATTGTTTTTAGCCTCTGAGGCGAAGCGCCAGACATACCAGTCGCTCCCCACTTTATCGCACAGATCCCTGTGCTACTCATACGCTGAGTTAGCGAGGGCCGATATCGAACCAGGGACCTTGAGGTTCCTAGGGGTTTAGTAAGTGCGTACACATAAATTATTACATTTCATCATTAATGCATATGGAAAAAGGAAAGATAGAAGTAATTTGATACAATTAACACTCTGGACGCCATTAAGTATTTCGTTCTTTCATGCCTTTCCCAATTTCCCGCCAATTTCTCTCGTTTCGACCGATTTTTCGAACATGTCCGCCGTCCCCCCACAACCCGTGTGCGTCATTCATGATATAATTTAATTTCCAGGTCTGAGGTTAGCCAGAAGCTAGGGTGGGGACCGTCCCTACTGTTGACCTCAATAAGCAACTGGGATCACATCTCATCAGCAGCTTGCAATTCAGGAAAGTAAATCAGACTTGAATTACCTTATTTTATTTATTTTAGTAGTTTGCTAAAAGAGATGGTGAGGAAATGTGGCTAAACGAACCTGAAATGCTCGTAAAAGTGGACCTCAGTTACCATCGATATTATATTCTGAAACAGCTGATATATATATATATATATATATATATATATATATATATATATATATATATATATATTGATAATTTGCTTTGGAAGCATTGTTAAGTAAAGTATATTATCATTCATATTTTTTAAAGCAATTACAATGCATATATCGTATAAAATTCGATGATTATTGAAAATAATCATGACAAGCAAACTCGGCGAATAACGCGTGCGACGCGTGGAACACCGTACAGCTGTTTCAACCTTAATAGGTCTCATCAGCAGTGTATGATGATGAGAATTCTTTTTTCAGAATAAGGTGCCCCCCCTCTCTCTCTCTAACTCTCTCTCTCTCTCTCTCTATATATATATATATATATATATATATATATATATATATATATATAGTTATTTGCTAAGGTTAGCTTAGATGTGGCCCAAGGCCAGAAGTACGGGCGCCCAGTGAGAATCGTAAATCACTAACCATGGTTTGCTAATCTAGCTCGCTGACAATTACACCACGTGATATAATATATATATATATATATATATATATATATATGGTGTTCGGATACATTTGACATATTTATATTTGGTTATATTTCTCCGTAGGTTTGAGATATTGACGCATACTACGCATCATTTAAAAGCGTGGGCCCTTCTTCATTGATATACGTGAGGACTGATAGAATGGATGACTGGAACCCACATGAATCATGGAAGAGAATAATTTGTATCATGATGATCAGAGCCTGCCATCAAAATAAGGAGATTATGTTTGCTGCCCAATGCTCCCTGAACATTATAAAAACAATCAGACATGAACTGGAAAATTGCAATCGAGACTACGAGTCTGTGTTTAGAAGACAGCAACATAACAGACGATCTGATTGCATTCGTATAGCAGAATTACTCGAAAATCTTCAGAAAAAAGTGTTGGATGACCCTCAAATGCATACGTGGAGTTGCTGAACACTGGAGTCAAGCCCTGGATAACAAGGGTAGCCAATGGTAAGCCATATGTATGGGAGCAGGATTCGGACCCCTGCCATATCTCTGGGAAAATTCAAAAATGGTTGTCGGCGAATTCTTACGACTACATCAGTCCCAACGTTTGGCCTCCGAACTCCCCAGATCTTAACCGCATCGATTATTATGTATGTGGCGCTGTTCACCAATTGCCGTGCCAGTTCTACAAAAGCACAGTTAATCGACAGAATTAAAGCACTTTTGGGGACTCTTTCCTGCGAAACTGTAACATCAGCTGGCTCCAGGTTCCGGAGCAGGATTGAGGCTGTGACCGACGCTAATGGTGCTTATTTTGAGTGAAACTTGTTGATAGTAGCGTAGTTTTCGTGCCAGTTGAATTTCGTTACAATCCATCAACTTTTGTATTTCCCAAGTACTTTTTATTTTTCCTTATGAAACAGCCAAACTTCACCTGAAACCATATATATATATATATATATATATAGAGAGAGAGAGAGAGAGACCTTTTTTAGTATTGGGGAATTGAAAATAAAATGTGTGAGGGCGGTATTTAGTTATAATAGTGTACAATACTTTTAAGGTGCAATTGTTACCATTGGTTTCCAAGTAGCATGTTAGCCACCCTTTTTCGAGACAACGCGCATTGTCTTGAAGTAGGTGGCTAACATGTTGCTTGGAAACCAATGGTAACAATTGCACCTTAAATGTATTGTACACTATAATAAATAAATACCGCTCTTACACACTTTATAATATACATACATATATATATATATATATATATATATATATATATATATATTATATATTAAATTTTTACTTGAAGGCACTTACAACGCATGTATCGCATAAAATTCGATACTTTTTCTTATAGAAAATGAACTTGACAAGTGTAATCCCGGCAAAGGATGGCTCGGTTATTTATATATATATATATAAAATGACCACCATTATAGCAGTTCAACTTCATCGTATTATTGGGACTCTTCATTATTTCTGAAGAGGCCATTACCATGAGGCAACGTTCTGGCAGCCAACGTTTACAATTGCCCTGAACGTTTTATCGAAGAAAAGGCCAATCATTGCTGAAACAAACAGGCGACGTTTTTATTTTTATTTCCATAGAAAAAAAAAATATGTTCGGGAAGTTGGAAATCGAAATGATTCTCATATTTTCTTTCGTGCTTGTTTTTCTTTTCTTTTCTTTTTTTTTTTCGACTGTCTGTCTGACCTCCTCAAGTAACGGGGCTATGCATACAGTGGGACAACGATTAGTGGATGGTTTATTCGTGTGCTAATATCAATACTTATAGCTGACTGGGATAGATATGTGGCAGACATACATAATACAGTCATAAGTAAGTAAAGTCATCAGGGCGGCTTAATGTCGGTATCAGCCAGACAGCGAAGGAGTCTATCCCCTTTTTCACTACCGATAGACAAAGGAGATAATTATAGCATCTGAGGTGGAGCACCACACCTACCATCAGCTCCACACTTTACCGCACAGATCCCTGTGCTACTCATACGCTGAGTTGGCGTGGGCCAGTATCGAACCAAGAACCCTGGGATTTCAAGCCGAACACTAAACACAGTGTTCAATAAGATGAGTTTGTACTTATATTTTCGACGCTCTAGCGTTTCGGTTTTTGCAACGTCTTTTTTTTTCGTCTGAGCAAAGGCCTAATTTGCGATTCTCTCAACGCTCACTGTACTGAGTATAGTAGTGGCGTGTTTATCATTGACAGGTTAATTTGGCGTGTTTCGTGTGTGATGTGCCGGTAGCCCAGAGGTAGAGTCTCTGACTCTGCGTGCTGGGTTCTCGGATTCGAACACTGTCGGAGGGAGATCGTAGGTATACACCGCTGATGAGATTTAATAAAGTTGAAACAGCTGTACGATGTTCCACACGTCGCACGCGTTATTCGCCAAGTTTGCTTGTCATTATTATTTTCAAAAATTATTGAATTTTATGCGATATATGCATTGTAATTGCCTTCAAAGATATAATATATAATATTATTATATATATTATTAATATATATATATAATAAATATATAAGAGAGTTTATAATTTGATTGAAGCATTGTGTATATGTTGGTTTGAAGGTTGATTTGAAGGCTATCACAAATGCCGTGTAAGAAAAAAATAATAGGTAACAATGGTAGTTTAACTAGAAATGCCATAACAAGACGACTTCAGTTCCAGTGATCTCCTGAAAAAGAGATTTTCTCTCGAAAATTCAAGAATAAAATACAGGTTAACACACAACACCATTGTTACCTTATTATTTTTTTCTTTACACCTGCATTGTGAGAGCCTTCAAAATCAACCTTCAAACCGATATATATATATATATATATATATAATATACATGTGTGTGTGTGTGTGTGTGGCGTGCGTGTGTGTGTGTGTGTGTGTGTGTGTGTGTGTGTTTGTGCGTGCAGGTTTCCAGCCGTGTCCGAGTTATATTGTATGCGGGTAAATTTAAGTTATAGATTCGTTTAAATTTAACACACAACACACACCACACACACACACACACACACACATTAATCACCCCTCCCCCTATACATATTCACTTACCCTATCATGTTGAACTGCCTACATCTATACCAACCACTTCCATCTCATCCTTCTCTATCAACTTCCCTATCATCTTCTCTCGCCTCCTCCTATTTAGCTTTTTATCGTCTATATATCCTTTTTTTTAAAGCATAAAACGTTATTCTCATGAAGCCTTTAACACAAACAGAATCTTAAGACAAATTGAATCTAACCGTATTTCGTTATTCACTTTTTTTATTTAAGTTTTCTTCACATTTATGGAGGCGCGTGGTCTAATGGTTAGAGTCGTAGGAAATGGAGTCGTCGACTCGAGTTCAATTCCTCGACGAAGTTGTTAGCATTTCACGTGGCGCTAATACCCTTAGGGAAGGTATGAATTCAATTGTCCAGTTATAGGTAAATAAGCAGAGTAGGCTGGTCTCTTTACCATGGCTAAGGTAACCAGTCTAGGAGAAGTAAAACTCTGAATTCAACCCATAAAATCCACTTAAAAAATTGACCTTGTGTCGCATCCGCTCTTGTACAGGGGTTAGTAAATATATATATTATATTATATATAATATTGTTAGATGGAAAAATAAAGGGTCTATCATGGTTTCAATCAAAAATGATTTCCTCAGACCCTACTCTACATTACTCAGTCGATGTAATTTTTTAGGATTTAACTAAGGAATTACCATCTAACTTAGTTAACGTTGAGTAGGGTTCCGAGGAAATCCTTTTTTGATTGAAAACCTGGTAACCCCTTTATTTTCCATTAACAATAATATTATTAGTATTATTACCAGCTCTATATTTTTTAATTATTGAGTACTTTTGGATTATTTACTGACGCCACTGCGACGGAAAAGTTGAAGCGGCAATTGGATACTATATACTAGCAAATTAAAAGACCACCCTCTGAAAGATATTGCCTGAGGGATTGTGAGCTGAAAATTCAATGTCATGGAGTGTGTACCATAAGTATGTAAAATCGTCAAATATTAAAGGAGTAAAAAAAAAAGAAGAAAGAAAGAAAGACAATTTGAAATGGAAACAGTGCCGATACTTAAATATGTATTAGAATAAACAATCTATATATAAATATATAACACCGGGCATCATTTATTGAACACAATGGTATAAATATAATGTGCATGCTCAAATTTCGAGTATTTTATTCTATGTTATGACGTTGGATTATGTCGGGTAATGTGACGAAAGCAGTGACGAAGTTTTGTTACAGACAGAACCGGAAGCGATCTCCATTATTAATAGATAGATATAATATATAATATATACATTTATTTAATTCTTCCCAATCCATCTATCTATCTAATTCCATATATATATATTATATATATATATATATATATATGTCTATCTCTATATTTCTATCTAATCTTCTATCTATCTCGATATATGTATGTCTGTCTATCTCTATGTTTCTATGTATGTCCGTCTATATTCTCTCTCTCTCTCTCTCTCTCTCTTCATATATATATATATAATATATATATATATATATTTAATATATATATATATCTTCTATTTTTTCTAAAGCTGAGTTTATCCAACATTCTCCAGCTAAAGGATTTTTTTATTTATGTTATGGACACAATATTATACTTAGATATTCCTGGTGTTAGCACTTACAAAGTGTATGAAAAAAAATCAGTTTAATTGGGCTTTTATATAGTTCCAACGACCGACCAATCCCTGTCTTACAGACTAACTTCTTCTCTTCCCATCTCGCTTTGTCAGTTAAGTTAACTCTCCTCCCACTCTCTATTTGTCAGTTAAGCATAGGGAACAAGAGTAAAAGATCCAGTAGTTCAGGCGATCACCCCAACACACACCACTAACCCACCGTAGATTCGCCCACTTCCCTTTCTCAGGCGAATCTTATTCAAATGAGCAAACGTGTTTGGTTTGTTTCAATATAAAAGCAAAAGTATTCTTTTTACGATGGGATTTCAATTACATGGAATTATAAACAGTTTACATAATGTTGTTCTCTGACTATTGATACTGAAAAAAAAAACAAAAAACACTGTTTCTAGTATCGTTTTTTTATTCATTTGTTATATCACGATCCTGCAGCCATATTTTCCGGTTCAATATTTAATGCAAAATTATTCGTCGTTGATAGAAATCTAGTGGACATTTTCTCACTGTTGACTCTGGATTCTGGACATGACTATCGCTTCTTCACAAAAGTCAAATACTGTATTTTTTACCAAGGTTAGATTGTTTTCTTTTCCTTGCAATCAATACCCACATTAATGTTTGTATCTGCTCTCTATTGAAGTTAGCTTTATAGGTTATTTCATCTCTGCGTTGGATAAAATCAACGGTGTCATGCGAAATAGTAGTCTTCATAATATTCGAGGTATTTTGGTGGTGCAGCTGCGAAAGAAGTTGATTGAAGTTAATCTTTTTTAAAAATCATCTTGATATACTGTTGTTAACTGTAATACTATTGTATAATATTTCCCTTTGCATACCAAAGTATCAATGATCGTATTTAAATCTTACCCTATATATAAATTTACGCATTCTACGTATACACCTGGCAGGAACAAGTCCCACACAGAGTGCTGGGACGTGCACACATAACGCATGCCCCGCTATCATCTGTGAGAGACGCCTGTGTTGGCTTGGCAATGTCAGAGGATGGACAAAAATCCATCCCAAAGACCTATGATGAATTTAGTAGGCCCCGACTGGTAGAGAGACCACGCCTGCAAAGTGAACATGAAGACATGCCACAATTTGGCATCAACATTAGGAGGCTTATGCAGAAGACCGTTACGATCGAGGTGCCTCCTCATCAACAAGACCAAGGATGTGAATTGATTAGTGGAAGTAGCTGATGGAGCAGGTGTGCATGCTGATATCTTTTTATTTAGTGCATCATGGACACATATTCCGTAATACCGCGAAACTTATGGGTCCCAACTAACGTTTCTTAATAAATTGTTAGGGTTTTTTTATGAATCTGGGAAACAACTAAAGCGCGACTAACTTATCTTGTACCTGACGGTGTAATTAAGTCTGAGAACATTGAGATGTATTTACATTTATCTTCACTGGTGAAGGAAGAGAAAAATTAATGGGACTCATGAACGATTTACTTTGTCCTTTTACATTTTTGTGTGCCAGGGACGCAGTTGCATCCCTTCTCTTGTG
>CM042158.1:51377797-51382797 GCA_023376005.1 Doryteuthis pealeii
CGAGATTATATTGTAATATGCCGAGGTAAATTTTAAGTTATAGGTATTCGGGATTGCGTAGATCACAAGACACACACACCACACACACACCACATCACATAATCACCCAAACTCCCAACCTATAACATATTCAGCTTACCCTATCATGTTGAACTGGCCTCATCTATACCAACCCAATTCCATCTCATCCATTCTCTATCAACTTCCCCTAATCATCTCTCTCGCCTCCCTCCTATTAGCTTTTATCGTCTATATATCCTTTTTTTTAAAGCATAAAACGTTTTCTCTCATGAAGCCTTTAACACAAAACAGAATCTTTAAGACAAATTGAATCTAACCGTATTCGTTATTCACTTTTTTAAAAAAAAAAGTTTTCCTCACATTTATGGAGGCGCGTGGTCTAATGGTTAGAGTCGTAGGAAATGGAGTCGTCGACTCGAGTTCAATTCCTGGACGAAGTTGTTAGCATTTCACGTGGCGCTAATACCCTTAGGAAAGGTATGAAATTCAATTGTCCAGTTATAGGTAAATAGCAGAGTAGGCTGGTCTCTTTAACCATGGCTAGGTAACCAGTCTAGGAGAAAGTAAACTCTGAATTCAAACCCGTTAAAATCCACTTAAAAATTGACCTTGTGTCGCATCCTGCTCTTGTACAGGGGTTAGTAAATATATATATATATATATATATAATATTGGTTAGATGGAAAATAAAGGGTCTATCATGGTTTCAATCAAAAATGATTTCCTCAGGACCCTACTCTACATTAACTCGATGTAATTTTTTTGGATTTAACTAAGGAATTACATCTACTTAGTTAACGTTGAGTAGGGTTCCGAGGAAATCCTTTTTTGATTGAAACCATGGTAGACCTTTATTTTCCATCTAACAATAATATTATTAGTATTATTACAGCTCTATATTTTTAATATATTGAGTACTTTTGGATTATTTACTGACGCCACTGCGACGGAAAAGTTGAAGCGGCAATTGGATACTATATATACTAGCAAAATAAAAAGACACCCTCTGAAAGATATTGCCTGAGGGGATGTGAGCTGAAAATTCAATGTCATGGAGTGTGTACCATAAGTATGTAAAATCGTCAAATTTATTAAAGGAGTAAAAAAAAAAAAGAAGAAAGAAAGAAAGACAATTTGAAATGGAAAAGTGCCGATAACTTTAAATTGTATTAGAATAAAACAATCTATATATAAATATATAACACCGGGCATCTATTTATTGAAACAATGAGTATAATATAATGTTGCATGCTCAAATTTCGAGTATATTTATTCTATGTTATGACGTTGGATTATGTGTGGGTAATGTGACGTAAGCAGTGACGAGTTTTTGTTACAGACAGAAACCGGAAGCGAAATCTCCATTATTAATAGATAGATATAATATATAATATATACATTTATTTAATTCTTCCAATCCATCTATCTATCTATCCATATATATATATATATATATATATATATATATGTCTATCTCTATATTTCTATCTATCTATCTATCTATCTCGATATATGTATGTCTGTCTATCTCTATGTTTCTATGTATGTCCGTCTATATCTCTCTCTCTCTCTCTCTCTCTCTCTCTCTATATATATATATATATATATATATATATATATATATATATATTATATATATATCTTCTATTATTATACTAAAGCTGAGTTTATCAACATTCTCCAGCTAAAGGATTTTTTCTATTTATGTTATGGACACAATATTTATACTTAGATATTCCTTGGTGTTAGCACTACAAAGTGTATGAAAAAAAATCAGTTTAATTGGCTTTAATTAGGTCAACGACCGACCAATCCCTGTCTTACAGACTAACTATCTCTCTTCCCATCTCCGTTTGTCAGTTAAGTTAACTCTCCTCCCACTCTCTATTTGTCAGTTAAGCATAGGGAAAAAAGAGTAAAAGATCCAGTAGTCAGGCGATCACCCAACACACACCACTAACCCACCGTAGATTCGCCCACTTCCCTTTCTCCAGGCGAATCTTATTCAAATGAGCAAACGTTTTGGTTTGTTTTAATATAAAAACAAAAGTATCTTTTTACGGCATGATTTCAATTTTAGTTGAGCGTACATTTTGCGAAATTGAAATCATGCTTTAAAATAGATTTTTTTAAATTACTTTAATTATTAATTCATAGAGTATTAAACTTACTTCAAAAAATATTTCATGTTGGGTAAAAAAGATAGTTATATATTCAAATATTATGGAATTCAAATAAGCAAACATTGACTACTCTCACCGTTTAAGTGAAAGTTTTCTTCGGGCTTAAAAATTTGTTTTAGTTAAAACTAAAACAAACTAGACTGACTTCTTATTTAGGTCGGTAAAATTAAAACGGAAAGTTTTTTGCTGGTACCAAATGACAGTTTAACTACAGTCTATGAATTAACATTTTGCGAATTGGGTTACGGTTTTAGGGGATTAAGGTTGTTTTTAATTACGTATGGCTTTTAAAAAAAATAAACTCTGTCTTTAGTCTTTTTATTTATGCAGAAAATAGTATCAATCAAATATATACCACTCTGATATTACAGTCTGCATAATACAAATAATTGTAATCTTTCCGGAGTTCCGTCATGGCCTCTTGCCTCAAAACATGCTTGCCGGTGACTGCTGAAAAAACAAAAAAAAACAAAAGAAAAACACCAGCTACGATTGAAGTCCGTAGCGGAAACGGCGGGAAAAACAAAAACAACTAGGGTTTAGGGTTTAGGATTTGGGGTTGGGGTTTACGTTTAGTTTAATGGAAAATAAATAAATAATTTGGGCTCTGTTTTTTCTGAGTCACCCTGTATACAGGGTGACCCAGAAAAAACAGAACTTTGTAATAAGACAGTTAATTTAACTAGGGGGGTTTAGGGTTAGGGTTAGGTTTTCAGTGGAAAATGCCCTAAGTTGGTTCTTTTTTTTTTCCCCAAGTGATACCGCTTCGGATGAAGGAAGCCAGGACGGAACTCCGCAAAGATTACCATTATTTGTTTTATTCAGACTATTGTACTCGTCTTCATTGTTATCTGTACAAAGTTTCGGCTGATGTCCCTCCAGCCTTCTTCGGGTATTTCTTGTAATTGGGAGCCATCACGGAACTTTGAACCCAACCCTTTAATAGGTCCACGGGGGTATCCTGTTCTCATTCCACTAACCATAGCTGGGGTACAGGTGTTAAGCTGTGTTAATTATTATTCTATGTTACTGCTGTCCCTGACCAGGATTGAACCTGCAGTCTAGAGATAACTGGCATTTAGAACTGTCTTAATCTAACTCCTTTATCTACTAGGATATGTGTTAAATTGGACAATCCAGTGTGAATTTTTTCAATTGCAAAAGTTACAATTTATTTTGTAAAAACGGATTTTAAGTAGCCTCTTGGCAGGCATCTTGATCAAAATGGACGAAAAAAAAACGTTTTAAATATATCAAAAATAAATTATATGTGTAATATTATTTTGCTTTTTTACTGATGCTCATTATGTTACTACTTTTCGACTTAGACAAAAAGTTGACCTTAAATAATCAATTTAATAAATTTTAATTCGTTTTTAAAAATGAAAAGCAGATGATATTTTGGCAGATCCTACTCTTTTCCCTAATCATCTAGCGAGAGCTTAATGGGTGACCAACGGGTCACGTTTTGTCTAGTATATATATATATATATAATATATATATATATATATATATATATATGTCTGTCTATATCTATCTATCTATCTATTTATCTATCTATCTATAAATTTGAATGTCTTTCTTCGTATGTTTTGATTCTTGCTTCAACTTGCCTCGTTTTCGATCATCTTTCGACTGTCTGTCTGACCCCATATTGTATCGGGACTCTGCCCGTCAACATGTCTGCGACTTCAGCGGTCAGCGGCTACCCTTCTGCCCTCTGCTTATGATGTCTCCGTTCTTATCTGCGACTATTTTTACAACCAAATTTTATCCGCCAATTACAACCAATGAGGTGAGCCAGAGATAACCCACCTCAACTCAAAATTATTAGTTTTTTTTTGTAAAAGTAAATTCTATCTATGCATTTATTTTACTGAAATGACAGTCGTCAAAAATGTTATCAAACAATCAGTTTAAAGTACGACCTATTTGGTTGGTTGGTTTGGTGGTCGGTTATTTTCTTGTTTGTTTTGTTTTGTTTTATTTATTTAGTCGCTTCTTCTTTCTTCTTCTTCTTCTTCTTCTTCTTCTTATTATTATTATTATTATTATTATTATTATTATTATTATTATTATTATTATTATTATTAGCAAATATATGCACCTCCGGGTGCAAGTATTTAAGTTTAATATAATAAATATCATATTAAATTAGAAAGGCTACTGATTAAGAATGAAGATAAAAAGATTTGGAATAAGAGGGGGTATGATTGAAAAATAGAACAACTTTGAAACTAACTCTTCCATCATTTTCCATCACTCCCGTCTTTCATTGGTAAATTTTCCTAATTTAACTATTTAGTTAAATTAAGAAGTAAAGAATAATATTACATTTATTTCTTCTTGTTAATGGATTTCTTTTAAGATTTATCTCAGAGAATTTTGCTCATATTCAATAAGATAAAACCAAACAATTAGAAATCAATAATACTAAGCACATATTTATTAAAATCAAATTTTAAAGATCAATATGCAAATTAGTCTTTCCTTTCACACTCTAAACCACTATTTTGTTGTATATATAAATACAATACCATGTCAATTATATGTAGATATGGTCAACAGTATTAATAATGTAAAACAATTTTATTAATAATTGAGGTTTAAATAAACATAAATTCATGGAGAATATGATGTAAGATAACAAAGGGGATTGAGACTTGAATAGTAACATAGTTTCAGTTACAGACAGAAAACCCACAATCTCCATTATAATAAGATTATTATTATTCACTCCTTTTGAGTTTTCGCATCAGCGTTAGCTGATGGTCTTTTAATGGAGTCTGAGTGAC
>CM042158.1:51387797-51412797 GCA_023376005.1 Doryteuthis pealeii
TATATTTGCAATATATACATATGTGTGTGTGTGCATATGTTTATATGATGGACTCTCCCGTCGATTTCATATGATTTCGTATGTTTATATATACATATATATATAGCATATATATATAGCATATATATATAGCATATATTCTCATAGATATTTATGTGTTTATATATATATATATATATATTATATATATATATATACATGCAGAATTACTCATATATATATATATATATATATATATATATATTCATATATTATATATATAAACATTCACACATATATATCTATGTATATATTAAACCCACATGTATTTGTATATATATATATATATATATATATATATATATATATATATATATTATATAATATATATATACATATATATATATATATATATATATATAATATATATATATATATATATATATATATATATATATATTAATCATTCTAAATCCTGACTAATAACTCGAATCGAACACCAATCATTTTTGTCAGGGGAATATACACTAATATTTCATCCACCTGTTCGTTAATACTTTTTCATTATCAAAACAGACATATAACCCCACCACCACCACCACCACCATCACCCACTACTCCCAAACACCACATGGCCTCGTCCTTTTAAAATCAATTGAGCGCGGTTCGGATTGAAAACGATTAACTTGCCCAATTCTTTTGCCAATTTCCTGACCGTTTATCAAAAAAAGAAAGAAAAATAGACAATTCTTTGTGACGGATAAACACCAGAGTAGTTGCAATTCTTTCTTTTAGATTTTGGTAAGAGAGAGAGAGAGAGCGAGAGAGAGATAAGAGAGAGAGAGAGAGGGGAGAGAGAGAGAGAGAGAGAGAGAAAGGGGAGAGAGAGAGAGAGAGGGGGGGAATTGGCTGGCCAAGAAATTAATCGACGGGTTGTAGAAGTTCGAGAGGTGGTGTGGCCAAGAAAATATATCTAGTCAACATTATGCAAATCATTTAATCTTTTTTCGAAAACAGAGCGATTAATTTAAATTCAATATCGAATGATTTTTGTCTGTCTACAGACTTATATATATCTACAAAATAACAAATTAAAATAAAAACAAAAACACATACAAACGATTATTGTTATATAGGTCTATAAATAAGTTTGATCTATATCAGTACATAGCATTACACACGCATACCGACTCTTTCTAACTCTCTGTCTGTCTGTCTGTCTGCTTGTCTGCTCTCTGTTTCTCCGTCTATTTCACTCACTCTCTCTCTCTCTTTCTCTTCCTCCCTTTCTCTTTCTCTTTCTTCCTCTCTCTCTCTAGACTTATACAGGTATTTGCCTCATACCCCACTTGTATGGGCTGGGGACAAGGCCTCGTTTTAACGTGGGCCCACCCACAAGCCGAAGCTCATGGGTGGGAAAGAACAAAAATTGCGTCGATCAAAAGGGCGCCTCAGGCGCTGGGCAATAAACCCTGTCCTGCCCCTAAGGGGGCAGTTATTGCCTGAGGGGGGGGAAGCCCCCTGAGATCGACGCTATTAACTTGTAAAGATCCAGGGCCACTGGACCCCCACCCTCCAGACTTATACATATCTAACAAATAACACAAAGACAAAACAAGAGAAACGCCTACACACAATTATTGTTGCATAGGTATATAAAAATATAAAAAAAAATTTTTTTTTTTACACATTTTTAAAATACATTTTTTTTTTTAGTTTGAATCTCTTTGTCAAAGTTAATTTATTTTTTCTTTGTTTAATACAAAAAATATGGTTTTAATTTTAATTTAATTTAAAATGGTTTCAATTTTATATTTCCAATGTGTTGGATTGTTCCTTTTAGACTTCTTTAAATTTTTGTAGTGATGAATGTTTTGTATGTCCCATTTGTATGAAGGAATATTAATTTTAGGTTTCAAATCAGTATATGGTATCTTGAAATTGCCGGGGATTAACGCACTCCTATATACTCAAACAACAACAACAACCACAATGTGGAATACGTCAAACACTTTTGACAGTTAAACACTTATTCATAGAATGCAGTTTTTTTCTCACATGAGACACCGTTATTTTAAAGCAAACAATATGAAAGATCTGTTTGAAAATGTCAGCATGGAGGATATTCTCTCTTTTTTTAGGGAAATGAAATTATACCATAAAATATAGACATGAAACAAATCAATACCATATAACATAATCCCTAATAATGCTAACTCATTGTCAAAACCATTTATTAACAAGTATAAATATAAATACACGATATGTATAACTTCCTAACCGTT
This sequence comes from Doryteuthis pealeii, assembly GCA_023376005.1. Lineage (NCBI taxonomy): Eukaryota > Metazoa > Mollusca > Cephalopoda > Myopsida > Loliginidae > Doryteuthis > Doryteuthis pealeii. Next base: position 51,390,062 of record CM042158.1, read on the forward strand.
AGGCATAACATAACACCAGACGGGTTGATATGCCGTTAAAATCAATAAACAACAAACATGAATTACATTTTTATAAACACCAAAGAGTTTAAACAGACGTATGTTAGCACAATATTTACCATTATTTTCCTATATTTATACCGCATAGGTATATAGATACGTTTCCGTTATATCAGTACATTCAAACATACACGCATATACGACTATATTTACCCCCCCCCACTCTCTCTCTCTTCCTCTCTCTCTCTCTCTCTTCCTCTCTCTCTCTCTCCCCTCTCTCTCTTTCTCTGTCTGTCTGTCTTTCTCTAATTAACGATTATTAAATGGGCACGTCGACCCGAATTCAAATCCTGGACGTGGTAATTGCATTTCACTTAGCGCTAATACCTTTGGGAAAGGTATAAGTCCTACTCTTCCTCCAGTTTTGGGTAAATAGTAGGACAGACTGGGCTCTTTAACCTTGGTTAGTCAACCGGTCTAGGAAAAGGAAAACTCTGAATTCAAACCTTTTGGACTCCGCAAAAGAAATTGACCTTGTGTCACACCCTACTCGTGCGGAGGGGTTGCTATATATATATATATATATATATATATTTGTGTGTGTGTGTGTGCGCGTGTGTGTGTGTGAAGAGAATAATGGAAGTGAATCCGAGGGTATGTAATATAGTGAACAATTTGAAAATACACAGGTTCAAATAAAATGTGTGCTATTTATTCAGACAACGCTACAGTTTTTCAATCTGTTTAGTAGATCTTCTTCAGGGCCTTTGTTGATATAAGGAAAAGTAAAAAATGTATCACAGAATGAGACTGTGATCGGTCTGTTTCCAATGCTTTTTGTTGTTTGTTTAAAAAAAATTAAAAACCTATATTATATATATATATATGAATATGATATAATGAAAAAACAAAAGATGTTTACAACTAAATAGGCTCATCAAGAGAGAAGTGTGCAAAACCGTTTCGCCTATTTAGTTGTAAACATCTTTTGTTTTTTCATTATATCATATTCATACTGTTGGATTAATTTCCATTTTATTTTCACACACACACACACACACACACATACATATATATATATATATATATATATATATATATTATATATATATATATATATATATATATTGATGGAATACTTTTCTTTTACTGTTTATATATAAATGAATCTAATAATTGACTCTTAACACTTTGCCTAAATAAATATTGCCTGACTATTCCATTTACCCTGTTCCCTATTGCAAAAAAGATAAACAGTACCAATCTCAGGGTTGGTTCACAGACAAAACAAAAAATAACAGGGGTATACACGTAGTGCTTTTTCAGAGTAAACAAGTGAGACATGCGAGAGCCACTAACAGCGGCTTACGGAAGGATTGCAGTTGAAGGAGAGCCACCGCGAGTGGCTTAAAGTAGGCAAATATCTAAATATCATTTCTAAACTGAATCTCGATGCCGAAACGTGTTTTTCTATGTGCCTCCTGGCAGCCAAAAGAAATTTCATTTTACAAATTGCTTGAAACTTTAAACAATCAGTTTACTGCCGCAATCTAGCATCCGAAATTGTCTAGTTTCCGAGTCAAGGAAATGGACCGATAATTCTGATGCGTGACAAGGCCCCTCCCTCTTGTTCCAAATGCAAAACCAGGAAACGATCAGTAAGAGTTGGATTGGTGGGGTCGGATGGAGAACGTCTGCAGACCTGTCACCTTCTTCAGACCTGTCACAATCGGGCTTTTATTTCTGTCGAATCGTGAAACACGCATTGTCTGCTCGCTTGTGCTAGCCAACGAGTGCAGCTTTTGAAGAATTGACATAATCCATCTGATATTCAGTCAGACAATAAATAACACAATTTAGCTGAAAATTAAACATTACCCGATGGAAAGTCAAACTTTGAACGGGAATAATGAAGTTGTAGTTTGTACTAAGAAAAGAAGGAAGCGCGTGGTGTAATGGTTAAAGTCATGAGAAATGGACTTGTCGCCTCGAGTTCAAATCCTGGATGTGGTAATTGCATTTCACTTAGCGTTAATACCCTTGGGAAAGGTACGAATCATACTCTCTCCCCAGCTATGTATGAATAGTAGGGCAGACTGGGCGCTTTAACCTTGGTTAGGCGACCGTCTAGGAGAAGGAAAACTGAATTCAAACCTGTTGAACCCCGCTTAAAAATGACCTTGTGTCCCATCCAACTCATGCGGAGGGGTTGGTAAACATATATATTTAGAAAGAACATTTCTATGAATGTTTGAGATGAGGCTTGATGATTAGTATTATCTGTGTATTCGGACTTCATTGTTATCTGTACAACGTTTCGGCCGATATGCCCTCGTCCCTTCTTCAGGTATTTCTTGTCGGACTCGGGAACCTTTCGGACTCGGAACCTTTTTTCGGATTCGGGAACTTTCTTGACAAGAAGGTTTCCCATTACGACAAGAAAGTTCCTGAGTCCGAAAAGAAGGTTCCCGAGTCCGAGAATGTTCCTGAGTCCAACAAGAAATATTGTAGAAGTTCGGAGGGCATATCGGCCGAAACGTTGTACAGATAACAATGAAGATGAGGACAATAGTCCGGATAACACAGATAATACTAAGAAAAGAACAGTTTCATCCAAAAGTGTTAGAAAATCCGAGGACTTCACCTGAAAATAATGCCTCCTATTCATTGCCTATCGAGAAATATTTATCTTTTTATTTTATTATATTATGCGAGAGGGCAGACATACTTCGCTTGCAGGATGAGTGGAAACGTGTGGTCGGGAAGTGTTCACTGGCATACTGACAAATAATGATGTTGTAGTTTATAATAAGAAAAGAACAGTTTCATCCAAAAGGTCTTAAAGATGCGAAGATTCCTCCGAAAATAATGTCTACTATTTATTTTCTATCGAGTACTGTTACTTTATAATTCACAGCCACGTTATATATATATATATATATATATATTATATATTATATATATATATATGTATATATATATAATAGTAATTGGTAATTTGCTTGAAGCATTGTTAAGTATGTCATAAAATAATAAAATTCGAAGGCAATACAATGCGTAAAAAATAAAGACAAAAAGATGTTTTATATGTCTAATCGATTTCAAAGCAAAGCTTTATCATCAGAGTTTTTTTCAGAAATTTTTTATTTGTGTGGTTATAATTTCTCTTCATAGAGAAAGAAAAAGAAGAGAAATAACACAAAAAAAAAGAAAGAGAGGGAGAAAGAATAAGAAAGGAAAGGTGAAAGCGAAACAAAAGCTAAGTATGTAAAAAAATTTCTATTAACGGTTTTCATTTATTTGTTCATTTTTGTTTTCAAAAAATAACTTTGACATGTCCACACGGTCGCAACATATTGCAACATCTTACCAGATGTCAGCCTTGTTCTCAACAAACTTTTAAAAAAAGAAAAAAAAGGAAGAGAGAATAAGAAATTACAGTTATTCGCCCATTCATAAAAGGAGGAGAAGAAAAGAAGAAGGAGGAAAAAGGAGAGGAAAAGGAACTATGAAGAGAAATTATAACCACACAAATAAAAAAAACATAAGCACGTCATTTCTGAAAAAAACTCTGATGATAAAGCTTTGCTTTGAAATCGATTAGACATATAAAACATCTTTTTGTCTTTATTTTTTACGCATTGTATTGCCTTCGAATTTTATTATTTTATAATATATATATATATATATATATATCATCATCATCATGTCGCGCAGTCAGTGCGGATTTCCATGACAATCTCTCTCCATCCGTCCCTATCGCTCATCATTCTCCGGCGGTCCTCTATGTAGCATCCTGTATCCGCACAGATCTGATCAATGTACGTCTTTGCTGGTCATCCCACACTGGCGTGCTCATGTGTTGGCTTCCACGGGAGGACGTCGCTTATGAGTTCGTCCTTGCTTCTCCAGCAGTGTCTTGTCCGTCTTACTCGGATGGTTTGTGTGATATGTGGCAGGTTACCGTACAGCTGTTTTCTCGTAGGGTTTTGTTTCCACGTCTTGTTCAGGATCACCCGCAGCATTCTTGTGCAACTCCCATCTAGTTTATTCTCTAGTCGCTTAGTTAGGGTCCAGGTGGTGCAGCCATACAGCAGCACTGATATGACAACGGTCTGGAAGAACTGTCTCTTTAACTTGTATGTGAGATTTCCATATGACCGATAATTAATTTTGAGCGGCCCATGCCTTTCTTATACGTGCATTAACGTCATTTTCTGTGGAGGAGATGTTACTGCCTAAGTATCTAAATTGTTCTACCGAGTTTAGGAGTTTGCCATGGATGGTGGAGATGTCGCTTTTGTTTTTGAAAGATATGAACTCACTTTTATCAGAGTTTACGCATAGGCCGACATTTCGTGCTGCTTTTTCTAGAATATATATATATATATATATATATATATATATATATATATATAAGTTAGAGTAACATGGACATGAAATCAACAGCACTTATTTAGTAACAGTTTTTTGTCTATACGATTTTCAAAATATTATAATATTAATGTAAAGTAAAGTCGTCGGAGTGGCCTAAAGTCGGTATCAGCCAATCAGCGAGGGAGACTATCACCTAGCGCTAGACCAAAGATATTGTTTTAGCGTCTGAGGTGGAGCGCCATACCTAAAATCAGCTCCTTACTTTACCGCATAGATCCCTGTGCCACTCATACACTTAATACACTTAGTTGGTAAGGGCCGGTATCGAACTAGGATCCTTGTGGTTTCTAGCCAAACGCTCTACCGACTGAACTAACCCGGCAGAGCTCGATACTATTGATAGATCATATGTAAATCTAAGAATAGTGTAGACACAGCGTCACTGGAGCTTGGTGACTATCAGTCTCTTGCCTATACAATCTCATTGTTACATAATCATGGTCTGGTGATTGTATCGGTGAGAAACTGAGTCACCATGCACCATTTGTTACATATTAATTATGGATCCCTAATATTTTTTTAAGGTAGTATAGAAATCCTTTTGGCGATCAGTACAGCTGATGGCCTTGAGAATGAGTGACAATGTTTGACCTCGACCTTACCTTGCGTTCTGGGGATGGAACGTGAGAACGGAAGGCAATAGAAAGCCCCTTCCGGTTTAAGGAGTAAGCAACTCAGACAGTTAGAACTTAGAAGCGAAGCTAGCAAGATGTGAGTCTGACTGCGCAGTTGTCTGGTCTGGGGTTCTACGAATAAAGTAACATCATCGTAAATCGAAGTCTTGTAGTTATTACTAAAAGCTAACAATATCACAGGGCTTTTGATAGGCAGTGATCCCCACAAAGACCAGACCCGGAATCCCCAATAGAAGATCAGACGAGACCTTAGAAGATATACCAGATCCGGCCAGAAGAATAGATGACCAGAGTAAGACGTAAGAAAGTATAAAATATATAGATATATAGTGCCGGTAAAGAGGTATGCAACACATTGACTATATATATATATATATATATATATATATATATATATATATATATGGAAGTAAGATGAGGAAATTAATCCGACAGTATGTCGAGAACATTTAGAAACAAACACGGGATGTTATGATGGATGGAAATTTATAGTCGATGTTCGAACATTTGTGGTTTACAATGGAAACCTTCATCAGGACAGTGAAAATGAGATGAAAACAAGGAATTATGTGGATAAAAGATGATGGATGTTTTTTATGCATTGAAGAAGAAAAATGTATATATATATATATATGGGGGGGGGTTGATTATAGAGTGTGCTATATTCATAAGTAAATAGTGATAAATATCATTGATAGAGTATGTATACCTAAGTTAGGATTGGGTGGACATGAAGTCAACGGCGCTTTGTTACTAACTGTTTCTCCCTAATGAATTTTTTTTAAACCAAGGGAAGACTTATATCGTGGGTCAAACCGGATGCGAACCTATTTTGCTTGCAGGATGAGTGGAAACGTGCGGTCGGGTAGTGTTCACTAACATAGTGAGAAATTGAGTAGCCGGCGGTGGGTGGGGTGGGGGAAAAGAACGAGAAAGCAACAGGAGAAAGAAAAAGAGGAGAAAGTATAGCTCAAGCTTTTTGTGTGTGTGTGTGTGTGGGGGGGAATTTTCTGGATAAAAAGTGACATCTTAGAGAAAGACAGAGAAGATAATATTAAAATCTGCCGACCTCCCTAACTTGTTTTGCGATCCTTTTGATACTACTAAAGACACATCCATATATATATATATAATATATATAATATATATATATATATATATATATATATATATATTCGCCTAATTCATTAATTATCAACTAATTAATTTTCAAATTAGATATGACTTCAATGAAGCACATACTGCCAATATTGTCGGCTATCGCCATCTCAAACTCAGACTAGTTGTTTACTCTCATATATATATATATATATATATTATATATATATATATATATATATATATATATATAACTCCTCTGTATGAGCAGGATATGACACTAGCTTAATTTCTTAATTGGAGTTTAATAGGTTTTAATTCAGAGGCTTCCTTCTTCTAGACTGGTTGTCTAATCAAGGTTAAAGAGACCAGTTTGCTCTACTGTTTACCCATAGCTGGAGAGGAAACTAGTTGGATTCATACCTTTCCCAATGGTATTAGAACTCTGCAAATACATATATATATATATATATATATATATATATATATATATATACTTATACGAAGGCGTGTAATATCTAGCAAGCCAGTCTTGCAGATCCATTACTACTGGATTGAGAGTTCGTCCCATACCAGCAACCCTATGTCACATCCTGCCTGTGGCAAGATAACTACAGTACACACACCCATGTACATACATACATACACACTACGCTAGTGCCGAGACACACTCATAGATATACACAAACATACACGCATATATATCCATTACTGAAATAATTGAAAAATACCCGTTTGTTCGTTATGTGTATTTTTCAAAAGACAAGATGTGAGGAAAAAGTGACAGTGAATCCGACTGTATGTAATATTTTGAAAAAATTGAAAAACACAAATTTGTTCGGTATGTGTGTTTTTTCAATGTCGGATTCAATTTTTTCATAATATTACATACTGTCGTATTCACTTTCCCTTTTTCTTCCCATCTTGTCTTTTGAAAAAACATACATAACGAACAAACTTGCGTTTTTCAATTTTGTCATAATATTACATACTGTCGGATTCACTTCCACTTTTTCCTCATATCCATTACTACTGAATTACGTAGTAAGTAATGTATTTTTCAGACTAGTTTTCTAACGTAATACAGATTTTGATACGCCCAATAGCTGTGAGCCTCTGTCACATCCTACCCATATCGAATTACATACTTAACCAACCCTGTCGGCTAGGACTTTAGAATACACAGAATATACCTTTGCAGAAGGAAGAAATTCCGCCTAATGGGACAACCTGTTGGTCGTTGGTGGCGACCCGTGATAGTTAAAAAATGATTCCTGGGGCTAAACAGTCCTTACTTAGACTAGACGGCGGTTGCAGAGGCTCCCTGCGATCGATCGACTAGCCTTGTTAATCCGTATCACCTATACGAATGTCCCAACCCTTATGGTCATTATGGCAAGCCTCAACCTTTTTTACCATCTGTACTAAAAGACGTTGACTAAGGAGTTGTATTGTCCTAGGTATGACGTTAAACTATCTGATGGCGAAGTTCCAGTACATGATCTCTGGGGAATGTGGGGTATCCCTTAAACACAATTACTCCCCGGTCCACTCTGATCTGGAGTGGTAGTACCTCTTAAGGTCTCATCAATTGGTTAAATAAATTTTTTTTAAATAATTGTGTTAAAAATCTGTTTAAAAAAGTGAGTTAAAAAATGACTGATAAAACAAAATGTTTTCTGTATAAAATAGCCCAACAATGGTTGACATGCCGTAAAATACAACAAACCAACTAGATATCCTTGTTGAACGCCAAATACCTGCGACTTTCTCTCACATTCTCGCGAAAATACAAATTCGTCGCAAAATACATATTTATACGATACGGCTCGAACCCGTGTCGCCAATTTCATTTCGACCATAACGGTTACACTTAGCACGACTCCTTCTTAAATTGTAAAGTAATTGGTTTTGACAGTTGCCTGAATTCTGAATTTATTGATCTCATATTTTTTCCGGGGTAACATGGTGGAAAATTTCAATTTAATTCATATTGCTTCTGCTTTGTGGTTGCTTGTTTTATGTGAATATTGCTTGAAGGGAAATGCTCATGGCATAATAATTATTGTTGTACGAAATGGTCACTGCAATCAGAGTTCAAACCACCCTGGTGTTGTAGAATACACTGACTGCACCTATGCAGAGGAGATAATTCTCCTAATGAGGCCACCTGTTAGTTGTGGTTGGCGACCCTTGTGCTTGAGGACGGAATCCTGGTTTCAACACTCTATCCTGGCCACTACTTAGGCGAGACGGGCAGTCCGAGAGGCCCCTTCCGATCAATGGCTTGGTCGCATAATCCCTAGCATCTATATGCTTGTCCTAATCCTATTGCCCTTATTTATCATATATGTGCTAGAAGGCAGTGTCTGAGGGTTGTTTTGTTCTGGGTATGACGTTCAACTATATGTTGGATTGATGTTCCAATTTTGGAACTCTGCAATATGTGGAAAAGCCATTTATAACCAGTACTCCCAGATCCACCCTGAACCACAGTGACAGTATCTATAGTTTGAATCGATAAAAAAATCTATACAAATCAGTATTAAAAATGTATTAAACAATTGAACTTGAAAAAAATGAATACCTAACAAGAATGAATGAAGCAAAGTGACTTCGGCATAAAATAACCCAACTAGGATTGACATGCCAACCAACCAACCAAAGTTCAAATCCGGGACGCTAGTGCCTTAAGATAAGTATGAATCCAATTATTCCCCCAGCGATAGGTAAATAGTAGGTCAGACTGTGTTCTTTAATCGTGATATGGCAAATTCTACGAGAATGAAGCCTTAATCAAAACCTGTTAAGCTCCGTTTAAAAATTGACCTTATGTCGCATCCTGCTCGTGCGGAGGTGTTGGGTAAATACAGGTAGATGGGTAATGACATGATAGGTGAGAAAATAGAAGCGCGAACAACCGTCTTGTTTCTTTCTAACTTTCTTTCTTTTTTTTGCCATCTCTCTTTCTTTCTTTCTTTCTTTCTTTCTTTCTTTCTCTATTTATTTATTTATTTATTTATTCCACATAATTCTTCTAATGGTTGATTCATTCATAAATACATAAATCGTTTCTCTAATTTCTTCCTTTCTTTCTTTCTTCCCTCTTTCTTTCTTTCTTTCTTTCATTATTCTTTCACCTTTTTTTATCTGAGAAAATTATTTTCTTTCTTTTTATGTCTTTCATATTTCAGTCGTTTTATTCTTTCTTTCTTTCGCATTTTCAATATCTAGATTGGTACGAACACGTAGAATCAGATTCAGTTCCTACTGGTCATACATTAGGGAAAGTAAATCTCTTCCTGACTCCACCTCACCGTAGTTATAGATGCATCTACGAGACCATGATCTATACTTAATTATTTGCCTACGTTATACCGCTCACAAGGGCTCTATCACCATTGCGAACCTACAGTAAACATATATTAACAACTCTGGTACGTGTAATATGTTTACATTGAAAATTCACTTTCTTTTCTTTCTTTATTTCTTTTTTGTTTATTTTTCAATTTTTTTCTTTCTTTTCTGTCTTTCTCTTTTCTTTTCTTACCTTTTTCTTTCTTTCTTTTTCTTTTTATCTTTCTGTTGCTTTCTTTCTTTCTTTTTTTTCCTTTCTTTCTTTTTTAACAAAGAATATTTCTTTGTATTATGGGGATTTTTTGGACTATTATCCTTAACTTTATTGTTATCTGCACAACGTTTCGGCCAATATGCCCCTGCGGCCTTCCTCAGGTCTCTCTGATCGAACTCGGGAACCTTGTAGAACTCAGGAGCCTTCATGTCATAATCGGTAGCCTTCGCAGAACTTCGACCCGAACTCTTCATTCAATCCTAATAATACAAATTTAATATTCTTCAGATTTCAGAAGGTCATACGACAAATGATGAATATGAAAACTTTGTCACCACTCACTTCGAACCGAACCCTTTATTCAATCCACAGGGGTAGATTGTTCTCATTCTGTTAACCATGATCGGGTACAATTTTAAACTGTGTTAAGTATTCTATGTTACCATCCTTTGATTTGCCTGTTAACCAAAGTTGAGACTGTCATTATTGGAGAAGTTTATAACCAGTGGTAGAGATTATGTTGATTGGTGGGATTCTGCAACTAATAAAACTAGTATTATATGTATTTAGTTAGGCCCTCTACCAAGGACGAGATTTTACACAAGATTGATTTTTAACTCTTTGCCCTCTTTAAAACCATCACAGCGGGATTCTACCCACTGCGATCCTACCTTAAACCACACTGAAGCAAACAAGAAAAACCGGATGATTAGTTCATTTAATTGAACAGAATGATTCAAATTACAATAATAATAGGATTGTATTTGAAACGGAACCTAATCGCGCAACTGTAGTTCGAACTCGTTTACAACAATATCGCAGTCCAAAACCTAAGCCTTTACGTCCCGTATGTATTAAATGAGCCAACAATGGTTGAAATGCCATAAAAATAAGACAACTGACAAGTCTACCCTCTTCATGTGAGAACTGATTGATTTAAATATCAGAAGACGATTCTTATGTAGAATATTAGAATATTTCTAAAATCGTCTTTGGAGTCTGGAAATATGTCTTATCGATTGCGCTATCAGTCAAATCATTGTTAGCCTAGAGGAGTATTCTGATGGCAGGGAATGGGTTAAACACCTCACCCTAGTCAGATTATGATATCGTTCTTTTTTAACTTTTTTTTTTATTAAATTGGGTTTCCGATTGAGAAGGGAGAATGAAAAAAATGGCTTCATTATGAGAAACCAGAATTCCTCACACACACACACACACACACACATATATATATATATATATATATATATATATATATATATATATATCGTAAAGTAGTCGTCAGGGCGGTCTAATGTCGGTATCAGCCAGACAGCGAGGGAGTCTATCTCCTTTTCAATAGCGCTAGACCAAGGAGATTGTTTTTTAGCATCTGAGGTGGAGCGCCACACCTACCATCAGCTCGTTACTTTACCGCACATATCCCTGTGCTACTCATACGCTTGAGCGAGTACCGGCATAGAACTAGGAACCTTGTGCTTTCTAGCCGAACGCTCTACCGACTGAGCCACTTGAAAACTAACGACCCCCAAAACTAGAATAAATTCATAAAAACATAAAACTTTGACTACCAAATTATAGGTTGGCTGGTTGGTTGGTTGGTTGGTTGGTTGTTGGATTTTACGGCATGTCAACCATTTCTTTGTTTTATGTATTCTTGTTGAGTATTACATTTTTGTTAAACTCACTTTTTTTCAACACATTTTAATACCCATTCCTTGATCTATTTAACTCTTAGTCGGAATCCAAACGGGTCAGGGTGGACCTGGGAGTAATGGTCGTAATCGGGTAATCCCCATTTCCAAGAGTTCCAGAATTGAAACTTCACCATTAGAAGAAGTTTAAAGTCATACCCAGCGCACTAAGATTCTCAGTTACCGTCTTCTAGCACACACAGGAAAAAAAAACGTTGGTGATTGCCATAGGACAATATGCATGGACAATCATATAGGTGCTAGGGCTTGAATTGATCAGTCGATTGATTGGAGGCTTTTTTGTTTTGTTTGGTTTCTTTGTTTAATAGCATATCAATCATTGCGGTTTATCTAGTACCAAATGCATCCTGTAGAATGTAGAACACCAAGGGTACTATTTAACACATATCTGAGGGATGAGGACTTCATACCTTTCCCAAGGGTATTAGTGTGGAAGTAGATGTAATAGCATGACAAGAGTTTGAAATCGCTTACTACGATCTCCGAGTCTAGAACGATAGCCACTACACAATGGGTACACCCACTTCTTATAAGTGAGATACTTGTATATATTTAACCAAGGATAAACCAAATCAATCGATAATACTTAACATGTATATATATATATATATATATATATATATATATATATATATATGCATGCATGCATGCATGTAAATCTTGTTTATGATGTATGTTTATTTTTTGGTTATTTTGCTATGAGATGTGTACGTATGCACTTGTACCTCCAACCAATATATATATATATATATATATATATATATATATATATATATATATATATATATATAAAATGGACACACTTGCACATACAAATCACTCACACACAGAGACAAATATCTTACTGGTAGATGTACACCATATACATATATATAATTTACAGAAACACACAGATACATATATATACATATATATATATACACATATATCTATATGTGAGAATCATATCATCTTCAAATAAGGGAAACGAAAAAAAAAAACACTTGTATGCTGTGCTTACAAGAGAAACTAAAAATAGCGGAATGTAGAGTCCCAGGGCTGATCTTGAACTCGCGATTAGAGTTGATAAACAAGTGTAGGCATTTGAACAAACATAAACTGTGCCTGGTGGGTTCAGGCATTACGTATGGTGAGGGGGCACACCCACGTACTTAAAAATGCGTACAACCCGGATACAAATAAACGTAGATGGCTGGAATAAGCAATAATTCCCTAAAGAATTGCTACGGCAAGAAACTGCAGTCGGAATATTTTATAACATTTGCTTTTAAAACCGTATATATATATATATATATATATATATATATATATATATATATATATTAGACTTACCACTCAACTTATTTAAACCTGTGTTTTTTCAATTTTCTTAATATACTACATACCGTCGGATTCACTTCCTTTTCTTCACACACACACACACACACACACACACACACACACACACACACACACATATATATATATGTATGTATATATGGAGACACGTGGTTTAATGGTTACTGTCTAAGGAAATGGACATTCATTCAATATATATGCAATATATATATATATGCAATCACACATGCGCATACACACACACCCACATACACACACCCACATACATATATATATATATATATATATTATATATATAATATATATCACTTGCAGACATGAACATATACATGCACACATGAACATACAAATATACAATCATATATTTGTACCTGTAATGATCTCCCTAAGATTACAGTTCTTCTGCTAGGATGACATTAGCATTAACTAACCCACAAATATTGATATGCCATTAAACATAAACATAAGCCTTGGAAGAGGTATAAGGACTACTTAAAAAACAACCTGGTAAAAATATAAATAAATCCTGACAACTGGTAAAAGCTGGCATTGAAGAAAACTGACAAAAGAATTCATGTGGATGATGGCTGTACCAGTTTTGAGAATGAAAGAATTGAGCATGAAAACCTCAAGCGTCAACTTCAAAAGGGATACACCTGTCATATTGGAGAGAACATGGAGGGTTGAAAATGTTCGACGTGTGGTCGAATTCTGCTTTCTAAGGCTGGATATGTCCATCATAGAAAATCTCATCAGGGACAATTCTTGCAAACCCCAGGACGAAACAATGTGTCGTGTGCAATCTGTAACCAAGTCTGTAAGTCAGCTTCTGGTCTTAAGAGACATAAGGTGGTGCATATGCATCAAATTTAATCATCTGATACAACGGGAAGGACGTCCTTCCTATGTCATATTTGCATCAAACTTTGTGGATCTGCAGCGGGTTTGATGAGTCATTTGAGTGCTCATGAGAGGAAAGGTTCTGGTGGTGGAATTATAGGATTGTGAGGGACGGCAATGATCTGCCGTTCTTACAGTTCTTCTGCTAGAATGACTTTGGCATTAACTATCCCACATATATTGATGTGCCATTAAACAAAGAAATCAAAACAATATATAAACAATCTCTTATTTAATGGTTTCATTTGAATATGTACTAAAAACGTTTGGTCACGTTGTTTTAAAGCGTTTCAATCCTCTTTGGGTCCTTTAATGGCGAATCAAGTCATTATGATAAACAAATAACTCGGGTTAAGTTCTGTACTTGCTTGTCTTTAAATTTATGATCATTCAGGCTTAGCTCTGCTTAACTTCGGTGATCTAGCGGAAACCGGTTCTTTCAGCGTTACTTGACCGTCATACCTAAGAACAGTGTGTGTTAGTCTCACTATCTCGATGATCAGAGACCGGATTTCTTACCCAGCGATAGTAGGTATCTCAACTAGATTATATCATCCCGTTCATTACTGTGGACTCGCATTGATAAAATCAAAAACCCCTCTCGACTCTAGAACACAAAGACAGTTCTCATTTATTATCCTAGTAATGCGTTCTGTTCTGTTCCCACTATTTCGAATTCCCCGCGGCTATTCGATCCTTTTCAAGAACAGTCTCTTGCACATGGATACACACTATGAAATAAGTATTTGTACACGATCACAAACTTGACCAAACTACGCCCCCGTACACAACAAGGGACATCTGTCTCTGTACAAGCGCGTATGTACGCCTTAAAGACAATCACGTACACACATATGTGTTGCTGTTGTGTAGACAATGCGCACATGTCGGTCGAAGCAGGCACGTCACGAGTGGGTTGACAGATTAAACGAAGGGATAGAAGACTGATTACCCAGTCCTCCTTTGAGATTAGGCAGCGTATAATGCTTGTTGACATTTACCGATGAGGAAACCGAAAGTGGAAGTAGACGGCGAATGTGAAACTGAAAGTAGAACAAAGTATGCCCATTGGCCGACAGCGAGTGGAGTGTCATGCCAGCGAACCAGGATGTTGGCTCGTCAAATACCTTTGGTAAATGGACTATTAAGTTTTGTAAATGATACGCACGCTTGGAAGGCCGGCTGGATAATTCTTTCCAACCAGATTGATACGGCAATATGTCAGCTGTTATAAGGGTGGGACCCACAGATTGGATATTTCCTCCGCCGCAGTACACAAGATCAAATTAGAGATGTCTTGATCCAAACCACTTACACACATAAGCAAACTCATATATATATATATATATATATATATATATATATATATATATATAAAGTGTTGTTCTGGTTCCAACGGGAGAAAATTCAATATTTTATGAAAAAGGAAGGTCCGCAAAATGTATTTTGTTCTCAGAAAAATTTTTTAATTCTTTTTGTTTTACATGTGCAACACGTGTTTCAGATCTTCTGGTATCTTCTTCAGGCTTTGATTGATAATATGAAAATGATATCAAATGATATTATCAATCAAAGCCTGAAGAAGATACCAGAAGATCTGAAACACGTGTTGCACATGTAAAACAAAAGAATTCTTTCTGAGAACAAAATACATTTTGCGGACCTTCCTTTTTTTATAAATATATATATATATATATATATATATATATATATATATATATATATAGGTAAAGTCGACGGGGCGGCCTCAAGTCGGTATCAGCCAGTCAGCGAGGGAGTCTATACCCTTTTCAATCGCGCTAGACCAAGGAGATTGTTTTAGCATCTGAGGTGGAGCGCCACACCTACCATCAGCTCCTTACTTTACCGCATAGATCCCTGTGCTACTCATACGCTGAGTTGGCGAGGACCGGTATCGAACTAGGAACCTTGTGGTTTCTAGCCGAACGCTCTACCGACTGAGTTAACCCGGCCCTTAGTATATATATATATATATAATATATATATATATATATATATATATATATATATATATATATATATATATATATATATATATATATATATATATATATATATATATATATATATATATATATATATATATATATATATATATATATATATATATATATATATGCAACTCGGTCCAAGTTAAGTTCAATTACTTTGAATATGCAGCACTATTTCAATAATACATTTAAAAATGTGAAGACACTTGTAAATGACAAAGTGGGTTATTTCCTAGTTGAGTAACATGAGTGACCCAGAAAAAAACAGAACCCAAATTATTTATTTATTTTATCATTAAACTAACCCTAAACCCAAACCCTAACACTAACCCCTAACCCTAAACCCTAACCCTTGTCCGTGTTGGACTTAAACAAAATTGAAATTAACAGTCTTGTTACAAAATGTGTGGGTTATGTTTTTCTGGGTCACCCTGTAATATTATGTTACTCAACTAGGGGGGTAGGGCTAGGGTTAGGGTTTAGGGTTAGGGTTAGTGTAATGGAAAAATAAATAATTTGGGTTCTGTTTTTTCTGGTTCAACCTCTAATATTATGTTACTCAACTAAGTGGGGTTAGGGTTAGGGTTATGGTTTAGGGTTAGGGTTATGGTTTAGGGTTAGGGTTAGTTTAATGGAAAAATAAATAATCTGGGTTATGTAATTCCTCAGTTAAAACTGAATATATTTATCAGATAATAACGGTTATTCTCCGATAAATATATTTAATTCTAACTGAGGAATTACATCAACTTGGTTAATGTAGAGTGGGGTCCTGAGGAGATCCTTTTTTGATTGAAACCATGGTAGACCCTTTATTTTCCATCTAACAATAATATTTTTAGTATTATATATATATATATATATATATATATATATATACACACACACGCACACACACATATATATATATATATATATATATATATATATATATGGTGATGAGGATCATTTCATCTGATTTCAACAATAATGTTATAAGTTAACCGTACTGAGAGCTCAATGTGCCTAGTACCAGTGTGGATGTAGAGTAATTATAATGAGTAAATGACGGAAATAATCTTTAAATTTGTTGATCGTACTAATATATTTCAACTTCATGAATATAAAAATAAATGGTTATTACTAAATATTTGCCGGGACACAAGATTTGTTTAAATATCCAAATCATATATCTTGGAGATTGTGTGTTTTTCTGTCTGTAACCGAAACTATATTACTAATCGAGTCACAATTAACATAGTTATTTGCATCACATTCTCCATGATTTTATTTATATTTAAACCTCAATTATAAATAAAATTGCTTGACCTTTTTATTAGTTTTTGTCCATATCTACATACAAATAACATGCAATTGTATTTATATATACAAAAAATAGCGTTTTGCAGTGTGAATGGGAAGGCTAATTTGCATATTGATATTAAAAATGTGATTTTATTAAATATGTGCTTAGTATTATTGATTTCTAACTGTTTGGTTTTATTTTAATGAATATAAGCAAAAATCTCTTCAATGAATCTTAAATGAAATCCATTAACAAGAAGAAATAACTGTGCGTTTTATTCTTTATTTCCTAATTTAACTAAATAGTTAAATAAGTAAAATTCAGCAATGAAAGACGGGAGTGATGGAAGAGTAAGTTTCATTTCTATTTTTCTATTATACCCCCACTCTGTTACATATCTTTTTGTCTGCCTCTAATTTAACACGATATTTCATTGCATTAAAACTTAAATACTTGCACCCGGAGGGTGCATATATTTGCTAGTATATATAAAGCAGTAAGAAAATATATGGTATTTTTATATATATGCATGAGTAAATTTATGTTTATAAGTAAGGCAATACTTATAAAGACGTATGAGAGTGTAAACCGCTATGTTATTGTAATATAAATGCAATTGCATAGTAATAGTATTTAGATAAGACCAACTGTATACAATGTAAAACAAATTTATTTATAATTGAGGTTTAGATGAAAAAAACAATATAATGAAGAATGTGACGTAAATAACTAAGGGAATTGTGACTTGGGTACTGATATAATTTCAGTTACAGACAGACACAATCTCCATTATAATAAGGATGGAAAAGGCTTATTTTGCAGGTCCTGGTAAAATAGAGAAACCCACTTTTAAGTTTATTTTACCGGTCCCTGTAAATATCTTTATTATGAATGAGAGTAATGTTAAAAATAACAACACAGATTTAAAACAAAAGTTTATTATATTCATTTTATTTATATTTTTTGAAGGATAAAGGCACAAACGTTTCTTCTAAATAAAAAATATAGATATCGTGAATAATGATTTAGTGATCAAACTGGTGAAATTTTACAAAATTAAAAAAAAATTATAAGAAAATTAAAGAAAAATTAAATAAAATTTGACTATCAGGATTTTTTTCAGAGTGGAAAAATGGTATTTTGCACTATCAATTGTTAAAATAGAAAATTGTAAAACTAACCCTAACGGTAAAACTAACCCTAACAAGATAAATTCTTTTAAAGTACTATTTTAAGAAATAGGCTTTTAGATAGATTGTTTAAAAGTTTGTTTGTATCACAGAATTGTACAACAACTAATTTTTAAGCAATTGCCTTTTAGATAATCCCAGATTGCTCGTCAACAACCATTTTAATCTTTTAGTTTTTAGATAGTTTTAAATGTATTCAAAAATTTAAGAAATTTATTTAAATATATTCGCTAGCAAATAGCCAGTGATCTAATTTACTCAGACCGGTAAAATAAGCTCAAAACTAAAAAAAAGCATGTTTGTCTATTTTACAGGGACCGGCAAACCAGCCTATTCGTATTATTATGCATTTCATATCACATAAAATGAAGTGTAATGTTAACTTATGAATACAATCAGAAAGTGCCCCTCCGCCCCAAAACAATTCAATAGTATATGAAAATATTATGATATTGCTCTACAAACAGTATTGTGAAATCTAAAACAAGTAAAAAATAGTCACCGCCCGTGGTTTAATCGTGAACAGGCTAAAGGCTCCATACTTCTGGCCTTGTGCCAAAACTAATCTAAAACTAGTAAAAACAGTCACCTCCCGTGGTATAATCATGAACAGGCTAAAGGGCTCCATACCTCTGACCTTGTGACACATCTAAGCCAAGGTTCATAAATAACTAGTTCTCGGTGAGTTAAAAACGGTATATACTCAAGATGTGTTGTTTTTGTTTTTCATCTTTTTTTTCTTCTTGTTGTTGTTGTTGCCAAGAAACAACATTCGGAAACGTTCCACTCAGAAATTTCGGTTCTCTGTCGGGATAAAACGAAAACACATCGGTATTTCTAATCCACAAGTTTTAGTCTGTCAACTTTCTTGATTTCTTGTGTTTTTGTCTGAGTTCTTTACCGATGATTCTTCGGTGTTTTTTGTTTGTTTGTTTGTTTGTTTGTTTGTTTGTTCTTGGAGCTCCGTCTTCTGTTGACTTAGCACGCGAGTGGCCAATCGAAAGCAACTCGCAAGGTCCCTTCCCTACCCTAGGCCTAATTGTCTGTCAGTCGATTCCTACGTTTTGACTAAGTGAGGAATAATGGACTCAGCACATACACACACGTGTATATAGCAGTATGTAAGCTTATGTGTATGTGTGTGGGGGGAAGAGAGAGAGTGAGAGTGTGTGTGTGCGTGTGTGTCTGTGTATGTGTGTGTGGGGGGTCATATGGATGTGTGTGTTTGAGAAGAGAGAAATGAAAATAGAGAATATAAAAGAATTAGAGAAAGAAACAAATTAATAGATGTTGTCAGAGAAAGAAAGAAAGAAAGAAAGAATGAATGAAAGAAAGAAGATAAAAGAAAGAAAGAATAAAAGAAAAATAAACAATCAAAGAAATATGAGGCTAGTAAACAAAGTGTTGGATATTGGAGGAGAAAGAAAGAAAGAAAGACATAAAGAAAGAAAGAAAGAAAGAAAGAAAGAAAAAGGAAAAAAAATGAAAGAGCGAAAGGAAAAGAAGAAAAAGGGAAAAGAAGAAAAAATAAACAAAAAAGAAAAAATATGAGACTAGCAAATTAATTAAATATTGGATGTTGAGTAAGAAGGAAAGAAAGGAAGAAAGAAAGAAAGGGAAAATGAAAGAACGAAAGCAAAAAAGAAAAAGAAAAGAAAAAAAAAAGAAAAATAAAAATATGAGACTAGCAAATTAATTAAATATTGGATGTTAAGTAAGAAAGAAGGAAAGAAGATGTAGAAATTAACTACATACAGCGGAGTAAATAAAGAGGCAATGAAAAATTGAATGAAAAATTGAATGAAAGAATGAATGAAAAATTGAATGAAAAATGAGCAAACAAAAACTGATTTATCAAAAACGAGTCAGGAAACAGGAAGAAGAAAAAAAGGATTTAACCATTCCATCATTTTTGTCAAAACAAGATCCAAGACGAGAATAAAATTAAGTTTCATTTCTTCGGCCAATCGATTATGGATTCTTGGATTGGATTGGAATCTTCTGGCTTTTTCAAAACGGACTTTTAGAAATTTGATAGAAAAGTAAAAAAAGTGAGTCTTAAGTTTTGCAATATTTTGTGGAATTGTTCATCCGGTCCGGATGGTTTTGCCCATGGCGTGAAGATGATCAACCCCACTGGATTGTGAAATGCCTTATTCGCTTGATACTCTTCGAGTGTTAATTGTCAGATTTGCCACAATAAAGAGGTTGTTCACTATTTTCACACCTAGCATCATGTACGTTACCTTTCTGCCTACTATGAAGGGCTTACAGTGGCTGTTGAAGAACACCAAAGCAAAGCGTAAAAGGTGGGTATTTCATTATAATTGACAGAAGAACTCGGATTACAATAATAATTGGACTTTATTTGAACAGAATGAGATTTAAGATGAATAGTAAATTGTGAAACATCTCATTATACAGGTAAAACATACTTAGCATATTTGGTATAGTCACGAGGGAAATTTGGTAGGCAAGGTTTGGTTTGGTTTGTTTTGTTTTACGGCATATCAACCTCAGTGGGTCATTTAATACCGACAAAGTTGTGAAATAAATTCATTCTTAATGCATAATACAATTTTGTTTATCCACAGATATTTTCCTATTTAACCCATAGATAGGACACTAATAGGTACTACCACTCCGAGTCAGAGTGGACCAGGGAGCAATGGTGTGAAGGGGTGCTCCACATTCCCCAAATCTCCAAAACTGGAAGCTCACCATCAGATAGAGTTTAACGTCATTCCTAGGACATGTAGACCCTCAGTCACCGCCTTCTAGCAATCATATGATAAAAAGGGGTCGGGGATGCCATAAGGACAATAGGGTTGGGGCAATCATATAGGTGCTAGGGCTTGATGTGACCAGCCGATTCATCGGAGAGCCCTCTCGATGAATCGGCTGGTCACGTCCGACCGCCCGTCTAGCCCAAGAAAGGGCCAAAGAGGAGTATTGCAAGTCATGGACTGCTCACCCACCTGGGTTCTATCCTTAAGTATCACGGGTCACCACCCAAGGCCAACAGGTGACCCCATTGAGGGAGTCTTACCCCTCTGCAGAGGTGCTGTCGGTGCATTCTAACGCCCCAGCCGACAGGGCGATTGGTAAACAAAGAGTTTATATTAAAAATTATGTTATGTATGTGAATTTTACTCTAATCAGGAATCAAGATATACAGAAGGTAAAACATTCTAATTCTATACATATATAAAGGGCAGGTGGTATGTATATTGCTATTTACTGAGCTAAGCTGTGGCACAAGGCCAGAAGTATTGGGCACCCAGTGAGAATCGAACTCACTAACAATGATTTGCGAATCTAGCTTGCTAACCATTACACCACAGGGGGTACCCCATCAAATAAGCGTAGCTTAGATGTGGCACAAGGCCATAAGTATGCAGCACCCAATGAGAACCGAACTCACTATCAATGGTCTGCAAATCTAGCTTGCTAACTATTAAACCACATGAGGTGACCAATATGAATAGATAAAGTTATTTACAAGGTTTAGCTTAGATGTAGCACAAGGCCAGAAGTATGGGGAGCCCATTGTGAATCGAACTCACTAACTTTGGTCTGCTAATCTAGCTTGCTAACCATTACACCACGTGAGGTACCCAGGTTGTATGTATATATGTATGTATGTATGTATGTCCGGGAGAAAATACAAAACTATAACAATTAAAGACACAGTATATATATATATATATATATATATATATATATATATGCACATTAAATATCACCAGTTCTTGCTTTTTGAGCAAACATTATGAAGATTTATTTTGATATTCAAAGATATTTAAAAACTAAAATATACTAAGATATAGCTTTGAAATTCTACTTTAAAAAATTTCGGACCATATGACCTTTAGGCACCTCCTTTTGATCTCGATTCAGAAGGACATATTTTTCATTTACACCGTCAATATCCAGTTGTTTGTTAGGGTCTCGGATTAGGGGTTAGGCTTAGGAGTTAGTTTTATAATTAAAAAAAAAACCCTCTAAAAATCGTGTTAACAAACAACCGGATATTGACGGTGTAAATTAAAAACATGTCCTTCTGAATTGAGATCAAAAAGAGGTGCCTAAAGGTCATATGGTCCAAATGTCTAGCATTTGTAAATCTCACGGGTGAACTTATCAATACACCAGGGTTCCCCTCCTTCTATCCAGTCGATGCTGGATAGTCGCTTCTAGGATTATATAAAACTTCCTGTATAAAACCACATAAATGCTATTGTGTTATAAAGGTAAATCAAGCATCGGACAGACGATTATTTCACTCTCATCCTTCCCCACCATTTATGGGTAAATAGTAGGGTAGACTGGGTTCTTTAGCCTTGGTTGGGCAACCAGTCTAGAAGAAGGAAAACTCTGAAGTGAAAGCAGCTGTATTGCACTTTAAAAAAGTGATCCTATGTTACATTTTGCTCTTTGGCGGAGGCATTGGGTAAATACATTATTAGAAAGAATATCAGTCCTAATGTACCCCATATACTTCATTTAATATGTTTTTTGTTACATAATAGATAAGCAGTGCCTGTTATTT
>CM042158.1:51420297-51422797 GCA_023376005.1 Doryteuthis pealeii
GTACTTTATTTCAAAACTTTCTGATTTTTTTTCAGGTCACTTAATTTTGACCCCCCTTACTTTGAGAGTGTAAAATATTGGCGAGTTGGTCCTTGATTGATACGAATTACAGTAGAAATAAAAAGATAAAAGACCGAAGTTGTAAATAGAAAAAAAAATTTAAGTGGAATATTTTATAAGAAAATAAGTACCGAAAATCGGAAAATAAAATGTAAAAAAATAATAAATAATTAATTTTTGGGAGATTTCTTTTTTACTCATTTCGATAATTATTTAATTGGCTATTATCTTATAAAAGAAAAAAAATATACAGGAAAAGAAAGAAAGAAAGAAAAAGGAAAGAAAGAAAATGGAAAGAAAATGATGAGAATAACACAGGTTAACAAAGAAATTGAGGCAAGCACAAAAATAGCTGTTTTAACCTAATTTGGAGCAGCGAGTGATGAGCACGGAGAAAGATTCCACCAAGACATTACGAAGATGGAGAGCAACTACCAAGGCAAGTGAAACCCCGGCATGATGGGAGACTTCTGCTGGATACTCTTTTGTGACATCCCAGAGGCAAAATATAGCAGATCATCTAGGAAAACACACTTCTAACTGTCTGCGGTACTATAAATTGCGTACATTGTGTCATCCAAGTATATTTATTCCATCAATGTTCTTTATTTATCCTGTTTCATCTGAAACAAGCTGCTGCAACTGTTGAAATAAGCACGTATATACTCTGTACATACTAAAATGAGACTAACTAAAAGACAGAAAACTAGAGGTGATAGAGAAAAACTGTTTATAAATTTGAATTCAGCACGCCCAAAATAGTAAAAAAAACACTTATTCATATAAATATTTTTTGTAAACAAGTGTAATAAATAAATAAAGAGAAGGATGAAAAAAGAAAGAAACAGAAAGAAATGATGAAAGAAAAAAAGGAAGACAGAAAAGAATAAGGGAAAGATATTGTCTCTTGTGTAATATACTGCATTAGTACCATTTTTTTAATAAATTGTAAATGTTGAAGAATATCAATAAACTTCTGATTAAAATTATTAATTAAAAAAAAGATACATTAAAAGTGCAAAAAAATCAGTTGGTTTGTTTACGAATAAGCGGATTTTAGTGGTGCAAAGCAAAATTGTTCTTTTCATTACTTGTATAACTTGAGTGCTTATTGGAGTCTTGATCCTAATAGTCTTGTCTCTGAAGGACGAAAATTGAGCCTTGTCGCGTTTTACCTACATAAAATAGCTTCTTCCAAGGAAATAAAAAATAGACGATTTTACATGTTGCATTTCATCCTGGACGATTTGGACCGTCTCATTTTTAGTCAGGTGTTGCAAGATGATAATTATCGGATTTTTAAGGAACAAGAGTATCAAACTATAAGTTGCTGTTGTTGTAAAATATTTGTGGGGGTGGCTTATTGTTGGTATCAGCCGGATAGTAAGATAACCTATACTCTTTTCGCAAGCACAAGACCAGGGATGTTCTTTA
Source organism: Doryteuthis pealeii (assembly GCA_023376005.1). NCBI lineage: Eukaryota > Metazoa > Mollusca > Cephalopoda > Myopsida > Loliginidae > Doryteuthis > Doryteuthis pealeii. Next base: position 51,421,792 of record CM042158.1, read on the forward strand.
CTGTGATGGAGCGCAATACCCCACTCTAGCACACAGATCAGATTTCCCAATCCGTGCTACTCATGGGCTGAGTTAGCGGGAACAGTTATCGAACCTGCTAACTTGTGATTCCTAAACGTGTGCTCTTTAGACTGAGCTAAACCGACCCAGTTTATTATCATTATTATTACTTACAAAATTAAAAACACCCTCCGGTCGATGTAAAAATAGATTTTTGAAACATATTGCCTAAGGGGTGGGAGTTAGAAATTCAATGACAGCGAGTCTGTACCCTAAGTAAGTAAAATCATCAAATTCATTAAGCACGAAACGGACATTAATTACTCCCCTTGTTCCAACTTTTGGGAATGTTTATTTCATCTGATATCACGAGATCTTAATTCCGGCTCGTCAAAAACCCCAAAAAACAAAAAAAAAACAACAAGGGAGTAAGTCAATAGATGAGACAAACAATTTCAAATGTAAACTTTAAAATAAAACAAACTATATATAGATATATAATACCAGTCATGTATTCATTAAAACTTTTTAAAAAAACCCAATGAGGACTGTCTAATGTTGCATGTTCAAATTTTGAGTGTATTTATTCTATGTTATGATGATTTTGGGTAACGTGACGTAATCAGTGACGTCGTTTTTGTTACAGACAAAAACCGGAAGCGAATCTCCATTATTAATAAATTATTTGTTTTACTAATCAAGATTCGAACACGGCACTCAAATTTGAGAACGCTCAGTTCTGTGCTCTACCTAAATGGGACAAGAGGCTCATAATGGCTTAGATTAAAGATAGTAAACGCCCATGCTAGTAACGACAGACGTTATATAAAAATAGGCCTGTCGACAAAATGAAGGAAATTAAGCTTCGTTGCGTTTTACCTACATAAAACAGTTTCTTTCGAAGGAAAGCACTAATTCTGAATAGACCAGACTCTCACGAAACAATAGACATTTTCCTTTCTTCTCGGGGAAAAAAGAAGCGTGTCTTGAGATTTTTCTTAAAATA
>CM042158.1:51425297-51437797 GCA_023376005.1 Doryteuthis pealeii
ATTGGTTTTTGTTTATGTGTGTTGGGGAACTGGATTGATCGTTAAGTTATATGTGTGTGGTTGGTATGTTAGTCTGATTTTTTTTTGTAAAGGGGTATAGGGTAAGATTTGTTAAAATTGTAAGTGAGCATATGTATAATGTTATATATTATTATTATTATTATTATTATTATTTATATTTTTGAAGGCATTTACAATACGTATATCATATAGAATTCGATAATTATCGAAAATAATCATGACCAGCAAACTCGGCGAATAACGCGTGCGACGTGTGGAACATCGTACAGTTGTGTCAACTTTAGTAAGTCTCATCAGCAGTGTATACCTACGATCACCCTCCGACAGATATCGAATCCGAGAATCCAGCACGCAGAGATTCTACCTCTGGGCTACCGGCACGTCGCACACGAAACAAGCCAAATCAACTTGTAAATGATAAAGACACTACTATACTTAGTAGAGTAAGCGTTGAGAGAATCGCAAATTTAGGCCTTGCTCAGGCGAAAGAAAATCGATCTCTGTCGAAGGTTGATCATAGGTATACACTGCTGATGAGACTTAATAAAGTTGAAACAGCTGTACGGTGTTCCACACGTCGCACGCGTTATTCGCCGAGTTTGCTTGTCATGATTATTTTCAATAATCATCGAATTTTCGACGATATACACAGTATATATAATATATATATATATATATATATATATATATATATATATATATATGTGTATATGAGAAGTAAATACACATTAGCGATGTGTTTATGATATGGCTTTTTTTAGCCGACAATTTTTGGGAGAATATGTGCTTAATTGAAGTCGTACCTAATTTTGAAAGTTAATTAATTAATAATTAACTAATTAAGCGGGCATGCCTATTTAAATATAAGGCTAAACAAATTGAGAAAAATCAATCTGTATGTACATTTCGGCCTATTAATATATATATATATATATATATATATATATATATATATATGTATATACACTATAAATATATATATATACGTATATACACATCATAAGGTGTTTATTGAGGTAGTTGTAACACTTTATCATGATTTATAGACACATCTAAGATTTCCACATCATGAGTTCGCTCCACTCAGAGTTTGAGCATTGCCCTGACAACAGTGCTTTGCCCGAATCGTATATCTTTGGCAATAAAACGATGCTACGCGGTTTGTGACTGGGGAGGGCGGATCTCGAAACTTAGGTGTCAAAAATCAGAGGACCGGTCGGACTGAATTAGAAAAAAATTAGTGTGTCTGTTTTAAAATCTGATTGATAGACAGTTTTTCTCTTTTTCAGTTTCAGAAGGTCAGAAGGAGGCGTGTTGAGTGGGTGACAAGCCACCAATCCTTTGTTAAGATTTAAAAATAGAATTGAACTTTTTGTGTATCTCAGAATCAGACAGATGTTTTCACACCATTTGACGCCCTTGCTTATCAACATATCCGGCCGGACACAATCTTGATCTATCAATTTAAAATTTGCAAATCGGTTGACTAACTAACTACGAAAGATGATCAGAAAGTATCGAGACTGATATTTCAATCTTGGGAAAATAACACGTTGAAATAAAACGACATATATACGTAGTGTAATTGTTTACAAGCTATATTTGTTGGCCATTGGGACCATATGACTTTTAGGCACCCCTTTTTTGATCTCGATTAAGAAAGGACATGTTTTTCATTTACACCGTCAATATCCGGTTGTTTTAACAGACGATTTTTAGATTTAAAAAAAATATGAAACTAAACCCTAACCCTAACCCTAAACTCCTAACAAACAACCGGGTATTGACCGTGTAAATGAAAAACATGTCCTTTCTTAATCGAGATCAAAGGTAATATAGTCCAACTATTGATCGTGAGTTTGATTCTCACTGGGTGCTCCATACTTCTGGCCTCGTACCATATCTAAGATAAGCTTAGTAAATAACTATATAACGGGAACCGATGCTTTCAATGTGACTTGACCATCCAAGAGAATGACGTAAATTGCAGTCGGTGGCTTAGGCTCTTAGTGTCCTGTGTAAGTCCTTTAAATACATCTAATGGTGATGTTTCAATTTTATCAGGGTGGATCTGGGGCTAATGGCGATGAAGTGGTACTCTCCACTCCCCAGAGCTCCAGAATTGCAACCTCACTATTCGATCCAGTTTAATGTCACACACAGGACAATATGACTCAGACACCGTTTTCAAGCACATATATGATAAAAAGGGTGGGGGATTGTAATAAATGCAGTAGGATTGGGACAATCATATAGGTGCTAGGATTTGACGTGTCCAGCCGATTGATCGGAGGGAGCCTCTCCGACCACCCGTCTAGCCTATGTAAAGGCCAAAGTAAATTGTTGCATGTCATGGAATGCTCAGCCACCAGGATTCCGTCCCTAAGCACCAAGGGTCACAACCCGCGACTAAGAGGTGACCCCATTGGGTGGGAATTATTACCCCTCTGCAGACGTGCAATCAATGTATGATTGTATCAGCTGAAAAAATGGTCGAAAACTGGAGCCTCATCGCCAAATGCTGTGTAATTTCATACCCAGGATACGCTTTAGGGGTTAGATCTTACCTCTTGGCTTGAAATTAATGACAAGCCTTCGAAATTAGTAGACTAGTTCATATACCTCGGTAGCAATATCTCATCTACTAAAAGCGATGTAAAAATACGGAGAGGAAAGGCGTGGATTGCTAGAACAATTGACATACCTCGGTAACAATATCTCATCTATTAAAAGTGATGCAAAATACACGGAGAAAAGGCATGGATTGCTAGATCAGTGGACATACATCGGTAGCAATATCTCATCTACTAAAAGCGATGTAAAAATACGGAGAGGAAAGGCATTGATTGCTAGACCAGTTGACATACCCCGGTAGCAATATCTCATCTATTAAAAGAGATCCAAAAATACACAGAGGAAAGGCATGGATTGCTAGACCAGTTGACATACCTCGGTAGCAATATCTCATCTATTAAAAGAGATCAAAAAATACACAGAGAAAAGGCATGGACTGCTAGACCAGTTGACATACCTCGGTAGCAATAGCTCATCTATTAAAAGAGATCCAAAAATACACAGAGGAAAGGCATGGATTGCTAGACCAGTTGACATACCTCGGTAGCAATATCCGATCTACTGAAACATAAGCATAGGAAATGTATGGACTACTATTGACAGGTTATTGACCATATAAAAATCTGAACGTTCTGAGAAAAATAATAGCTGCCCCTGTGGCCGTACTACTGTATGGCTGCACCACTTAGACTACTTGAACATCAATGAAACACATGGAGAAAATATAGATGAAAACTACCCAAGAATATAGGTGCAGATTTGGTAAGGGTTATCGTCAGAAATGGACACGAATCTAAATTCAGGATGAGTTTGTTTGCATTTCACAAAGCGCTAATACTCTTGGGAAAGGTAGGAAACCAGTATACCCTCTCCAGCTATACGTAAATAGTAGGAGTAGACTGGGCTCTTTAACTTGGTATGGCAACCGGTCCAGAAGGAAGGATCTCAATTCAAATCTGTTAGACTCTACTGAAATCTTGATACTCTGTCACATCCTGCACATGCGAAGTGGTTTGTAAACACATAAAAAAGAATGCTACGTGTTGCTTGCAATAAATCCTGGTGTTACATAATCTATGTGGCGGCATAGATTATTGACAACACCGTGTAGAATGGAAATTTACAAACGAATTATGTAAAGTCACGTGATAGCTGGTTAACCCTCAGTAGCACCTAGAACATCAGGCAAGAAGGTTGTCCTTGCCTTACCTGGGGCTTACTCGCATACGCGCGCTGTGTTTAGTTAGAGAAATAAGCTTTGTTAAGAATAAAAGTCTCAAAGAAATAACATGGTGTTGTTGGTTGATGCATGTCATGGCAAAAAGACTGACCAAGTAGAAGAAAATGAATCAAAGATGAACAACTAATAGGAACCTAGAAATAGAAGTTAATATGGCGGCTAGACATCACACGAGCGGCCAGAGAAGAAAGTAAGCCATGCATCTATGCATCTCTGTCTATCTGTCTATCTCTCTCCCTTCTCCAGTAAAACAACAACATGTGGATATATAATACTGGAAACAACAGCTCACAAAAAGCAACTGTACGGCTTCTTACCCCCCATCTCACAAACTATTCATGTAAGACGAGCAAGACAGGCTCTCAAACCCACTTTCATGGGACCGAAAAGATGATAGCTTGAAGCAAACATTATTCCAGTGACGAACAAGAGAAATCTGTAGTGAAGAAGTGGCTCAAAGAACAGTCAAAAGAATTTTACGATGCAGGGATACATGCTCTTATTCTAAGGTGGACCATTTCTATTGAGAGAAATGGTGACTATATGGAGTAGTAGGTTGTGATCCACAGAGGACCAGATTCATTTTGATGTTTGATATATGTTCTTGTCTTGGTAATTATACCAGTCCTAAACAAAATGGCATTACTTTTTACTCACCCTCGTATATATATATATATATATATATATATATATATATATATATATATATATAATTTAATATACCAAGCGTGTTGGTAAATCCTCGCGGTGAGAAAAAAAAACAGTAAATAGTTTGATTGTAAAAATATACTACCAAACATCAACCGGGGAGAAAATTTTTTGGGAAAAAACAAAAGACCAAGATAGTAGTAATCTATTATTACAGTATTTGGTCCAAAGAAAAAACAATGTATATGTATATATATGTATATAACCGCTAGCAGAATAAGCTAATAAGTAAAACATGCTTAATACCTAAGTAGAGCAAATAATAAAGATAAGTCTAATGAGTCAGACGAACCTACTATTAGTTTCGTTTAATGCTCTTCATGGCTAAGATCTGACAGAGCATTAAGCGAAACTAATAGTAGGTTCGTCTGACTCATTAGATTTATATATATATATATATATATATATATATGGGTTCGCACTGTAGGCACGAGTTGATGATCCTCCTCATTGCATACTCCAAATCTTAGTGGTGTATTGTATCAAAGAGTAAATAAAGGAAATGAATCTAAGTCCAATGATGAGGAGTTTTGAAAATCATCTTGTTTACGATTGGGAAACATCAAGTTGGAGATTGGGAGAAGAAAAAAATCCTGACAGGAAAATCGATTATGTAAAATCGATAGAAATCTGACAGAAGAAGAAGAAGAAGAAGAAGAAGAAGAAGAAGAAGAAGAAGAAGAAGAAGAAGAAGAAGAAGAAGAAGAATTGACTGAGAGAGGGAAAGATGAAGAAGAAGAAGAGAAGAAGAAGAGAAGAAGAAGAAGAAGAAGAAGAAGAAGAAGAAGAAGAAGAAGAAAAGAAGAAGAAGAAGAAGAAGAAGAAGAAGAAGAAGAAGAAGAAGAAGAAGAAGAAGAAGAGAAGAAAGAAGAAGAAGAAGAAGAAGAAGAAGAAGAAGAAGAAGAAGAAGAAGAAGAAGAAGAAGAAGAATGAGAGAGAGAGAAGATGATGATGATGATGATGATGAAGAAGAAGAAGAAGAAGAAGAAGAAGAAGAAGAAGAAGAAGAAGAAGAATTGACAGAGAGAGGGAAAGAAAAAAGAGCAGAATTTTCAGAGAGAGAGGGAAAGATGAATAAAGAGATTTGACAGAGAGAGGGAAAGAAGAAGAAGGAGCAGGAGAAAAAGAAAAGGAAGTGAAAGAGACGAATAATAATAATAATAATAATAATAATAATAATAATAATAAGAAGAAGAAGAAGAAGAAGAAGAAGAAGAAGAAGAAAGGAGGAGGGGAGAAGGATGTGACAGAGAGAGGGAAATATGAAGAAGAAGAATGAGGGGATAGAGAACAACAAGCTTGTAGGCTATTTTGTTAAATCACAAAAAAACCCTTGTGGGAAGCCTAATGCCAAATTCTGTATTTTTGTATATAAGATTAGTTGATTATATTTAACGGAATATCAACCCTTGTTGGGTTAGTATATGCCAAAGACTTTTTTATTCATTGTTAATGGGTACTCAATTTTTTAGACTCATCATTTTAAACACATTTTTGTAACTCGTGTTTTTCTATTTAACCCATAGATGGGACCCTAACAAGTACTACCACACCGGATGAGGGTGGACCTGGGAGTAATGGTGTTCTCCATACTCTCCAAAATTGAAACTTCACAAATATATATAGTTTAACGTCATACACAAGAAATTAAGACTCTCAGCCATCGCCTTCTAGAAAATATATTATAAAATGCATGGGGATTGCCATAAAGCCAATAGGACCGGGACAATCATATAGGTGCTATGGCTTTACATGCCCAGCCGATTTATCGGAGGTGGCCTTTCCAACCGTCCGTCTAGCCCAAATAAGGTCAAAAGCAGAGTCCTATATTGTGACATCAAACCGACAAAGTCTGGTGGTATCGTGAGATACTGCTGGAGGGTTCTGGGTTAGTGGTAATGATGCTTCGGACCCGAAACCATGCCTGAATCCAGAGTCATCATCTGATGAAGGCTTTGTTGGTTGCAATACTACTGTGTAAATAGCGGTCATTGTATGAAGATTATTGATAAAAGAGTGAGTAAGCATATGGACAATACTCTCCTTACTTACTTTACTTGCTAAGGTGATAGCAGTAGAAATGCTGCTATTCCCATTGTCAACCTTGACAGAGTAGAAATTACATGCATATCTTAGTACAAAGCTAAACAAAGAAACTCTTTCTAACTTGATTTATCAGTTCCAAAAGCTGCAAGTTCGTTATTTGATTTTCCTTCGTTTTTTTGTTTGTTTGTTTTCAGGTAATTATCTGAGGTATTTCCACCTGTAAAAACAGCTTCTTCATCATGTTGTAACCAGCATTCCATCGTTAAGCACTACGGGTTACCATGCACGGCCAATGGATGACCGCATTGGGGGATTTTGTCCTTCTGGGGAGGTAGATGCAGTCGATGTATTCTGCTCAAGCCGACGAGTATATTTTGGAGATAGATATTTTGGTTTGGTTTGGTTTTTATCCACTGTGAGAAATAATTTACCAGCCCGTCCTTCGAGGCGTGGGTCCGGTGTGCTTCGGCCACTGGATCGGTAAAAGTAATTAATAGCGTCGATCCTAGGGGGCTATCCCTCCAGGCTTGATTTAAAGGGGCAGGGTTGGGTTTTTAATGCCAAGCGCCCGAGGCGCTACCCTTGAGAGGGAATGCCGACAGAATCGACGCAATTTTTGTGCTTACCACCCATGAGCTTCGGCTTATGGGTGGGCCCACGTTAAAACGAGACCTTGTGTCCAACGCTCATAAGTGGGATGAGATGCAAATAAACACTGGGAGAAATAATTCTCATTAACATGCATATTTAAAAAAAACTACTAGAAATAATATTATATTTGTATTTTTATTAATTTCATGTATATTTATGAAAAGGTATAAGTAAGTTTCATTAAGTTCATGTGTTTTAAAACGAGAGATGATTGTAAAACCATCTTTAAATAATACATTTAAAACTCAGGCAGTCGCAACATTTTTATGAGGTAGTAATTATCATTGACATCGTAGAAAGTAAGTCCGAACCCTACTCGTGGTTGCATATTCACTTTCGAGCCAATACCATTGGGAAAGGTATGAACCCCCTAATCATATGGTTAAATTGTACCATTACCGTTCTTCTAAAAGGATGGCTTTAACCTTAGCTTACTCATGATATGCCATTAAACAAAGAAACCAATACAGACCAACTCTGTTTTATGGCGGACTAGGATAAATAAATGAATGTAATTATTCTTTTTAAATGTATCATATCTTTTCTTGCGTTATTTTTATTTTTGAGGGTGCACTTGTTTTTAAATATAGATAGAATTGCCGAATAAGGCATGTTGTATACAATCGATTATTTCTTCCATGATTGAGGTAAAATGTGTTTTAAAACAATTTGAATACTCAACAAGAATGAACAAATACAAAAAAACTTAAGAATAAAATAACCCTACAATGGTTGGTAATTTTCACCTTTAGTTGGCTAAATTCCTAGCATAAAATGAATTTAATTGTTATTAAGAACACATTTTATGATACTTTTGTGTTAAAGCATGCAGTTTCTAAGATTCGCACGGACACTTTCAAAATGGCTACTGTCTTGTTTCAAAGTGAAAGTCAGTTGGCTAAATTCCTAGTATAAAATTATCTGAAATGAGATTAATTGTTATTAGGAACACATTTTATGATATTTTTGTGTTAAAGCATGCAGCTGTATTGTTTTCGAAAAAAATTCTAGGATTTGTCTATTTCGCACGGAAACTTTCAAAATAGCTACCGGCTTGTTTCAAAGTGAAAGTCAAGGGAGGTTACTCTAATTGCCTTATTTGCTAGGAATTTAGCAAACTAAAGGTAAAAATTACCCAATGGTTTACATGCGAAAATCCACACAACAAACCAACCAACCAACCAAACTAATTGGGGTAAATAAATACATTTATTATTATTTGGATTATCTTTATAAAGATGAGGAAAATAGTCCGAATAATGCATATAGTACTAATTACCAAGCCTGATCATTAGTATTATTTGGATTATTTGGACTCTTGTCTTCATCTATCGGCTGGTCACGTCAAGCCCTAGCACCTATATGATTGCCCCGACCCTATTGCCCTTATGACAAGACCCAACCTTTTTTTTTATTATATGGATGCTAGAAGGCGGTGAGGGTCTTAATGTCCTGGGAATGACGTTAAACTCTATATGATGGTGAGGTTCCAGTTCTGGATGTCTAGAAAATGTGGAGCACCCCTTCATCACCATTGCTCCCTGGTACACTCTGACCCGGAGTGGTAGTATATGTTAGGGTCCCATCCGTGGGTTGAATAGAAAAATGTGTTCATAAAAAATTGAGTATCTGTTCTTTATAGAGATGAGGACAATAATCAGAATAATCCAAATAATACTACATATGAATATATTTGATTATGTTTTCGACCATATTACATTTAGACACCCCTTTTTGATCTCGATTAAGAAAGGACATGTTTTTCATTTACACTGTCAATATCCGGTTATTTGTTAGGGGTAGGGTTAGGCTTAGTTTTATAATTTAAAAAAAATCTAAAAATCGTCTGTTAAAACTACCGGATATTGATGGTGTAAATGAAAAATATATCCTTTCTTAATCGAGATCAAAAAGGGGTGCTTAACGTTCATATGGTCCTGTGTTTTTAACGTATTTTTTTATTATTTCTATTTATTATTTTCGGCTGGGTTGGGGCTGCAATTGTTAACATCGTAGTAAACAAGTCCGAACTTTACTCGTCCTAGTATCGACATTTTCGTGCTAATACCGTGTAATAAAGGTATGAACACCGTACTACCCCATCTATTGGTTAAATAGTGTTACTAGTGTTCTTTTACAATGATGGCTTTTCAATTAGATAATCCAAGAAGATTGGAGATTAATCCAGGAAGATTGATACGCTATTGAACTAATGAACTCTTCTAAGGGAATATATTTTCCCTACAGAAAGTTGCACAACGAAACACATAAATAATACGGACTACACAAGGGAGTGGTCAAGTAATAGCTAGTCTTGCTACAGAGATTTAATTACTGTTGCTGCACATTGAACTAAATCTTTTGTATTTAAAGAGTAATAAAATCATATTAACCTTTCTTTCAGATTTCAATGGTGTAATTTGGTAACTCAGGCACAACAGAAACTAAACAGAACAAACTCTGAAATATGAAAGAATGGTGTATATAAATCTATTTGATTATTCTTTTAAAATCTTATTATAATGGAGATGGTGTTTTTTTCTGTCTGTATCCAAAACTATATTACTACTCAAGTCTCAATTTCCTTAATAATTCACCTCCCATTCTCCATGATTTTATTTTTATTTAAACATCAATTATTGATAAAATTGTTTTATACTATATACTGTTGACCATATCTACGTACTAATAACATGAAATTGTAGTTATATGTACAACAGAACAGCGGTTTACAGTGTGAACGGGAAGGCTAATTTGCATATTGATATTTAAAATTTGATTTTAATAAATATGTGCTTAGTATTATTGATTTCTAATTGTGTTATTTTATCTCAGTGAATACGAGAAAAAATCCCGGGGATAAGTCTTAAAAGAAATCCATTAACAAGAAGAAATAACTGTAATTTTATTCTTTACTTCCTATTTTAATTAATAGTTACATTCTGAAAATTTAGCAATGAAAGACGGGAGTGAAGGGAGTTTCAGTGGTTCTATTTATCGATTATATCCCCTCTGTTTTTTTATCTGCATTCTTTAGTTTTGATGTAATGAATATGTAAATAACTTGGTACCCCCTCACTATGATATGATTGGACAGTGTCATGTATAAATATTCGACACTGTGGTGGTATAAGCGCCTAAATCTACCAGTACAATGAGCTTCGGCCCTGGACAGGTTGTGTTTAATTAATAGCGTCGATCTCAGGCGTCCCCCTTGAGGGGCAATGCCAACGGGATCGACGCAATTTTTCTACCTACCACCCATAAGTTTCGGCTTGTGGGTAGTGCCCACATAAAACGGCTTTGTGCCATATTGTGTGAAAGTGGGACACATGTAAATACCCCTAATTCTACCAGCCTAAACTTACTCTATTCTATTTTTCGATTATATCCCCTCTGTTTTTTTTATCTGCATTCTTTAGTTTTGATGTGATGAATATGTAAATACCTTGGTACCCCCTCACTATAATCTGATTGGACAGTGTCATGTATAAATATTCGACACTGTGGTGGTACAAGCGCCTAAGCCTACCAGCCTAAACTTACTCGCCAGACTACCCCACGACTGCTCGGAAGACGTGATGCTATTCGACGTACCAGCTACTACTGCGATGATATACCAAATACTAAATTCATAATATATCCCTTAACCCGGATAAATAAAGTTTCATTAGCCTTTCTAATTTAATATAATATTTTATTGCAATGGAACTTAAATACTTGTGTTGCATACCTCTTTCCTTAGTTTCTTACTTCTATTCTTCTAGCGTCTGGACTTCGTCTTGGGGACTTAGTGTCTGGTCTTCCATTGGGGATTTCTCTTTACCAGAAGCCCTGTGTCATTGGTAGTTTTTAGATAATAACACAAGACTTCGATTTACTTAGATCATATTTTATTCTGAAATTCCCACCAGACTACCTGCGCAGATTGAGTCGGCACCGTGCATAACACGACTTACCACCGTCGTGGTCTTTGGTCGATCTGACTAAAATCTATTTCTAATCTAAACCGGAAGGGGGTCTTCTCTACCGATTCTCACGGTATCCACCGGAAGGAGGATCAGGACTGAGGTCAAGCCTTGTCATTCAATTCTTCAAGGCCGTCGGCTGAACTTATAACAGCCATTTTGGTGTCTACACTACTGTACATAAATATTAGGAATCTAATAATTATGTAACACTTGCACCGGGAAGGTGCATATATTTGCTAGTGTATCTAATTTTTTTGCTGCATTGCTTGTGTTAGTTATGATTCTAAGCTTGGCCTTTTTTTAAGAACGGGTTTTTTTCTTGGATTCATTTTATTTTTTGGTGCGTACACTTGTTTACATATACAGATTGAATTGCTGAATAAGGCATGAGTTTAAAGTTGTTTACGCGTTCTCGTTTCTTCCTTGGCTGTGTTTGTGGTCGAACTTGAAAGAAACAGATCTCTTGGTGATGGCACCAATCACTTGTCAAAGAACGTTGGTCTGATGTTTGGTTCCACGAAGCGCCATCTCTGCCAAAAATCTCCCTTCGCAATTCCTCGAATTGAAGATTCGAGTGTTGTATAAACAAAATCGCGGATCAGTCAATCAGCCTTCAGGAATGTCATTCACTCATCTTAATGGCGAAGATCTCTTTGACTAAGCTCCAATCACTCCCTCTTTTTCCCTCCTCTCTCTCGTTGTATCTCTTTCTCTGTATCTCTCTTTTTCTCCCTTGATTCGATTCTTTTATTAATCTGACACGCACCCCTTTTGAATCATTTCCATATTCCGGTTCCTTTCTACTTGGTATATCCTCTCAAGAATCTTGTTCACATCTTATCTCGTTTCCCAAATAAAAGAATTCGTTTTGGACTCCGTTCAAGTTTCTCCTTACTGACTAAATACTTGCTGTTAGCAGGGGGTTAAACTTTAAGGTGCCGTTCAATTTAGGAAAAATTGTGGCTCCATTTCAGACGCCAAAACTATCTCCTTGCTCTAGCGCTAGTGAAAAGGAGATAGACTTCCTTAATGTCTGAAGCGAGAGTAATTGTATGCACACATTTCCCAAGGGTATTAGCTCTATGTGAAATGTAAACAGCCTCGTCCGGGATTTAAACTCGGGCCGACGGGGCAATTTCCTACGACTCTAAACATTACACCACGCACCTCCATCTAAGTTCTGATGTAAGTAATTAATTAAAGTCGTCGGGGCGGCCTGATGTCGGTATCAGCCATGCAGCGAGATAGTCTATCCCCTTTTCAATAGCGCTAGACCAAGGAGATTATTT
>CM042158.1:51442797-51452889 GCA_023376005.1 Doryteuthis pealeii
GGCAAATTGTCGGACAAAGAAGAACAAACACAAAAGAAGAATGCAGACACTTGTATTACAAAATTTACAAGGTTTACAACAGTACAAGGATTTACATGAAATGGTTTAACAACAAAAAGGGTACAAGGATTTACATAAAATGGTTTAATAACATAAAAGGGTTTAACAACAAAAAGGGTACAAGGATTTACATAAAATGGTTTAACAACAAAAAGGGTACAAGGATTTACATAAAAGGGTTTAACAACAAAAAGGGTACTAGGATTTACATAAAATGGTTTAACAACAAAAAGGGTACAAGGATTTACATAAAAGGGTTTAACAACAAAAAGGGGGTTTGCAAATTAGTTGGAATTCGCGACCAGACTTATCTGTTCTAAGAGTTCTTGGTGTGGTGATAGGTGTTCTTTCGTTGTAGGGAATGGCTCTTTGCGAGCTGGTTATGTGGCCCTGTTCAAGAATTTTAGGGAACGGTGAATCGCGACTACAATTAGTGCGTGTTCTGTGATAGGTTACGGTGGATGGGGCCCTCTCAAGGTGATTATTAGGTTCTCAGTATGCTAAATAGTAACGGCCGACAAGTTTGCCTGATACTATGCCTAGAAAGGGTTTGACTCAAAAAATACGTCCGTCCAGTATGAGGGCCCCCAGACAAGTGGAGGGTTTTGATTTTGGCGCCAATATGCCATTGGCGATTTGTCCCCCTAGTGACAGGGGAAGATAATTCAGATGGAATTTCCGATAGTATTGGTGTAATGAATATGCATATCCCTAGGTAGCCCCCTCACAGTAATCTGATTGGTTATTGTTCGCTATAAATACTGAACAATGTAGAGGTATAATGGCCTAATACGATTACTACGATTACTACTATCTGACACCTACTATTACTACGCACCAGCTTCATACTTACCTGCGAATGTACCTCACTCCTACTTCTACTAGTATATCCCTTACCGAGATATATCAGGTATGTCAACCATTATCGGGTTATTTTATGCTGAAGACATTTTGTTCTATTCAGGCATGATGGGTACTTAATTTTTTTAAGGTTAATTTTTTAAACACATATTTTTGAAACTCATTTATCTATTTCACCCATAGATGGGTGTAACGTAGTAATATGGTCACGGTACCAAAAACGATATATGTTGTATAGCGGGGCTTGTCGACGTGTCTCCAAATTCATGGCACTAAAAAGGTATTTGTTACGCGGCGGTCGCCTTGTCGATAAAAAAGGTACCACGCGTGAGATATATCGTCACAAGGGCTTAGCTTTTATTTTCGGGCTCGTCTCGTTGCTCTGTTCGTAAAGGAGGAAAGGCAGAGAGAAAGAGAGAGAGGACTCTGTTAAATTACTGTAATCCCACATTAGGGACCAGAGACCCGTCCGAACTCTACGCCGTCGGAAAGCAAAAGAGACCGATCTTGCTGTTCGTCGTTCCTCGTAACTTCCGGTTCTGGTCAACCCCCGTATCCTGTATCCGCCAGACAGCGAGGGAGTCTATCCATTTTTCACTAGCGCTAGACCAAGGAGATTTTTTAGCGTCTGAGGAGGAGCACCTTACCTACCATCAGCTCGTCACTTTACCGCACAGATCCCTGTGCTACTCATACGCTGATTTGGCGAGGACTGGTATCGAATCAGGAACGTTCTGATTCCTAGCCGAACACTCTCCCTGCGTAAATCAATACAATAAGGATGTTGGCGATGGTAATGATGGAGATGATAATGATGAACAAGAAATTCTAATTTAATAAAGACTGGGAGGTAAATAGAATTTAGAAAGACAATATATAATATATATATATATATATATATATATATATATATATATATATATATATATATAGAGAGAGAGAGAGAGAGAGAAACTGAGAAGATAACTGAGATGAAGAAAACTGTGTTTACAGACAGGAAAAAAGAAAAAGAGAGAAAAAAAATGGAAGTGACCGTAGAGCTGCTCCTTTGAGTGTTGCTGCTTCCAGATTTTGTTAAAAAAGAAAACAGCATCCTTATACAGTTCACATCTATTTTTTTTTATCTTCTCTTTTTGTAAGAGTCCAAATAGTGCAGCGATATAGTGGTACTCACACGGCTTCAATGGATATGTCATTGCATATCTTTGTCAAGTGTATGAGCTCTATGTGAAATGCAAATAGCCTTGTCCAAACAGTATCCTTGTACAGTTCTCATCTAGTTTTGTTATCTAATCATTTTGTAAGAGTCCAAGTAGTACAGTGATATAGTAGTACGCACACGGCTTCAATGGATAGGTGATTGCAATCCTTTGCCAAGGGTGTGACCGCTATGTGAAATGCAAATAGCCTTGTCCAAACAGCATCCTTGTACAGTCTACATCAAGTTTTGTTATCTAATCATATTGTAAGTCCAAGTGGTACAGCAATATAGTAGTACTCACACGGCTCTAATGGATAGGTGATTGCATACCTTTGTCAAGGTATTCGCTCTATGTGAGATGCAAATAGCTTTGTCCAAACAGCATCCGTGTACAGTGTACATCTAGTTTTGTTATCTAATCATTTTGTAAGAGTCGAAGTGGTGCAGCGATATAGTAGTACTCACACGGCTTCAATTGATAGGTGATTGCATACCTTTGTCAAGTGTATGAGCTCTATGGGAAATACAAATAGCATCTTTGTGGAGATCCCTTGTGTTCCTTAGTGAAGAATCCTTGGTTGTTCCTTAGTGTTAGGTAGAATCCTTTGGTTGTTCATTCGTGAAGAATCCTTGTGTTAAGCAGTGGCTGATCCACTCGTCCGTGTCGAATACGTGCAAATGAACGGCTTTTAATGTCAATGATTTAGTAGTAAACTAACCACGTATTCGGGTGTGTTGATTGTGTAGATTTAATCCACGGGCCCACACAGAGTCTCTAAGTTTAAATGGTGGACTTCTGCACATCTTATGTATCTAAAAACAAGCCAACAAGCCTAATACTTAATGAGATTTAATCAAATATCCAATTTTAAATATTGCGTTTCCTACAGACTGAGCTAAGCAAACCCCGCGTAAATCAATAGAATGATGATGATGATTATGATGCTGATGATGATGAGGAGGAGGAGGAGGAGAAGGAGGAGGAGGAGGATGGCGGCCAAGTAATTCTGATTTAATAGGGATAAAGAAGTAGAAATAATTTAGAAAGACAAAAACATTATAGAAAATCAAAAGAAAACTGTGATGGAGAAAATTGTGTTTACACTGCAGACAGCAACCAATGAGAGAGAGAAAAAAAAAAGAAATCAGGAAGAAGATTTTAAAGGAAGGAACAGTGAAAAACAAAAAAAAAACGAAAAAAACAAACGAAAAGCAAAAAAATAACAAAAAACCCAAACCAACGAACATCACAGACAGTGTAAAGACATTTATTTTTACATATAAGAGAAATGTAAAAAAAAAAAAAATTTAAAAAATAAAGATGTAAAAAAAAAAAACAAAAAAAAAACAAGATATGATGATCTTGACGCTGGGGTTAAAAATAATATGGAGAAATACATTAAAAAAGTTTTTAGTATAGGGTTTTAAAAAAATTGCTACGAGCTCCATATCAAACAGGAAAGAAAATTTTAATATGAAAACTGTGTGAGTTATTTTGTTGGCTGTTACAACACCAATTCTGAGAGCGTATTGAATATGAACAACTTTGTTTGTACTTCAAATGAATTCACCAAATCTCGTATTCTCAGTGAAAAATTTTAAAAATCAGCTGAAAGATTATGACATATTAAACAGTAATAGAAAATAAAAAAAATGTGTTCACAAGTCAGTTCAAAAATGAGTGGTGTCAAGTTCCGAGTCAATAAAAATAATAAAATTCTGTTTTGTATTAAATCTAGAAAAGTTCAAGGTTACGAGGTTGGCTGGTTGGTTGGTTGGAGTTTGCGGCATTCCCTTTGGTTAAAGGCAGTCATATGGAAATCTGATCTCACTGACAAGTTAAAGCGACAAATCTTCCAGGTTGTGGTTGTGCCAGTGCTGTTGTATGCCTGCACTACATGGACCTTAACGAGGTGCCTTGAGAAGGTAAAACAGTCTTCCTTGTCTAGTCCTAGTGAAAAGTGGGTAGATTCCCTCTATGTTCAGCTGATACGGAGAATAGTCCACTCCACCGAACAACTTTATATATATATATATATATATATATATATATATATATATATGAGTATGAAAAAGTGGAATGAAAACATCACACAATGCTGTTAAAGAAGAAAACAATTTATAATATAATATATATTTTCTTCTTTAACAGCATTGTGTGATGTTTTTCATTCCATCTTTTCATACTCATATTGTCGGATTCATTTCCTTTCTTTTAACTTATATATATATATATATATATATATATATATATATATATATATATTCGGTGCAGGCCGAGTCACTACCGCATAGCCTGGAGAAGGCAGCAAATAGTATCGGCCTCTATGTGAACTTCGATAACGCTAAGTTCATGTGCTTCAAAAAGAAAGGAGATCTTCACGCTTAACGGTAAGCCTCTGAATCCAGTAGAACAATTCATATATCAGGGTAGTAATATCTCATCCACAGAAAGCGATATTAAGACACGAATAGGAAAGGCATAGGCAGCCACAAACAGATTATCAGTCATATGGAAATCTGATCTCACTGACAGTTAAAGCGACAATTCTTCCCGGCTGTGGTTGTGCAAGTGCTGCTGTATGGCTGCACTACTTGGACCTTAAAGAAGCGCCTTGAGAACAAGCTGAATGGGAGTTGCACAAGAATGATGGGGCGGTCCTGAACAAGTCATGGAAGCAGCACCCCACAAGGAAGCAGCTGTATGAACACCTGTCTCCCATCTTACATACTACTTTATATGTTTATAACTAAGAAACACACAAAATTTGCATTTTAATTTTTCATAATTAAGTGATATAATTCAATAATTAACAAAACATTTTAAAAATACAGTATACACACCTTCCACCTCCACCCTACTCACGTCGACATGAGTTTAGTTTTGAACTTCCCAGACAGAAGACCCCGTCGTTGTATGCATAAACATACGAATGTTCATTTAAAAAAAAAATTATTTCAAGCTGCCACAACCATCCACCCGATCTCCCGTCGGCACAATTCGAGCTTTGAAGTAGCTTTAACTGTAATAAAAAAAAACTGTTCTAAAATAATTTTAAAAAACCCTCCCATCCCATGCGTCGGTACAAACTTTGAACTTCTAAGTATATGGTCGTAGAAAGGCAAATTGATACTCATATGTGTTTTTATTAGGTATCAACAGTTCAAGGCGCCAATTTTTCCTGGTGTTAAAATTTTTTTAATCGATCATGGACGGGTACTTTTGCTTATATATATATATTAATATATATATATATATAATATTTGATATATATATATATATTATTATATAATATATGATATGAGAGTACGCAAACAATTTGTTTTGATATGGTGATGGGCGATAGCCGACAATTTTTAGGAGAATGATTGCTTAATTTAAGTCATACCTAATTTGAAAAATAATTAGTAGATAATTAAGGAATTAGGTGAATAATCTGTTCAAAATGTAAGGCGCAAACAAATCGAGAAAAAGTCAATCTCTGTATGTACATTTTGGTCTATTATGCCTCATCAGCAGAGTTATAGACTGGAAGCCGCTTTGTGTGTGATTCGAACCTAACTGCTAGGCTGAGAGGCGGGGATTCTAACCATTAAACTATCTGTTTTTTACCAGATTTCTCGTTTTGTTTTTAAACTGATATATCCTACATTTTTTGGAGACTTGCAGCACGGCAGTATGAGGGTACGCAAACAGTTCGTTTTGATATGGCGATAGCCGACAATTTTGGGGAGAATAATGTGCTTAATTGAAGTCATACCAAATTTGAAAATTAGGTATGACCTAATTTGAAAATGAATTAGTAGATAATTAAGGAATTAGGCGAATATATCTGTTCAAATGTGAGGCGTAAACAAATCGAGAAAAGTCAATCTCTGTATGTACATTTCGGCCTATTATGCCTTATCAGCAGCGGCTTCCAGTTTATAACTCTGCTGATGAGGCATTATAGGCCGGAATGTACATACAGAGATAGACTTTTCCTCGATTTGTTTACGCCTTACATTTGCACAGATATATTCAGCCTATTATGCCTCATCAGCAGTGGCTTCCAGTCTATAACTCTGCTAAAAAGTAAAGAGTGCTCAATACTTAAGTAGAGCAAATAAAAAGTTAAACCTAATGAGTCAGATATACCTCTAAAAGTTTCGCTTAGTGCTCTTCAGAGCAAAGATCTGACTCTTTGCCTTCGAAGAGCACTACTTTAGTAGGTATATCTGACTCATTAGGTTTAACTTTATATATATATAATAATATATATAATATATATATATGTGTGTGTGTGTGAGTGGTGTGTGTGTGTGTGTGTGTGTGTGTGTGTGAAATCCTGCTTAAAAATGATCACGTGTCGCACCATGTTTGTGCAGACGGTTTGAGTACATTCATACTGTCTGAGCACTGTGTGAAAATGTAAACTGCGGTGTTTAGATATTGAACTCGGGTAGCCGAATGAATGCACAGCGATCATCGTTACACCCGAGCGCATCCTTCAATTTCTAATGTGGCCAATAATCTTCCTAGGCGTTAGCTTTATGGGGAATGTTTTTTTGAGAAAAGAAAATACTAACTTTCGAAAACAGATTTTCTCTCTTGCATATAAGCTAGTCAGTTATAAATCATAAAATTCATCTTTGAAAATCTGTAATACAGTCATCACGTATTTATCTTACTGTCTCTTTTTATATACTCCAGACAAATTCAGATTTGTCAATAATGATAGTGTCTTTGTAGCTATAACGTCTTGCGTTTCTTTGAATGAATGAGCTCATCCAGTTGTTTCTTTCACTCGAAGAGGAACCGGATGTGTCCAATAGTCTATCAATAGGCATTTCTAACTGCATAAACAAGGGAGGGAAAGATGGAAAGGTAATTAATTAAGCCGGTCTGGTCGAAGAATCAGGAAAAAAAAATTTAAAGAAAATAATAAACATGTGCGTAATCGTATAGGTGAATCAACTCTCTGCCCCCCCCCTCTTCTCTCTCTCTCTCTCTCTCTCTCTCTTATGTCTGTCTGTCTGTCTGTCTATCTCTCTCTCTCTATATATATATATATACATATATATACATATTTATGTGTGGCGCATGTGTGTATGCGTCTGTGTCGTGTGTTTTATCAATGCCTGAAGAATATTTCAGAAAACATGTGTCACTGATGTATAAATAATAATAATAATAATAATAATAATAATAATATAATAATAATAATAATAATTGGGAAGGTGATCTCTTGGGAATTATGCAAAAAATTAAATTCTGACTATATAACAAAATGGTATATACGTAAGCCAGAATCTCTTCTTGAGAATAAACGCATAACATTCTCTGGGACTTTGAAGATAAAAACGGATCTCCTTATCCCAGCAAGAAGACTAGACTTAGTATTGATAACAATAAAGAAAAAACTTGTCAACTGGTGGATTTGCAGTTCCAGCAGATCACAGTGTGAAGGTGAAGGAAACGAAAAGATGGACAAATATCTGGACCTTGCCAGAGAACTGAAAAGCTATTGAATATGAAAGTCCAAAAGTTTGGAAAAAAGACTGGTAAATTTGGAAATCAGAGGAAGAATTTAGACCATCCAGACTACTGTACTGTTGCAATCGGTCAGAATATTCAGAAGAGTCCTGGAGACCTGAGGAGACTTGTTGTCACTCAGACTCCAGGGAAATACCATCAGCTAATCTGGCGTGAAAAACTAAGAAATCTAATAATAATAATAATGATAATTACTACTACTACTACTACTACTACTACTAATAATAATATAATAATAATAATAATAATAATAATAAATTGCTTTAAAAAATATAATCCATTTTGTGGACTTTCTTTTTTATAAATATCTAGAGTAAGTAAAGTCGTCGGGGCGGCCTAATGTCGGTATCAGCCAGATAGCGAGGGAGTCTATCCCCTTTAACTAGCGCTAGACCAAGGATATTATTTTAGTCGTTTGATGTGGAGCACCACACCTACCATCAGCAGCTAACTTTATCGCACAAGGCCGGTATCGAACCAGGAACCCACACACACGCACCAACACACACACATGTATATATATTTATATATAAATATTATATATATATATATATATATATAAGCGTGTGTGTGTATACACGTACATATCTATATATTCATATTGAAACACACACACACACACACACACACACACATATATATATATATATATATATAGAGAGAGAGAGAGAGAGAGAGAGAAAGAGAGAGAGGAAAGAGAGAGAGAGAGAGAAAGAGAATATATATATATATATATATATATATATATATATATATATAGAGAGAGGAGAGAGAGAGAGAGAGAAATTTATCTTTCTGTTTCATTATTATAAATAATAATATAGGAGAGTGATTTCAACGATAGTCGCACGTAAGTGTTGACGATAAAAAAAACGCAGATCAATCACCTGTAATTCATTTCAGTAATCGATTTTGTAATTTTCGTCGACGGGGTCCTTAATTTTCTCTAACCACCGCGTCCCACACCCCCGCCGTCTGATGCCACTTAGAACTTACTCGAAATATCGTCATCTGGATAATTTCTTTTTATCACCATACATTTCCCCTTGGTGCATAAATAGTACAGCAAATTCGAAAATAAGCATCAGCAGCAAATCCGGGATCCTCATATTATAGTCTGACTAACTTGGATTTTTTCTTTCATATTTTCTTTAGTCTTTTTTCTTCCACTTTCTCATAGTTTATTTTCACCAACCGTTTATATGCGTCTAGCTTGCTATCAACTTAACGCGTTGTTATTCTTATCGATCGCTACTACCTATTTTAACCGATTTTCTTAGATTGGTAAATATAACACTTATATATATATATATATATATATATATATATATATATATTATATATTTATACCAAACCCTCCGCACGAGCAGGATGCGACACAAGGAAATTTTTTAAGCGGAGATTAACAGGTTTGAATTCAGAGTTTTTCCTTCTCCCAGACAGGTTGGCCTTGCAAAGGCTAAAAAGCCGGTTTGCCCGATTATTTACCCATGCTGAGTGGAATATAGTGGGATTCTTACTTTCTAAGGTTATTAGTGTTTGTATGAAACTGCAAACAGTTTCGTCTAAGATTTGAACTCCGGTCGATGAGTCCATTTCCTATGACTCTAACCGTTTTGCCACACGCCTCTGTCTGTCTGTGTGTGTCTCTCTCTCCTCTGCCTCTCTCCCTCTGTCTGTCTGTTCTCTGCTCTGTCTCTGTCTCTCTGTGACTCTCTCTCCCCTCTCTCCCTCTCTCTCTCTCTCTCTCTCTCTCTCTATATATATATATTATATATATATATATATAATATTTGCCATTGCTTGATAAAACGCAAAAAATTTTTCAACAGTGAGCTGCGTGAATGTAGCTTTTTAAGTCCACCTGAGTCTTGCACATCTTCCCACATTCATAACAAGTTGTCCCAGGACCACAGGGTAATGTATTGGTCATTTCGCCGATGCACAGTTTGGTGACTCATCGGGCCAGCTCTGCTCAGACATGACCTTCTGCACTGTTCACACAATATACCAATTAGAAGCCCTTGCTCATTCACTGCATTTTGGATGTTCCCCTTGCGAACGTCTCGTTTTAATTGGTCTCAAATTTCTTTGTGCCTTCCTACAAAGTTTTTTCTCCACTGCCCACGATCCAAAGCTTTACTCTTCCAGGTTTTCTTGTCGATGCTACACTTTTTCAAGATCGACTTCAAGCGATGTTGTACCTCTTCTTAGGCATTTGAGGCAAACGCTTTCCATTTAGTTGTTTAGGAAGTAGCCTATCATTTATCCTTACAAATGCCAGCTCAACCTCAATCTATGCTTGGATATAAGAGCTTCGATACTTTTGACTCCTTCCAGAAACTCAATGTCACTGTTAGTCTAGGAAAAGGAAAATCTGAATTCAAAACTCGTTAAAATTCCGCTTAAGAAATTGACCTTGGGGAGGGCTGTT
>CM042158.1:51452989-51477475 GCA_023376005.1 Doryteuthis pealeii
AAAAGTAAGGAGCTGATGGAGGGTGTGATGCTCCCACCCCATTAAAAACACTCATCGGACATATGAACCTTTAGCACCCTTTTTGATCTCTATTAGAAGGGACATGTTTTCCATTTCACGTCAATATCCGGTTGTTTTAACAGATGACTTTAATTTTTTTTTAATTATAAACAGAATATAACCCTAACCTAAAAACAACGATACTGGGTGTAAATGAAAAACATGCGCTTTCTTAACCGAGATCAAGGGGTTCCTAAGGCATTTGGTCGAATCATCTTGTTTCGCTTTGGTAAATCTGAAAATACTTCACTTAAATTATAGAAGGAAAAACTTTGAGATTTTCGTTCAACTGACAATTTCAAAATAGGCGCAATAGATATGTGAAGTAGAGGTGTACAGGTTTTTCCTCAATAAGAATCACGCGATAATATTGAGCGGAAAAGGGGCTTTATACTCGTAGAATAGTTTAATAGAGAATGGTAAAGCAGCATGTGTTAATTCAATTGGCAAGTATCGCTTATATAATGAAAAAGAATGGTGAATAAACGATTGATATTCATTCTTATGAAAATAGTCAAAGAAATTTTAATCCCTCTTACATGTTTTAAGGATGGATGAATGTCTTTTCATAAGATTGTGTGAAACTACAAAGCGCGATTCATATGGTTTATAATTGATTATTTGTATTTAAAAATACAATAAATTCATTCATCAAAGGAAAAACAAGTGCTCGTATGCTATCTTTCATTGTTTAGATAGTGTGTGATGAATTCTTATCTAACTATATTATTCATGTTAGGAAGAATTCTATGGTGGCTGAGGGGCCAACTGGATTGGCGCTTTTGATATTTATGAAGATTTTATTGTTTTTGTGTCAATGGAAGAAAGTGAAAGTGAAAGTGGTCAATCTTTGACGTTTTGTGGCAAGATATCAATTAAAAAGCGGCGTTAAATTCGGTTTGGTAGTAAGTTGGGGTTTGATTAAAACAAGGATTTCGCTTTATTCTTTTGAGATGGAAAAGTCTTTTTTTCTTGGCGAAGGAATCAGTGATGTAGTGAAGTAATGGAGACTAATTGAAAGAAGCAGAGAGTGAGAGAGAGAGGAGAGAGCGTGCGAAGAGAGAGGAGTGAGAGAGAGAGAGAGGAGAGAGAGAGAGAGAGAGAGAGAGGGAGAGAGACGAGAGCAGAGACAGGAAGAGCAGAGAGATGATAGATAGATAGATAGAGAGCGAGAGAGTGTGTATGAGAGAGAGTGTGTTAGAGAGAGAGAGAAGAGAAGAAGAGAGAGGAGAGAGGAGAGGAGTTAGATAAGATATATATAGATAGTAGAGAGCGAGTTGTGTGTGTGTGTTAGAGAGTGTGTTGCTAGAGAGAGAGAGAGAGAGAGAGAGGAGAGAGAGAGTGAGGCTCGTATATATATATATATTATTATATATAAAAGAGAGAGAGAGAGAAAGATGTTAGTTGATGGATAGAGAAGAGAGAGAGTGAGTGCGTGTTAGAGAGAGAGGAGAGAGAGAAGAGTGGGTGTGTGTATTAAGGAGAGGAGGATGAAAGAGAATGAGAGAGAGCGAAGAGAGAGAAAAGAGAGAAGAGAGGGAAGCGAGAGTTAGAGTGAGGTTGTATATTTATATTGAGAGAGAAGAAAAGAGGGAGAGAGAGAGAGAGAGAAAGAAAGAGAGAGAGTGTGTGGTGTATGTGTGTTGAGAGAGAGAGGTGTGTGTGTTAGAATGAAGAGCGAGTGTATGTGTGAGAGAGAAATGTTAGAGAGAGGACAGACATACAGAGACAGACAGAGCGAAGAGTTGAGTGGTGTAGAGAGAGAGAGAGAGAGGAGAGAGAGAGAGAGAGAGAGAGAGGGCGGGGAGATACTATGGTCTTTCTTCTGAGTATGTGGTTTTTTGTTTGATTGAAGGTTCTATTACGTCTTTTTATTATATCCCCTCTCACAGAATAATGCGACTGTTGCCAAAACTAATTTGGTTAATAATTAAATTTTAAGAGAATAGATGGAATGATAATTGATATGCATGTATATATTGGTTGGTGGTGACTCACATGACCGAAAATGACTTACCATGGGTATATTTAGTAGAGCAAAGCTGCTTCAAGTGGAAGTGCAAGTGCATGTTTTCATGTACGTTTCACGATGAAACCTCCTATTTTGTACTTGATTATGTATTTGAAATACATCTGTTTTTATTCATTGTGTTGAGTATTTATTTATTGCCCTACAGGTATAAAATTATGATATCAGCTACTTAGAGTGAACGGGTTGTTTGCTTGGATTATTAAGGCAGTCATCTTGGTTGGGTTATTTTATGCAGGACATTTTGTTCTATTCTCTTAATGGTATTTTATCCGAAGAGTTTTTTTTTTTACTGATTCTTGATAGTTTCAATTTTTTTAGCACTATCTTTGAGGGTAGCAAAGATTCTAACATACGTAGTTCAAGTACTCCTGAAAAATGTATAAGTTTTAAAAACTCAATTTCTTTTTTACAACTCAATTTTTGATTCAATTTCTTAACTATTTTTCTAATTTAACCGTAATGTGATCCTAACAGCTACTAATCAATTCGGGTAGAGAGAACCTAGAAATAATGGTAATGAAGGGTACTCATATATACCCAGGGATCCAGAATGAACTTTACATGATTTTAAATCATACCCGAAAACTAAACACTCACCACGCCTTCTAGCACATATATGATAAAAGGGGTTGGAGCTTTTACATCAGGGAATTGGGGCGGTAAAAATCGGTTACTAGGGTTTGATTTGAGCAGCGATTGTTGGAGGGGGAATTCAGACCCGCGCTTTAGCTAGTTAATGGGTAAGAGGTGTGGTTGCATAATCATGGACTGCTCCTAATCTTAGAGAATAATTGTTTAAACAATACTTATTTTATAATGGTATTCCGTCTACTGGTCAACACCAGGGTAGTCCTAGTTGATAGATAAATCGGTTAAATCCTCTTGAGGACATAAATTCACCATGTATGTAACCTGCCAAATAAAAAATACTAAAATCAAGGAATTACGGAAATTTAATGAAATTTTCAGATCTTGATACATTAATAAATTAAAGATGATAATGTAGATTATTCTTAAATTCGTTAATTCCTTGATTTTAGTATTTTTTTATTTGGCAGGGTGACATACGAATGGTGGTTTATGTCGTCAGTAGGATTTAACCGATTTATTATCAATAGGATATCCGTGTTGACCAGGTAGACGGAATACCATTATAAATATAGTATTGTTAAACAATTATCTCTAGGATTAGGAGGCAGTCATGATATGCAACCACATCTTTGACTACTTAGGCTAACGCGCGTCTGAGATTCCACTCCAACAATCGGCTGCTCAAATCAAACCTAGTACGATATGTTTGTAACCGCCCAATTGCCCTGATGGTAAGCTCCAACCTTTTTATGCATTATGTGCTAGAAGGCGGTGGTTGAGGGGTTTTAGTGTTCTGGGTATTGTGTTAAATGATGGTAAAGTTCCATTTCTGGATCCTGGTATTGGGGTAGGCCTTCATTACCATTATTTTAGGTTTCTCTGACCGAAGTGATAGTATTGTTCAGGATCACATTTACGGGTTAAATAGAAAATTAGTTAAGACATTGATGCAATTGAGTTTGTAAAAGAAATTGAGTTTTAAAAACTTATCATTTTTCAGGTGAGTAACTTTGAAACTACGTATGTTTGAGATCTTTGCTACGCTCAGATAGTGCTAAAAAAATTGAATACTATCAAGAATCAGTAAAAAAAACGTCTTCGGGATAAATACCTTAAGAATGATAGACAAAATGTCCTCGATAAATAACCACAAGAGTTTGACTTGCGTATAATCCAAGAAAAACACGTTCACTTTCTAAGTAGGCTGATATAATTGTTATGACTGTTTAGGGCAATAAATAAATACTAACACGGAGATTGAAGTAAGAACAGATGTATTCATACATATAAGTACAAATGGGAGGGTTCATTGTGAAACGTACATGAAACATGCACTTGCTACTTCCACTTGAGCAGTTTGCTCTACTAAATATACCCTATGGGTAGTCATTGTTCTGGTCATAGGGTGAAGTCACTAACAATATATAACAATGCATATCATTTATCATTCCATCTATTCTATAATTGTAATTATCTAACCAAATAGTTTGGCAGTCGCATTTTATTTTTGTGAGAGGGGGGATATAATAAATGGGTAATAGAAACTTTTCATCAAAAAAAACGCACATACTCAGAACGAAAGCATAGTGATCTCCGCCCTCTCTCTCTTTCTTTATCTTCTCTCTCTTCTCTCTTACACTCATCTAACTCGCTTGTTGTCTTGTATGTCTGTCTCTCTCTCTAATTTCTCTTACACAGTACACTCGCTCTCCTTCTAACACACACTCTCTTCTTCACACACATACACACACATCTCTCTCTCTTTCTCTTCTCTCTCTCTCTCTTCTCTTTCAATATAAAATATATCACCTCATTAACTTGCTCTCTCTTTTCTTTTTCTTCTCTTCGCTTTCCAGTCTCTTTCTATCCTCTCTCTCTCTATACAACACGCATCTCTCTCTCTTCTCTCTCTCTCTCATACAGCACTTCACGTCTTCTCTTATCTATCCTCTATTATATTTTCTCTCTCTCTCTTCTTATTATATAAATATATATATATATATATGACCTCATCTCTTCTCTCTCTCTCTCTCTCTCTCTCTCTCTAGACACACTCTCTACAACACACACATACTCGCTCTCTATCTATCTATATATATCTATCTAATCTCTCTCTCTCTCTCTCTCTCTTCTCTCTTCTCTCTCTTTAACACAGCTCTCTCTCATACACACTCTCTCGCTCTCTATATATCTTCTATCTATTCTCTGCTTGTCTCTGTTCTGTCTCTCTGTCTCTCTCTCCTCTCTCTCTTCTCTCTCTCTCTCTCTCTCTCTCTCTCTTCTCTCTTCGCACGCTCTCTCTCTCTCTCTCCTAACTCTCTTGCTTTCTTCAGTTAGGTCTCATTGATTCACTACATCACTGTATCCTGCCAAGAAAGACTTTTCCCATCTCAAAAGATAAGCGAAATCCTGTGGTTTTTAATCAAACCCAATTATACAATCGATGTACGCCCGGCTTTTTAATGTGATATTTGCACAAAGTCAGAGATTTGACACTTTCACTTTCACTTCTTCATTGACAAAACAAATGAAAATCTTTCATTAAATACAAAGCGTCCAATCCCAGTTGGCCCTCAGCCACATAGAATTTTTTCTAGCATGAATAATAGTAGTTAGATTAAGTTAATGTCATTCTCATCACATTATCTAAACAATGAAGATATCATAGAGCAACTTGTGTTATTTTTTGATGAAATGAATTTATTGTATTTTTAAATACAAAGATATAATCATATAAACCATATGAATCCGGGGCTTTTTGTAGTTTCACACAATCTTATGAAAAGACATTCATCCTCCTTAAACATCGTTTAAGGGAAGGGATTAAGAATTTCTTTGATATTTCATAAGAATGAATATCAAATCGTTTTTTTGTCAACATTCTTTTCATTGATATAAGCGATACTTGCAATTTGAATTAACTACTGCTGGCTTTTACCAATTGCTTTTCAACATATTCTACGACGTTAAAGGGCCTTTTTCCGGCTCAATATTATCGCGTGATTCATTTTATTGAGGGAAACCTTGTAACCTCTGACGTCACATGATCTGAATGCGGCATTTTGAAATTGTCAGTTGAACGAAAATCTTCAAGTTTTCCTTCTTATAATTGAGTGAAGTTATTTTTCAGATTTTCCAAAGCGCTAACAAGATGAATTGGGACCAATGCCTTAGGCAGCCCTTTTGATCTCTTAGAAGCGTCATGTTTTTCATTACACCGTCAGTATGCGGTTGTTTGTTAGGTTAGGGGTTAGTTTTATATTAAAAATTAAGTCTCTGTTAAAAACCGATATTGAGGTGTACAATGGAAAAACATGTCCTTCTTAAAGAGATCAAAAGGGGTGCTAAAGGTCATATGTCGATGAGTGTTTTTTTTAAATCTGGGTGAGCATCCCAACTCCCATCGCTCGCTTAACTTTACGACACAGATCAACTGTCTCTCATAATTAAGTTGCGGGGCAGTGTCGAACCAGGAACATTGTGGTTCCTAGCATTGCTCTAACCTCTGGATGGGAGGGGGTCCGAGTTCGATTAGTTTTCGCATCTTATAAACCATTCATCATCTTATAAGCAGGTTAGGGAAGAGATTAAAAATTCTTGATATTCTATAAGAATAAATATCAAATATCAAATCGTTTATTATGCATTCCTTTTCAAATTGATATAAGCAATGTTGACAATTTGAATTAACTACATGTAGCTTTACCTTGCTTTCAACTATTCTGCGACGTATAAAAGGCCTTTTTGCGCCAATATTACGGTATTCGTTTTATCCATGAAATCCTTATAATCTCTGCGTCACTGTTTTTCGATTCGATGCGGCATTTTGAAATTGTTAGTCGTAACGAATGGCGTTAAAGTTTCTTTTTAATTGGTGAAGTATTTTTTTTTTTTCAATTTAACCCGAGAGAATAAATTAAAAAATACTGAAAAGAACAGAATAAACGTAGTAAAAATTATTGATTTCAGAATTGAACTTCTAAAACACAAGGAGACATATTTACACACTGATTTATTCATTAATAAAGATTTTCTTTTTTTTACAATTCTTTATACTATGAAATAGATACTATTAGGACTGAGGCTTATTCTAGTAGGACCAATCCAAGCTAGTTTAACAGGTTTGAATTCAGAGTTTTTCACCTTTTCCTAGACTGGTTGCTTAACCAAGGTTAAAGAGCCAGTCTGCGCTATTTTACCAATATGTTGGAGGGAGAGTAGTTAGAATTATACCTTTCAAGGTATTAGCGCTATTTTGAAGGCGTAGAATATTCTCAATATATTTTAGTTCAAAGTTAACTGCCTGAAAAATGTCAAGTTTTAAATGAATAACAGGTTTTATTTATTTTATTCATTAATCTATCAAACAGTGAAATTTCATTAAATTCGTTATTTCTGAATTTTTTCCTTTGCGGGGTACATTCGAGATGAATTTTAAGGTCTGTTAAGTTCGATTTAACATAAAGATTTTACATGATAATTTTTATGATGATTAGGGCAATTTATTTCTAATAAAATACTATTTATTTGCAAATATTTTGTTAAGAAATACAATAAAAGATCCAATTCGTTAAAAACACTTGGATAATCTTATTGTTTAGGCATATTTTCAAAAATTATTTGTTTAAACACTTAGTTTTTATGTGCCTCTAGTTCGATGTAAGACATCGGAGTAGCCTAAGTTGGTATAGCCAGACAGCGAAGAAGTCTATCCTTTCTATAGCGTTAGAAAGGGAACAAAAAGGATTGTTTTTTAGTCTGAGTAGAGTGCCACACCTACCATAAGTTCCTGTGTACTCATACACTGAGTTGATGAGGGCAGGTGTCAACCCAGTAAACCTTGTGGTTCGCAAGAGGACGTCCTACGATGGAGAATGGGGGCGTTTTTTTAGATCATTTTAGTTTTATATAATATTATAAGGCCTTTCATTCCACCCCTGATAAGAGTTAAGCGGATGGATTAATAGTTTTTATCTGAATTTTTTTAGATGAGAGCTTGAATTTGTATTATTTGGGATTTATTCGGATATTGTCTATCTTTATTGTTTATTGCAAAAAGTTTGGGCCAGATGTGGCCCTCCGTCTTTTTCAGGTGTTTATTGTCGACTCGGAGCTTAATCGATACTCTGGAATTTTTTTTCGAACTCGGGAACCTGCTATGTAATCGGGAGCCGTCACGGAACTTTGACCCCAACCTTTATTCAATTTCACGGGTTTCCTGTTCTCATTCCATAACATAGCTGGGTACAAGTGTTTAAGCTGTGTTGATTTATTCCTTTTTACTGTCACCTTGATTAGATTGAAAATGCAGCCTAGAGATAAATGCTCATTAGAACTGTCTTAACAGCAACGCCGTTATCCATACATATCATCAGCTGTTACAAGTTTTTAAGGCTGTGTTAATTATTATTCTATGTTTACTATGCAGCTTGATCAGTTGAATCTGCAGCCTAGAGAATAATATCACTTAGAATGTTCTCTAACACAAGTGTATCCAAATACGTAATCTAGCTGGGGTACAAGTATTAAGTTGTGTTAATTTTATTATATGTACGTTCACCAGGATTGGATCTGCATGGTAGATATAATGTCATTAGACTATTTTTTAACAACGGCTTTATCCATGTACAATAGGTCGAATATCAAATAATACGGATTAACAATTCTTTGATATTTATGGAATAAATATCATGTACATTAATTTCATTTATAAGAGATAGTTGCAATTTTGAATAACGAGCTGTTGCTTTGCGTTCGCTTTCAAGTATTTGCGACGTATAAGGCTCTATTTTCAATGACTATTGTACAGAGGGATGATTTTAAACGGGCACTAAGATGAAAGTGTTTGTTCAAGATGCGCTAATTTAACATTGCAGGGTTTGTTAGAAAGTATGAGGGCTGTGTAAACATGTTTATATTAAGCTTAAATAAACAGAATCAAATTTATCTCCTCAAACAGTCCCCTTGGGAAGCGCACACAACGATGTGTTATTTCCGCTCTCGAAATAGGTCTTCAGATGACATTTTTAAATGATATATATCTTATATATATATATATATATATAATATACTATATTAACAATGGAAGGGTACCTACTCGAGTTTCATCGATTGATTTTAGGGTTACATTGTTAAAATTAATCGAGTTTTTCGATAATCTTAGATGGTATACATAATGCGTTGGAATGATCGATTAATTTACTAATGTAACCCTGAAGAAATCATGAGGATCGAGTAGGTTCTCCTTTCATTTGTTAAAATAAATTTTTTTGCTCTAACATTGTATTGAGCTCTTTGGTATTTGTTTTTTTCATCTTAATCTGGATACTTTCGCTTCAAACGATCGTACTCATAACGGTAAGTTACTACTTATACATTAACATATTATTATATATATATTATATATATTATATATTATATATCTATTATGGGGGGGCGTATCGGATGAATGTTGAAACTTTTTTGGTTGGTATTGATCTGGAGGGGAAATATAGGGGAGGAATAGATGTTCGATACAGCTGCGACAGAGGGGGGTGCAAAACAAGAAGTCCACAGTCTTCCAGCAAGCCAACTTCCCCTGGTCAACGTCTTTCGTTTCGTTTAGCAGCTGCAAAATCACATTTCGTAGTCAACTGCTACTGCAACTCTTACTGTGCTCGCGTTTGACTCAACGTTATTTTTGTACGTATTTACTGAACATCCTGACTTTGCGTCCGTCCAATGGCTAACTCGCATCTACTTCGTATGCGGGAGGTCGCGGCTCGATCCGGCAAGCAAGGAATGTCTTGTCATTTTTCGTTCTCGTCATAATTGCAACTGGATTAATGATAAGGAATGACTACCAAAATTCTAAAGTGATGAGTATTGTGTGCATTTTATTATCTATTATCTAATATTTCAAGTGGGCTCCACCTTTTGTAAGGGTTCTACTAAATGATTGTTTTACATTTTTCTTTAAATTTTCATGTGCTCTTCTTTGGTGAATATTGAGAAATTCTGGGAAGAGAGTTAAAGAATGAAGTTTAACTTAATTGTTAACTCCACTTAAAAATTGACGTGTACATCACTACTCGTGGAGATGGGTTAGTATAATATTATTATATATATATATATATATATGTGTGTGTTGTGTGTGTGTACCACTGATATGAAACCACACACACACCACAACACACACCACACACATATATATATATTATATATATAATATAGTATATATATATAATATATACTCTACATTTAATACATTACACTACTGTAATATTTAGCATCTCATATCTATGTACATTAAGTCGATCATTCTGTTTATATATAATTATATTATATATACACACACAAATATATCTATTATATATATACCACACAAAATTATATATATATATTTTATATATATATATATATA
This sequence comes from Doryteuthis pealeii, assembly GCA_023376005.1. Classification (NCBI taxonomy): domain Eukaryota; kingdom Metazoa; phylum Mollusca; class Cephalopoda; order Myopsida; family Loliginidae; genus Doryteuthis; species Doryteuthis pealeii. The sequence goes on from CM042158.1 coordinate 51,463,075, forward strand.
TATAGTGTTGTTTTAGGAAAAGTCCTCCGTATGTTTAGTAATATATATATTGAGATTTTTGTCTTTGTATTATTGTAGTTATCATTATATATTCTCTGTGAATAATATCAGAAAAACGGGTGTTTATTTATTTATTTATTTATTTTTGTTTCTTTTATTTGTAGTAGTGAATTTTTCGGGATTTCAAGTCAAGAAGGAGGGAGAATTACAGTGCCGATTCTACTACTAAATTAAAGAATAATAAACAATCGAGTTTTTGATTTTATTCCAGATTGAATATATTACGATATACATTATTATAATAGCAAATATACGCACCTCCGGTGAAGTATTTTAGTTTTATGTAATAAAATATTGTATTAATTAGAAGGCTACTGAAACTAAATAAGAATCGATAAAAAGATTTGAAACAGAGGGGAGTATAATAAAAGATTGACAGAGGGAGTATAATAAAAAATGGAACAACTAAACTATATATTCCATCACTCTCGTATTTATTGTTATTATTTTCTAATTTAGGTATTTAGTTATAGAGGAAGTAAAGAATAAATGACAATTATTTTATCTTGTTATGGATTTATTTAAGATTCATTGAGAGATTTTTGCTTATTTCATTAAATAAACCAACAGTTAGAACAATAATACTAAAGTACATATTATTAAATTCAATTTTTTAATATTCAATATGCATATTAGCTTCCGTTCACACTGTAAGCTGCTTTTTTGTTGTTATATCATAAATATAATTGCATGTTGTCAGTATGTAGACATAGTTAACAGTATTAATAATGTAAGACAATTATTATTAATATTGAGGTTTAGATAAAAATAAAAATCATGGGATGTGATGTCAATAACTAAAAGAAATTGTGACTGAGTAAGATATATTTCGGTTTAAGACGAAAAACCCAATCTCCATTATAATAAGATAATAAGGAAATTAATGCTTCACACTAATGCCAAACCTGAATATATGTACTTAAAAAAAGCGCATACAGATACAAAGTATTTTATATATATATATATATATATATATATATATATATTATGGGGGGGTATATATAACACATAATATAATTATACGCATATATATGTATATATGTGTGTGTGTAAAAATGGAAATTGGAAATGAATCCGACATATGAGGAAGAATGAATAAAGAAAAGAAAGAATAGAATGGATAATAAAGATGAATTTAATCAATATCACAATGTGGTTTCGGTCATCATCTGTGTGAAAATATTTCCACACAGAGAAATTCGACCTTCATCGTGAAATGTTATTTTATTCATTCAAATAGAATTTCACTCTGATGAAGGTCGAATATTCTCTGTGTGGAAATATTTTCACATGGATGAACTGACCGAAACACATGTGTAAGTGATATTGATTAAATTCATCTTTTATTATCCATTCTATTCTTTTCTTTTCTTTATTATCTTCCTCATATATATATATATATATATATATATATATATATATATATATATTAATATATATAATGGATATATATATGCACAAACTGACTGAAACTAAAACACACGCGCCAGACAGTGGCTGATAAATGGCTGATAATTCACGATTAGAATTATTTTGTCTATTCCACAAACACAGCTAGGATCACGCTACAGACAGAAATACACACGCCCGTCAGCATAAACAAAGACCAGAACACTGCCAATACCAACCCATTTCAACTGGTGTAACAGTCGGGCGGCAGCCAGCCGGTTTTGACTAGCGTGTTCCGCGAAAGCTGACACGAACCGGTGTGGCATCACCAGGCACCTTCCACCAACGAGAAGATTCAAGTGTCCCGGACCCATCACACTGCCAACAATCCAATTCTTGTAACAATCTGGTGGCATTTTAAAATACCTTGAGGTGGCTTTAGGTTATTAGGAATGATGCTTTGACCCGAAATCGTAAACTATGGCTGATGCCAGCTTCATCATCTAATGAATGCTTTTAAATCTGCACAACGTTTTTTTTCCGCATCATCTATTTATAACATTGTCATAATATATATATATATATATATATATGTGTGTGTGTGTGTGTGTGTGTGTGTGTGTGTGTGTGTGTGTGTGTGTGTATATATATATATAGGGAGTTTGGTATGTACGTGTCGATGTATAAGTTCAAACGGGAGGTCACTCAGATTCAAAATCTTGCATACATATTAACATCCTTCTAACTAAAAACCGCCAAATGTGGTTATTGATTTTTTTACTGATTAAGAGATATAATTGATTAATTAATTAATCAAAAATCAAACGATTTGCGATAATCGGGGCTGTGACTGCTGACTATATTCAGCCGTGATTTAAGATGCCGCTGCTGCTGCTGCTGGTAATTTGAAGTTGACGATTTTGTGCTCTTATCATTTCAGCTTGGAATTTCTTGCGTATCATCGGTCTAATCTTAGAAATGTTTATTTGGTTAGAAATAAAATAAAATAATCTTTATAAATATCTAATTTGTATGTGGTTTTATCGATTGAATCATTTTTACAGCAAAGTAATAACAATAATAAATGGAAACATTTAATTTAACGATTAATAATAAATCAACTTTGCTTTTATTATCAATACTTACATTTTAAAAATAAAATATATCCATATTTATTCAGTATTCATTTTTTCGTATGTACAAAAGAATTTTATAAAATGAAAAGAAAAAAGAAAAGAAATAAGACAAATTTTAATACAAACAATTGTAATTCTTAGCATTTTATTGTTACATTTTAATACGGTAAAAAAGAAGGAATTAAACGGATACATTTCATTTCTACCAGCAACAAGCAAGAGAGTTCGCTTAAAAAAGTTGTTTCAAAAATGTAAACAACAACAAAAAAAAAACTATTCTTAAAATAAAGAAATATTGAAATACACTAATTCTTAGTTTGTTTATCGTTAAATCTTTAATAAAGTCTAGGAATGCATTTTTTTAAATAATATTTTAAATGTAAACAAAAAGAAAAAAAATTCCTAAAATAAACAAACATTCTACTATACAAATTCTCCGCGATTCTTTTTAAATTTGATAAAACATTTACCAAATATTTTCTCCTCATCTCCTATGTTCTCCTCACTCGCTCTCTGGTGGTCCTAATTGTTTTAGTCCGGTCATGGACCGGGTATTTTTGCTAATATATATAAAGATAAAAATAATGAGTCAGATAAACCTACTAAAAGTTTCGCTAAGTGCTCTTCAAGGCTAAGATCCGAGTGTATAAATAGGTTAATCTTATTATTGAGTACTCTGAAGACGACATGGCTACTGTCAGTTTTCACACACACACATGTATATATATATATATATATATATATATATATACATAATATATATATATATATATATATATTAATATATATATATATAATATATCAATTGATAATAAGTAGTGCTCAATAATATTGATAGAGAATGCATATCTAATTCAAGGGAGTCGTACATATGAATTCATCAACGGTAACTAAGAGTGTCTCTGATATGTATTCCCAGATGATTTTCAAACAAATTTAGTTGGAAATCATATGTGAGAAACTGTCAGTCAGCAAGCATCGTTGATTCCATTACACACTACCCTAATATATATATATATATATATATTTATATATATTATATATATATATATATATATTCCCTATTTCAGTCTCTTTTGTACTTATTTGAAGATTTTATATGTGGTTTTATTGATATTTCCTTGTCTCACTCCATTGGTACGCTCACACACACAAACACAAACACAAAAACACAAACACACACATATGTATGTATATATATATATATATATATATATATATATATATATATATATGTCATCTTCAGACACCGTTTTTTTTTAGAAAAAACTTAACAAACCGTCATTTGATTATGATAAATTGATTTCGACCAGAGATTCAATATGAGTCTAGTCTCTCATATAGAAATTACAAAATTACACACACACACACACTAACACAACACACACAACACACACACACATATATATATATATATTATATATTATATATATATATATATCGCATACAAATACATGCATTTATATATATATATATATATATATATATATATGTGTGTGTGTGTGTGTGTGTGTGTGTGTGTGTTTATGTACGTCTGTATGTATTTACCTAGCCCTCCAAGGTCAATTTCTTAAGCGGAATTTAACGAGTTTGAATTCAGAGTTTTCCTTTTCCTAGACTAACAGTGACATTGAGTTTCTGGAAGGAGTCAAAAGTATCGAAGCTCTTATATCCAAGCATAGATTGAGGTTGAGCTGGCATTTGGTAAGGATAAATGATAGGCTACTTCCTAAACAACTAAATGGAAAGCGTTTGCCTCAAATGCCTAAGAAGAGGTACAACATCGGCTTGAAGTCGATCTTGAAAAGTGTAGCATCGACAAGAAAACCTGGAAGAGTAAAGCTTTGGATCGTGGGCAGTGGAGAAAAAAACTTTGTAGGAAGGCACAAAGAAATTTGAGACCAATTAAAACGAGACGTTCGCAAGGGGAACATCCAAAATGCAGTGAATGAGCAAGGGCTTCTAATTGGTATATTGTGTGAACAGTGCAGAAGTCATGTCTGAGCAGAGCTGGCCCGATGAGTCACCAACTGTGCATCGGCGAAATGGACCAATAATTACCCTGTGGTCCCTGGGACACTTGTTATGAATGTGGGAAGATGTGCAAGACTCTAGGTGGCTAAAAAGGCTACATTCCGCAGCCACTGTTGAAAAATTTTTTGCGTTTTATCAAGCAATGGCATATATATATATATATATATATATATATATATATATATAGAGAGAGAGAGAGAGAGAGAGAGAGAGAGGGATGGAGGGGGAGAGAGAGACACAGAGAGACAGAGACAGAGGCAGAGAGACAGACAGAGGGAGAGAGGCAGAGGGAGAGAGAGACACACACAGACAGACAGAGGCGTGTGGCAAAAACGGTTAGAGTCATAGGAATGGACTCATCGACGGAGTTCAAATCTTAGACGAAACTGTTTGCATTTCATACAAACACTAATAACCTTAGGAAGGTAAGAATCCCACTATATTCCCCTGCAGCTATGGGTAAATAATCGGGGCAAACCGGGCTTTTAGCCTTGGCAAGGCACCTGTCTGGGAGAAGGAAAACTCTGAATTCAAACCTGTTAATCTCCGCTTAAAAAATTGTCCTTGTGTCGCATCCTGCTCGTGCGGAGGGTTTGGTAAATATATATATATATATATATATATATATATATATATATATTATATAAAGTGTTATATTACCAATCTAAGAAAATCGGTTAAAATAGGTAGGTAGCCGATCGATAAGAATAACGGCGTTAAGTTGATAGCAAGCTAGACGCATATAAACGGTTGGTGAAAATAAACTATGAGAAAGTGGAAGAAAAAGACTAAAGAAAATATGAAAGAAAAAATCCAAGTTAGTCAGACTATAATATGAGGATCCCGGATTTGCTGCTATGCTTATTTTCGAATTTGCTGCTACTATTTATGCACCAAGGGGAAATGTATGGTGATAAAAAGAAATTATCCAGATGACGATATTTCGAGTAAGTTCTAAGTGGCATCAGACGGCGGGGGTGTGGGACGGCGGTGGTTAGAGGAAATTAAGGACCCCGTCGACGAAAATTACAAAATCGATTACTGAAATGAATTACAGGTGATTGATGCTGGTTTTTTATCGTCACACTTACGTGCGACTATCGTGAAATCACTCTCCTATTATTTATTTATAATAATGAAGACAGAAAGATAAATTCTCTCTCTCTCTCTCTCTCTCTCTCTATATATATATATATATATATATATATATATATTATATATATTTCTCTTTCTCTCTCTCTCTCTCTTTTCTCTCTCTCATCTCTTTCTCTCCTCTCTCATCTCGTCTCTCTCTCTATATATATATATATATATATATATGTGTGTGTGTGTGTGTGGTGTGTGTGTGTTTCATATGAATATATAGATATGTACGTGTATACACACACACGCTTATATATATATATATATATATATATATATATATATATATATATACATGTGTGTGTGTGTGTGCGGTGTGTGTGGGTTCCTGGTTCGATACCGGCCTTGTGCGATAAAGTTAGCTGCTGATGGTAGGTGTGGTGCTCCACATCAAACGCTAAAATAATATCCTTGGTCTAGCGCTAGTTAAAGGGGGATAGACTCCCTCGCTATCTGGCTGATACCGACATTAGGCCGCCCCGACGACTTTACTTACTTACTTAGATATTTTATAAAAAAGAAAGTCCACAAAATGGATTATATTTTTAAAGCAATTTATTATTATTATTATTATTATTATTATTATTATTATTATTAGTAGTAGTAGTAGTAGTAGTAGTAGTAATTATCATTATTATTATTATTAGATTTCTTAGTTTTTCACGCCAGATTAGCTGATGGTATTTCCCTGGAGTCTGAGTGACAACAAGTCTCCTCAGGTCTCCAGGACTCTTCTGAATATTCTGACCGATTGCAACAGTACAGTAGTCTGGATGGTCTAAATTCTTCCTCTGATTTCCAGATTTACCAGTCTTTTTTCCAAACTTTTTGGACTTTCATATTCAATAGCTTTTTCAGTTCTCTGGCAAGGTCCAGATATTTGTCCATCTTTTCGTTTTCCTTCACCTTCACACTGTGATCTGCTGGAACTGCAAAATCCACCAGTTGACAAGTTTTTTCTTTATTGTTAATCAATACTAAGTCTAGTCTTCTTGCTGGGATAAGGAGATCCGTTTTTATCTCAAAGTCCCAGAGAATGTTATGCGTTTTATTCTCAAGAAGAGATTCTGGCTTACGTATATACCATTTTGTTATATAGTCAGAATTTAATTTTTTGCATAATTCCCAAGAGATCACCTTCCCAATTATTATTATTATTATTATTATTAATTATTATTATTATTATTATTATTATTATTTTACATCAGTGACACATGTTTTCTGAAATATTCTTCAGGCATTGATTAAACACACAACAGACGCATACACACATGCGCACACATAAATATGATATATATGTATATATATATATATAGAGAGAGAGAGAGATAGACAGACAGACAGACAGACATAGAGAGAGAGAGAGAGAGAGAGAGAGAGAGAGGGGGGGTGGGCAAGAGAGTTGATTCACCTATACGATTACGCACAATGTTTATTATTTTCTTTAAATTTTTTTTTCCTGATTCTTTCGACCAGACCGGCTTAATTAATTACCTTTCCATCTTTCCCTCCCTTGTTTATGCAGTTAGAAATGCCTATTGATAGACTATTGGACACATCCGGTTCCTCTTCGAGTGAAAGAAACAACTGGATGAGCTCATTCATTCAAAGAAACGCAAAGACGTTATAGCTACAAAGACACTATCATTATTGACAAATCTGAATTTGTCTGGAGTATATAATAAAGAAGACAGTAAGATAAATACGTGATGACTGTATTACAGATTTTCAAAGATGAATTTTATGATTTATAACTGACTAGCTTATATGCAAGAGAGAAAATCTGTTTCGGAAAGTTAGTATTTTCTTTTCTCAAAAAAACATTCCCCATAAAGCTAACGCCTAGGGAAGATTATTGGCCACATTAGAAATTGAAGGATGCGCTCGGGGTGTAACGATGATCGCTGTGCAGTTCATTCGGCTACCCGAGTTCAATATCTAAACACCGCAGTTTACATTTTCACACAGTGCTCAGGGACAGTATGAATGTACTCAAACCGTCTGCACAAACATGGTGCGACACGTGATCATTTTTAAGCAGGATTTCACACACACACACACACACACACACACACACACTCACACACACACATATATATATATATATATATATATATATATATATAAAGTTAAACCTAATGAGTCAGATATACCTACTAAAAGTAGTGCTCTTCGAAGGCAAAGAGTCAGATCTTTGCTCTGAAGAGCACTAAGCGAAACTTTTAGGAGGTATATCTGACTCATTAGGTTTAACTTTTTTATTTGCTCTACTTAAGTATTGAGCACTCTTTACTTTTTAGCAGAGTTATAGACTGGAAGCCACTGCTGATGAGGCATAATAGGCTGAATATATCTGTGCAAATGTAAGGCGTAAACAAATCGAGGAAAAGTCTATCTCTGTATGTACATTCCGGCCTATAATGCCTCATCAGCAGAGTTATAAACTGGAAGCCGCTGCTGATAAGGCATAATAGGCCGAAATGTACATACAGAGATTGACTTTTTCTCGATTTGTTTACGCCTCACATTTGAACAGATATATTCGCCTAATTCCTTAATTATCTACTAATTCATTTTCAAATTAGGTCATACCTAATTTTCAAATTTGGTATGACTTCAATTAAGCACATATTCTCCCCAAAATTGTCGGCTATCGCCATATCAAAACGAACTGTTTGCGTACCCTCATACTGCCGTGCTGCAAGTCTCCAAAAAATGTAGGATATATCAGTTTAAAAACAAAACGAGAAATCTGGTAAAAAACAGATAGTGTAATGGTTAGAATCCCCGCCTCTCAGCCTAGCAGTTAGGATTCGAATCACACACAAAGCGGCTTCCAGTCTATAACTCTGCTGATGAGGCATAATAGACCAAAATGTACATACAGAGATTGACTTTTTCTCGATTTGTTTGCGCCTTACATTTGAACAGATATATTCACCTAATTCCTTAATTATCTACTAATTATTTTTCAAATTAGGTATGACTTAAATTAAGCAATCATTCTCCTAAAAATTGTCGGCTATCGCCATATCACCATATCAAAACAAATTGTTTGCGTACTCTCATATCAATATATATATATATATATATATATATATTATTAATATATATTATATATATATATATATATATATATATAAGCAAGTACCCGGTCCATGTCGGATTAAAAAAATTTAAAACACCAGGAAAATTGGCGCTTGAACTGTTGATACCTAATAAAAACACATATGAGTATCATTTGCCCTTTCTACGACCATATACTTAGAAGTTCAAAGTTTGTACCGACGCATGGGATGGAGGGTTTTTTAAAATTATTTTAGAACAGTTTTTTTTTATTACAGTTAAAGCTACTTCAAAGCTCGAATTGTGCCGACGGGAGATCGGGTGGATGGTGTGGCAGCTTGAAATAATTTTTTTTTTAAAATGAACATTCGTATGTTTATGCATACAACGACGGGTCTTCTGTCTGGGGAAGTTCCAAAACTAACTCATGTCGACGTGAGTAGGGTGGAGGTGGAAGGTGGTGTATATGTATTTTAAAATGTTTTGTAATTATTGATTATATCGATTAAATTATGAAAAATTAAAATGCAATTTTGTGTGTTTCTTAGTTATAAACATATAAGTAGTATGTAAGATGGGAGACAGGTGTTCCATACAGCTGCTTCGCTTGTGGGGTGCGCGTAATGGCTGCAACTCTTGGACCTTAAGGAAGCGCCTTGAGAACAACTTGAATGGGAGTTGCACAAGAATATGGGGCGGTCCTGCAAGTATCGGAAGCAGCACCCCACAAGGAAGCAGCTGTTATGAAACACCTGTCCCCATCTACATACTACTTTTATGTATAACTAAGAAACACACAAAATTGCATTTAATTTTCATAATTAAGGATATAAATTCAATATTAACAAAACATTTTAAAAAATACAGTCTACACACCTTCCACCTCCACGCTACTCACGTCGACATGAGTTTAGTTTTGAACTTCCAGACAGAAGACCCGTCGTTGTATGCATAAACATACGAATGTTTATTTAAAAAAATTATTTCAAGCTGCACCACCATCCACCCGATCTCCCCGTCGGCACATTCGAAGCTTTTGAAGTAGCTTTTAACTGTAATAAAAAAAACTGTTCTAAATAATTTTAAAAACCCTCATCCATGCGTCGGTACAAACTTTGAACTTCAAGTATAATGGTCGTAGAAAGTCAAATGATACTCATATTGGTGTTTTTAATAGGTATCAACAGTTCAAGCGCCAATTTTCTGTGTTAAAAATTTTTTTAATCCGATCATGGACCGCGGGTACTTTTGCTTATATATATATATATATATATATATATTATAATATTGATATATTATATATATAATATTATATATATATATTGATATGAGAGTACGCAAACAATTGTTTTGATATGGTGATATGGCGAATAGCCGACAATTTTTAGGAGAATGATTGCTTAAATTAAGTTCATACCTAATTTGAAAAATAATTAGTAGATAATTAGGAATTAGGTGAATATAATCTGTTTAAATGTAAGCGCAAACAAATCGAGAAAAAGTCAATCTCTGTATGTAATTTGGTCTATTTGCCTATCAGGCAGAGTTATAGACTGGAAGCCGCTTTGTGTGTGATTCGAATCCTAACTGCTAGGCTGAGAGGGCGGGGATTCTAACCATTAATATCTGTTTTTACCCAGATTTCTCGTTTTGTTTTTAACCTGATATATCCTACATTTTTTGGAGACTTGCAGACGGCAGTATGAGGGTACGCAAACAGTTCGTTTTGGATATGGCGATAGCCGACAATTTGGGGAGAATATGTGCTTAATTAAAGTCAATCAAATTTGAAAATTAGGTATGACCTAATTTGAAAATGATTAGTAGATAATTAAGGATTAGGCGAATATATTCTGTTCATATGTGCAGGCGTAAATCAAATCGATGAAAAGTCAATCTCTGTTGTACATTCGGCTATTATGTCCCCTTATCAGCAGCGGCTTCCAGTTTATAACTCTGCTGATAGGCATTATAGGCGGAATGTACATACGAGATGACTTTTCCGCCTCGATTTTGTTTACGCTTACATTTGCACAGATATATCAGCCTATTATGCCTCATCAGCAGTGGGCTTCCAGTCTATAACTCTGCTAAAAAAGTAAAGAGTGCTCAATACTTAAGTAGGCAAATAAAAAGTTAAAACCTAAATGAGTAGATATACCGTCAAAAGTTTCGCTTAGTGCTCTTCAGAGCAAAAGATCTGACTCTTTTGCTTCGAAGAGCACTACTTTTAGTAGGTATATCTACTCATTAGGTTTAACTTATATATATATATATTATATAATATTATATATAATATGTGTGTGTGTGTGAGTGGTGTGGGTGTGTGTGTGTGGTGTGTGTGTGTGAAATCCTGCTAAAAATGTCACGTGTCGCACGATGTTTGTGGCAGACGTTTGATGTACATTCATACTGTCCTGAGCACTGTGTGAAAATGTAAACTGCGGTGTTTTAGATATTACTCGGGTAGCCGAATGAAACTGCACCAGCGATCATCGTTACTACCCGAGCGCATCTTCAATTCTAATGTGGCAATAATCTACTCCTAGGCGTTAGCTTTTATGGGGAATGTTTTTTTGAGAAAGAAAATACTAACTTTCCGAAACAGATTTTCTCTCTTGCATATAAGGCTAGTCAGTTATTAAATCATAAAATTTCATCCTTGAAAATCCTGTAATAGCAGTCCATCACGTATTATCTTAGCTGTCTTCTTTATTATATATCCAGACAAATTCAGATTGTCAATAATGATGTGTCTTTGTAGCTATAAACGTCTTGCGTTTCTTTGAAATGAAATGAGCTCATCCAGTTGTTTCTTTCAACTCGAAGAGGAACCAGGATGTGTCCATATAGCTACAATAGGCATTTCCTAACTGCAACAAGGGAGGGAAGAATGGAAAGGTAATTATTAAGCCGGTCCTGGTCGAAAGAATCAGGAAAAAAAAATTTAAAGAAAAATAATAACATGGCGTATCGTATAGGTGAATCAACTCTCTGCCCCCCCTCTCTCTTCTCTCTCATCTTTCTCTCTCTATGTCTGTCTGTCTTGTCTGTCTTCTCCTCTCTCTTCTAATATATATATATACATATATATACATTTTATGTGTGGCGCCATGTGTGTATCGTCTGTTGTGTGTGTTAATCAAATGCCTGAAGAATATTTTCAGAAAACATGTGTCCAGCTGATGTAAAATAATATAATAATAATATAAGAAAATAATAATAATAATATAATAATAAATTGGAGAAGGTGATCTCTTGGGAATTATCAAAAATTAATTCTGACTATAACAACAAAATGGTATATACGTAAGCCAGAATCTCTTCTTGAAGAATAAAAAGCGCATAACATTCTCTGGGAACTTGAGATAAAAACGGATCTCCTTATCCCAGCAAAGAAAGACTGACTTAGTATTGATTAACAATAAAGAAAAACTTGTCACTGGTGGATTTTGCCAGTTCCCAGCAGATACAGTGTGAAGGTGAAGGAAAACGAAAAGTGGACAAATATCTGGACCTTGCCGAGACTGAAAAGCTATTGAATATGAAAGTCCAAAAAAGGTTTGGAAAAAACTGGTTAAAATTGGAAATCGAGGAAGAATTTTAGACCATCCAGACTACTGTACTGTTGCAATCGGTCAGAATATTCAGAAGAGTCCCTGGAGACCTGAGGAGACTTGTTGTCATCAGACTCCAGGGAAATACCATCAGGCTAAAATCTGGCGTGAAAAACTAAGAAAATTCTAATAATCAATAATAATGAATATATAACTACTATACTACTATACACTACTATAATAATAATAATAAATAATAATAATATAATAATAAATAAATTTGCTTTAAAAATATAATCATTTTGTGGATTTCTTTTTATAAAATTAATCTCAAGTAAGTAAGTAAAGTCGCGGGGCGGCCTAAGTGGTATCAGCCAGATAGCGAGGGAGGGTCTATCACCCCTTTAACTAGCGCTAGACCAAGGATATTATTTTAGCGTTTGAATGTGGGAGCACCACACCTACATTCAGCAGCTAATTTATCGCACAAAGGCCGGTACCGAACCAGGACCCACACACACGCAACACATAACACACACACATGTATATATATAATAATTATATATATATATATTATATTATAAGCGTGTGTGTGTATACACGTACATTCTATATATTCTATTGAAACACACACACGAAAACACACCACACATAAATATTATATATATATATATATAGACGAGAGAGAGGAGGGAAGAGAGAAAGAGGAGAGAGAAAGAGAGAGAGAGAGAGAAAAGAGAAATATATAATATATATATATATATATATATATATATATATAGAGAGAGAGAGAGAGAGAGAGAGGAGAAATTTATCTTTCTGTCTTCATTATTATAAATAAATATGGAGAGTGATTCACGATAGTCGCACGTAAGTGTGACGATAAAAAACCAGCATCAATCACCTGTAATTCATTTCAGTAATCGATTTTGTAATTTTCGTCGACGGGGTCCTTAATTCCTCTAACTCACCGCCGTCCCACACCCCTGCCAGTCTGATGCACTTAGAACTTAACTCGAAAATATCGTCTCTGATAATTTCTTTTATCACCATACATTCCCCTTGGTGCATAAATAGTAGCAGCAAAATTCGAAATAAGCATAGCAGCAAATCCGGGATCTCATATTATAGTCTGTACTAACTTGGATTTTCTTTTCATTATTTTCTTTAGTCTTTTTCTTCCAATTTCTCATAGTTTATTTTCACCAACCGTTTATATCGTCTAGCTTGCTATCAACTTAACGCGTGTTATTCTTACATCGATCGGCTACAATACCTTTTTAAACCGATTTTCTTAGATTAGGTAATATACACTTATATATATATATATATATATATTATATATATTATATAATATATTTACCAACCCTCCGCACGAGCAGGATGCGACACACAAGGACAATTTTAAGCGGAGATTAAAGTTTGAATTCAGAGTTTTCCTTCTCGCCAGACAGGTTGGCCTTGCCAAGGGCCTAAAAGCCCGGTTTGCCGATTATTTACCCATAGCTGGGGAATATAGTGGGATTCTTAACCTTTCTAAGGTTATTGTGTTGTAAATGGAAATGCAAACAGTTTCGTCTAAGAATTTGACTCCGGTCGAATGAGTCCATTTCCTATGACTCTAACGTTTTGCACACGCCTCTGTCTGTCTGTGTGTGTCCTCTCTCCTCTGGCCCTCTCTCCCTCTGTACTGTCTGTCTCTCTGCCCTGTCTCTGTCTCTCTGTGGTCCTCTCTCCCCTCATCATCCCTCTCTCTCTCTCTCTCTCTCTCTCTCTATATATATATATTATATATATATATATATATATATATGCATTGCTGATAAGCAAACAATTTTTCACAGTGAGCTGCGTGAATGTAGCTTTTTAGTCCACCTAGAGTCTTGCCACATCTTCCACCATTCATAACAAGTTTGTCCCAGGACGCACAGGGTAATGTATTGGTCCATTCGCCGATGCCACAGTTTGGTGACTCTATCGGCCAAGCTCTGCTCAAGACATGACCTTCTGCAACTG